>LR990040.1:21581856-21916856 GCA_905147135.1 Blastobasis lacticolella
AGCCACGGAAGTCCATGTTGCGAACTCCCCCTAAGGGGTTCAGCACCCCGAGTGCGGAGCAGGCGGCCGGAACGACGGCGACAACGGCGACAACGGCGACGGCGACGGCGGAGCCAATGGACACTAGCGCTATTGAAGGCACTCCACAGGGTAATGGGAGCCACTCCAGCAAGCGTGGCTTGTCGTCACCTGAAGAAATTCAAGAGGCGGTCAGGCGGCGCATTGCTGGCAAACGCGGTGCGCGGGCGAGTGAGGCCGTGCCCCCCGTTGGCAGGTTGCTAACGAGGGAGCCCACAGCGGAGACGCCCGCTACGCCCGCGGGGACGACGATGGTGGGCTTGATGGGGGCCACCAAGAAAGATCTATGCAGCATTGTGGCACAGGCTGGGGAGGACATAATGGGCGCTATAATGTCCAACCAGTCCAAGCTCAACAAAGCGGAGATAGCGACCGTGGGAGTTTGCGTCCAGAAGTTGACGGCGGCATCGAGCTTTATGCTGCTTAAAATAGCGGATCTGGAAGGGAAGCTGATGGCGGCGGTAAGCGGCGCCAACGCAGCGGCGGCGGCGGCAGCAAGCTCTACGGCAGCGACGGGTGGCGCAGCGTCGGTGGTGGCGGGCACCCCGGTTTCCTACGCTGAAGCGCTGCGCCTGGGCGCTAGGGTGGCGGCAATGCCTATCCCGGCGCCCAGCGGTCCGGCGGTGGCGGTGTACCCAATCGAAGGAGGCCTCCTCAAAACATAAGAGGAGGTCAAAGAGGCGCTTAAAAAGTCGATCGACCGAGTAGCACTGGGCTGTCAGGTTCAGCGGGTGCGTCGAATTGGGAACGCGGAAGTGGTCGTGGAGGCCACCAGCAAAGAGGGCATGGACCGCCTAAAGGCGGCACTGTCCCCCACCCTGGTTGCAAGAGACTCTACACAGAGGAGACCGTTGGTGGCGCTACGGAATATCGATAACGCTGGCGTAGCTACTATACTTGAAGACCTATACGACCAGAACATAAAGGAGGCAATAACGAGGGAGCTGTACGACAAAAAAGCTAATTTTGCATTCAGGAAATCAAGGGCGGGAATGGCGCGCATGACCGTGGTGCTTGAATGTAGCCCTCGATTGAGGAAGCTGCTGGTGGAGAGGGGGAGGGCGTACCTTGGGTGGGACGCAATACTCGTCGAAGACTTCGTGGAGGTGACCTGCTGTAGGCGCTGCCAGATGTACGGCCACGCGGAGAAGTACTGTAGGGCGAAAAACCTGATCTGTGGCGGGTGCGGCGAGGAAGGGCAAGCGACGAAGGGGTGCACGAAGCCTGCGTCTGGCTGTGCCACGTGTCGCCAATTCAAGAAGCCCCATGAGAGTCACCGGACTGCGTCGATGGAATGCCCAGCGAGACAGCAGGCGCGTAGTGGCGTTATTTCTCGAACCAATTATGGACCTTAGGTCCAGGGGGGGGATTAGGGTCGGCCAGCTGAATTTGGCGGGGGCAGAGATGGCGACAAAAGAGCTGCCTTCAATAGCGAAGGAGCAAGACTTGGACATCATACTCTTGCAATAACAATACGGGGAACACAGGTTGCCGAGTCTCTTAGAGGCCGGGACTGGCGCAAAAGCTGGAATATATCTCAACAACGCAAAGATGATGATAGCAGTGCTCGGCAACCTGTGCACTTCACACTGCGAAGTTGCACACATTGTCGTCGAAGGGGGAATACAGCTCTACGTTGTCTCTGCCTACTTTCAGTACTCAGACAGGATCGAGGCCAGTTTGGCGCACCTAGACAAGGTAGCGGACCAATTAAAGGGAGAGCCGATCCTGTACTGCATAGATACGAATACCCACTCCCCATGGTGGCATAGCAAGGAGCGGCAGTACACCGGCCGAGGTGCGGAGACCGACGCGCGACGGGCAGCTATGGAGCCTAAGAATATCAAATAAGGCAGACCAACCGCCGACATTCAAGACAGTAAATGGCGAGTCGAATATCGACGTGACACTGGCCTCGCGAGGGGTCCGTGTCCATCACTGGAGGGTACTGGAGGGGATAAGACGATGGACAACGATGATGATGAAGTATCCAAGGCTGATATTTGTGTAGGAGTTTACTAGAAAATATATTATCTAGGATAACGTATTATTCTAGTGGACATCATTTAATCAAACAAATGTTTTAAAGATATTAGGTATATTGTAATAAGCAATATAATCCATTATAAAATGAGGTATTTATTTAAACAACATTAGCTGAATTAAACAAGATTTTATAATACAAACATAGACATAGACATAGACATAGACGTAACTTTATTTGGTCCAATAACACATTCAAATACAAACAAAGTACCATAGGCAAACCACATTTATACAAAATTCTCACCAAATGTTAAGACACATATATCGATCACATAATTCAATATTTATTCTTTAAAATGGGACAGTAATATTGCGTATGATTCAATAAATAAACAATTATATAAATAAATTAACCAATACAAAATATAAAGCAACAATAATACAATGCAAGTTTGTACTTAACTCTGTGCCGGCTCTGGAGCAAAAGTACCACCCAGTCTTTTGACTGGACCTTTACTACCTTCTAGCCGGAAATGTCATTTTCTATTCTCATTTCCGGTCTCCTAAATTTACTGATAGATTGATTAGATGTTAATTTAATGTATTACAATACTTTGAACATTATTATAAATTTATTACATAATTAATTAAGGAAGTTTCTCATAAACAGTACTTAACTGATCAAAGACAAACAATCGTTCAGAAACACCACACTTCGTTCTGAAGTTGGTGAAATGTTTACAAAAGTATTTTGAAATATTAATTATTATTAATCACGATATTTAATACCAATTTAAACATACTAAAATACCTTATATCTAGCACGGCCATACTGACAAGTACTTCGTCCCTGAAGTACCTATTTATATCAAACTTAGGACAAATTTCCATTTGTGAATCAAATAATAATGTAACATTTTGTGTCATTTACTTACTTAAAACGACTTCAATTATTATACCACAAATAGGTAAGTTGACTACCAAATTCATTCAGAATTTCAGAATATAATAACTTCTTGCAATGCCACAAATAATTCAATCACATACCAGCAAAGTATAAAAATCATATCAGTAAACAGCTTTTATAACCATTAGAATATATTGCAGTTATTTTTATTGTGCACATTTGTAAATAACAAAATACTGGTCTGTACTTTCAAAGTCATTTGTCCCGTCATGCCAATTTCCTCACCAGTGCACCGGCACCACCGGTCTCACCGGAGAACCAGATTAGCATCGTCTATGGGACTAGCAAAACTTTTTTTATCAATGTAACCTTCAATGCTGAATTATTAAATATTATTCTCGAGATTTCAGAATTATAGCCAAGTTCAAATATAGTCATGAAGAATCGCATTACAATATTATTATTTGGTTTGAGTAGTGACCTGTAATGATGGCCCCATCACCGCCGCCCGTGATACAATGGCCAAACATCAGGATTACTACCTAGCACAGCTAAGTTTCGGTAGACGCATAGAGATGTTGGCAGCGTCACTGCTGCCCGGTGAAGGTCGTCTTGCCAACATCAAGCTAACTACCTAGACAGCAAAGTTCAGTATAAGCCTCCAGGTGTTGGCTGCAATCACCGCTGCCCGTGAAGCCAAAGCCACACCAAGCTAAATACCTAGCAGCAATATTCCGTAGTAGCCTTCCAGGTATGGTCCCATCACTGCTGCCCGAGAAATGGACTTAACCAAGCTCACTACCTAGCAGCAACGTTCAGTATAAGCATCCAGGTGCTGGCTGCAATCACCGCTGCCCGTGAAGCCAAAGCCACACCAAGCTTACTACCTAGCAGCCATATTGTAACACGGTTTCCCACAGCTGGATTCAAACAATCTATATAATCATGTCATAATTGGCATTTTTCAATTATAGAAAGTTCAAGTTATCATTTCACTTTTACTTCCATTTATCGAATTATTTACTTAATACATGTGACTGAATAACTGGTGGCATTCCAAAACTTGTACATCATTAGCATGATTTTCTATAAAATATTATACACAAAATTGCTTCGAATAATTACGAATGATGAAATAATTAGCATAGCATCTTCAATAGCGTTGTTCTTATAGACCCACATCGTAATTTATACCTATAATATTTATCTATCACCAAAATATCAATTAAAATAATATTGGTTAATGAAATGGAATACATCACAGGTACAGAGACGATTTTTATAGTACCTTATTAGTAATTACTTCAATTTCTACTTTGACGGGAATCGAATCCACTGTGCTACTGAAATAGCATATTATTAACGATACGGTCAGCAGACAAGAAAATAGAAAAAGTGAATCATGTTATTGTAGGTACATACTTCTGACGTTTTATTTCGAGACTACTAGCGGTAGATAATCCGAATATAGTATATGGAAACAAAGGTAGGCAAACATTATTTTTAAATACAAATCGTGTCTATGTAGGTACTTTAATAAATAGCTTGAATTGAATATTTATTGTATGGTAAAAGTTTGTTGAAATAAAAATGAAGTAAACAAAATAAATATTTTGCGTTAAGCCAGGTATCCACCGATCAAAAACTTGTGTTGTCAACACGTGTTGATAACAAAATGTCCTTTAGGCGGAGAAGCGCCTTTATGCAACGTCTAATTTTTCGTATAGAAATTTAATGGATTATTTATGATTTTTCTCAATTTCCTATCATGAACATTATGATTTAAGTAGCTAGTTGATTTAGGACCAAAAATTGCTAAACGTAATAAAGTATTATAACGGTACAACCTTGGATTATATCTACTGTGCCGACCCTATGTCATATAGAAATGATTTTAACCTCCAACAATTTTTTTTTAAATCTTCCCGCGACTACTTTCACATGTCAAAACTACTTGATTAGTCTACATTGCCTATGATATCAATGCCGCCAACCAAAAAAAGCTGCGACGAACGAGGAAACATGCCGGGGCATTACTAATTAAATCACTACTTTCCCTACGTTATTGTTGATGTTATTATAGACTTAAAGATATAAATAGAACACTCAATTAATAATTTTCATGAAAGTAATACATTAGCGAATTAACAAAGTCATTAATTATTTTGTGCAATTTTTTGTACATTGGTTTACAGTATCAAACGTTCGGTCGTTGATTATAATTGAATTTTTCTGTTGTTACTTTTAGAGCTTACTGAAAATGACATTCTTCAGAGTCTCAATGACTCAGAATATGATGCCGATGCCAGATGCCGTTTGCCTGGATGCAAGAAAAGAACTACCGCCAAACGCAGTACCTGCCTGTTAGCTCTTTGCCTAATTTAGACTCGTAATTGTTACAAAGTATTTATTTATTTATTTATACTTCATGCACAAACAGTACATTGGCGGACTTAAAGCTAAAATAGCATTATCTACCAGCCTACCAGGAGAGATAACAGTTGACAAAAGGTATGCGGTGCAGGAAGATTACTTACAAGTAACATTTCATGAGTAGTATAACTTATTTCTGTTAAGTATAATTAAAGTTTCTAAAAGGTCTCACTAATGATAAGATCATATTTTTTAGTTATTATAAGTAAATTAGTTGTGTTATTAATGACCAAAAGAGTGATTTTTCCCAAAGATGATTAAATGTTGTAATTGTGATATCATGAAAACTAGTTAAAGTGCCTAATGAAAATGTAGCTAAGTTTAAACTGTTTAGACTGAAGAATTTCGTCCAATTTCTGATATATTTTTTTTATTTTTTTTATTATAAATCTTTAAATGTTTAATCATGTTTTTTTTTATTTTCTTTGCTACGTTTAGACCTAATGTTCAATATTTTGTACAAAAGATAGAACGATGTAAGTTAACCAAAATGGCCCTTAGACACCTAGTATTACGGTAAATATACTCCCAAAATCCTAATAAGAAATTTATGAATATTTATGTCTCTGGGTCTGACAGCAATTATTTAATTTGTGCTTAATTTTGTACAGCGGGTTTTTACTACTACCTTGTTATTTAAAGTCTGGGTCTTAGGAGGTTAAATAATATTTATATAAATATTTTCCATCACTTATTTTTCGGCTGGGTTGAGCCACCTTGTAAAATAGCTACCAAGCTACTCGTGAGTTACGAGTAAATTCGGGAATTTTAAACGAAAATTTAAGTGTTTACGGGATATAACGTAAA
Organism: Blastobasis lacticolella; assembly: GCA_905147135.1. Lineage (NCBI taxonomy): Eukaryota > Metazoa > Arthropoda > Insecta > Lepidoptera > Blastobasidae > Blastobasis > Blastobasis lacticolella. The sequence goes on from LR990040.1 coordinate 21,588,068, forward strand.
AAGAAAATTTACAATGAATAGTGTCTAAAGGGCAATAAATGAGAAGTTTCGTAATATTCAACTGATGTATCCTTGGTGGGGCCAAGGTACGTACTGAAATAAGATTTTGACCTGTTATCAATAATCCAATATTAATAATAATGTAAACCTATATAAAATTTTAGTGATTTCTAAAGATATGCAACATGTTGCAACATGTTAAGTATTCTTGAGAGGAAAAATAAATTTTCTCGTAAATTATGAACAATTGCTAAAACAACACTTTCATTGGAAACTGTGGAGCAGAAGCTTCGAAAAATTGTCTCATAAACATCAACCCAAACATAGTTCAATGTTGGAAGGTGGAATCTACAACATTTCCATCCAGTCAATGATTTTAATATTTTCCAATGTGGGTAACCGGTATGTTACGTTTATATCTTATGTTAAGGCGGTTAATATAGGTTATTTCTTTTTATACAAGACTAATTTTTGGATTGACTGTGTAGAAATGCGAAGACTACCTACAATAATGGAAAATAAAGATGTGTTTTCATTTTCGATAAACTAGGTACTAAAGCAATTATTACAAGTAGGTACTAAAGCTGCCTATCATATAAATATACCCAACAAAATTTACGGGAATATAAAGTTTCCGATGTTCTTTAACTTAATATTTTTAAAACTTAGCAAGTTTTCATCGGTCAACAGCACAAAATTTTAATTTTTTTTTGTCTAGCTACCAACAAGAAATTTTTTTTAGTAGTTTTTGACATGGAAAAGAAGGTTAAACAATTATGATGTGGTTTTTCTTTGCTAATTGAGGATGCTATTCTCATATAAATGTTTTGCATTTCTAAAAATATTATAATAAAAGCGGCGTTTTATATCTCGATGTAGTGACGCTCGACGTGCAAGAAACAATTCGTGATTCCATAGTATCCAGGATTTGTGCCATAGTAGATGCAGAAGTCACCGACATAGTTTCCACGAGTTTCAAAACTAAAGTGGCAGTGGGCAGGCCACAAAATTTCATAGGACCGATGGCCGATGAGGCACAAAGGTCTTCGAATGGGGAGCACGTACCGAAAATTATAGTGTGAAACAGCCCCAGGAGATAGACTGAGCTGGTGGATGTAAGGGCACCAAGCCGATCGTTGCGGAAGGCCAGGGGGTGGAGTATGTCCAGCAGTGGATGTCCTGGCGTACGAAATGTTCAGATACAGAACCGGTCGGGGTGTAACCTGTCATGGCAGCTTTGGTGATGCTGTTCCGGGTGACGATTTCAACCAGGATCTGCGAAGCTCTTGACAGCGATGGTCCGCGAAGACAGCACAGCACATTTCCTTTGGTTTTTCGGTCTCTCGATCCTTCAGACGTCGATTGGTCGTTCCATACACCGTCGTCGTGGATTTGCAAGATGCCTCGTGGAATGGTCTCGTCCATTACGCAGAATCTGAAAAATAGTGATTTTTATATCGATATCAAGAGTTAACGAATCCCACTTCTGATGTCAGCTTTAATATAAGTCCTACTTATAACTACAGTGTCTTTCATTAGTAAAACCTTTATTTTAGTCATTAGGCTACAGGATAATAACAGAGTGTGAGTATGTATCCAAAATCCCAGTGAAATATATGGACAGCGATGATGATGAAGTATCCAAGGCTGATATTTGTGTAGGAGTTTACTAGAAAATATATTATCTAGGATAACGTATGATTCTAGTGGACATCATTTAATCAAACAAATGTTTTAAAGATATTAGGTATATTGTAATAAGCAATATAATCCATTCTAAAATGAGGTATTTATTTAAACAACATTAGCTGAATTAAACAAGATTTTATAATACAAACAAAGTACCATAGGCAAACCACATTTATACAAAATTCTCACCAAATGTTAAGACACAATTATCGATCACATAATTCAATATTTATCCTTTAAAATGGGACAGTAGTATTACGTATGATTCAATAAATAAACAATTATATAAATAAATTAACCAATACAAAATATAAAGCAACAATAATACAATGCAAGTTTGTACTTAACTCTGTGCCGGCTCTGGAGCAAAAGTACCACCCAGTCTTTTGACCTTTATACCTACTACCTTCTAGCCGGAAATGTCATTTTCTATTCTCATTTCCGGTCTCCTAAATTTACTGATGGATTGATTAGATGTTAATTTAATGTATTACAATACTTTGAACATTATTATAAATTTATTACATAATTAATTAAGGAAGTTTCTCATAAACAGTACTTAACTGATCAAAGACAAACAATCGTTCAGAAACACCACACTTCGTTCTGAAGTTGGTGAAATGTTTACAAAAGTATTTTAAAATATTAATTATTATTAATCACGATATTTAATACCAATTAAAACATACTAAAATACCTTATATCTAACAACTGCGTATATTTGAGTAGTAGATAGGCAATAAATAGAACATTCATTGGCTATACACTACACCTTCCCCGTTGGGAAAAAAAATAAAATTATTACATTATTTTATTTTTTGCTAAGTAAAGAGGATAAATATTCCATTAAATGGTAATATTTACGTTAAAGGTATACTGTATTGATTTCTAACTGTTTTGTTAAGTACATTACTAAATTAACAAGTTTAATCATTAATATAATTTATTACATACATGTCATTTATAATGTGAACAATTTAACATTTATAGATTAGGTACATAAAAAATTGTTTTAGGTTTCTTTGGAAACCAATAACTAAATACAATTGAAATCTACTAAAACTGAAACATAAAACCAACCACAAAATATTTTATTTTAGTAGTCAATTGTTAAATACAGAATACAGTACAGAATTAGATTATAACATTTTAAAATGAATTTTATAAAATCCTATACCTACTTAATGTTTAAAGATATTCTCAATGTTGACAATTGGTTACAATAGGTACCTAAGTACTTTCAAATATTCAAAATTACTCCAATTTAATTGTTTACAATATAGATCCTACTTCAAGAATTATAATTTTTTTATTTATTTAACAAAATACATTTTTGTTAACTACACATTTGTAGTGAAGCGAGTATTTACTTAACTTTTATATTCTTTTTGTTTACACATAGCTTCTTCACTTTTATTTATCATAAAATACAATCATTATTGACATTTATTTACATATTTTTATTGGCAAAGTTTCACATCACATTACTTTCAATAATTCTCATTTTTATATCTCATACACAAAACATTTATTTATAAGTAGTACTTTGATCTCATCATTTCTTTTTATATTTTTCAATTCAAAATACAATCACATCTAAAGTCATCATCTCATTTATTTATTAAGTAACTACTCGAGTACTCATATAACTTTTTCTTACAAGTAAAGGTACATACACAATACACATTTTATTTTAATGGACGCGTCCCATTTCATTTCATATTTATTTACTTTATATAAAGGTACTTTTTTTTTATATTACTCATGAGTTCACTCTTCAAACTCACCAGATATCTCAATGCTGCGTACTCACGCGCCTTCAATGATAAAGATTTCTGGTCTACATAAACATAGCATTTGGCTATTCACATATTAAATTAAAGGACATACCTAACTTTTAAGACAAACGTCTCCAACGATTCTCACGGGGAAATCTCATTTCGGCCATGATCGAATGAAGGATGATCGTTCCTTTACCCGTACCTTTAACGTGTGTACCTTTGATGACTTTGACGGAACAATGTACCAATCATTTTATCCTCACATGAATACACAAACAAGATTGCCATTTTTATTTAAAGAAATTTTTGAAACTTTTGGGTGATCAATCCAATAGTCAATTTCTATGGACCAAAATATTCACAGTCCTACAATTCGTTACATTAAGCTACTGTTCAAACATTCGCCTATATAACCATAATATCCTTTTCATTTCCTTACCACATTTATATTCCATATCTGATTTCTTTACAGATGTAAATACGTTCTATGGGACGTTTCTATGGAAAGATTTCCATAGAAACGTCGCTAAGCCATAGGTTACAACATAGTTATTAACAACACCAACGGATCAAATTACTAATAATATCATCATAGCAAGTACAGACAGACTGAGCGCAACAATATATCTCCGTGTAAAGATTAAGTAATTGTTATTAATTTAATTATGCGAAGTTTTCTGAACATCCTATATATTTCATTGGCACAACGATTCGATCGCATTGATAATGCGATACCTTAAAGCGATTGTTCATAACACTCCATTTGACGCACGCGGCTAAAAATAATATATAAAGGTAACGTAATTTGAGAGGTCTAATTCAACTACATCGTTGTAAAAAAAAAATTATTTAACGAACGAGTTCGGTAGGCAACTATAATACCTATCACGTTGTTTGCTACTTTTGAAAAATAAATAAATCATTATATCATTAAGACCGCAATGAAATTAATAAGATCAACGAAAGAAGTACCTAATGACGTTGCAACGGAATGTGCATGTCGCGATGCGCACTGCGCACGCTTAGCGATGTCAGCATCTTGGTAGCAGCTACTTCACGGAATGCATACAATATGATACTTCGTTGTCTTTCGCAATATGATATTGTTTTTACAAAGTAAGTTACATGTACTTTTGAATCATGTTGTTAAGTATGATGGATAAAATACTTACTTAGATAAAATGTTTGTTCATAAAAGGATAGTTTGTTGTAATATTTACTTGAACAAAAAAATTACGTATGTGTTACATAACCTACAGTTATCAATTAATTGTGTTTTACAGTAGACAGAGAAAACATCTACATACTTTATTTATTTTCTCAATTGTTGCGTCAGCGCTGTACGTATTTAGAAAAACTTATACCTTTGCATAGCTTACACTATTAATTCATACTTTATGATAAACAAATATACTTTTTACTTAATGCAAAGCAATTAATATTATTATTTTGTCTTGGATGAAAGAGGAGAAAAAAATCCATAAAAATAAAATACCGCTTTGTCAACATTGGATAATAATTATTGTTCTAGTACTTTACGGTAATTATTTATAATAATAATATTCTTAACTGGATATTTGACGTACCGTATAGCCTTCCACCACATTTCTTCTTTTACTCCTATCAATCCAACAGTTCCTCTTCGCACTTCCGTCTCCAACTCCTAACTCCACCGTCGGGACACGATCATCTCCCGGCTGCATACAACACAATTTTGATCTGCTGTTTTTCTTCGATGTGCTTCCATTAATTGTCAATTTTTCTTATTTTCTTCTTTTAATGTTTTTATCACTCTGCCTTTCTTGTATTTCTTGAATTTTGTGAATCTTCTTAAATTTCTTCTAAATATATTTAATTAATTATTGTTTTCTTTCTTCATAACAAATGCCTCAATTGCTTCATGTCTTTCTTTTCTTTTCTATTCTATTAATTTCTATTCTATTTATTTTTATAAATCGTCGATAAAGTAGCGCAGCGCGGACTGCTGCGCAGCGCTGCCGCGAGGCAGCTATGGCAGGATCGCCATGTAAGGTGGGAGGCCGGAGCCTAGTGAAACGACTGACTTCGGGATTAAGACTGCGTATATTTGAGTAGTAGATAGGCAATAAATAGAAAATTAATTGGCTATACACTACAGGGAGCCGATGAGGTGCAGGGATCGGGGAGTGGACTGGGCTCGCTTTCAGGGCACGCTACAAGCGCGTGTGGGTAGGTTAAACCTACGCAAACTCGCGGAGCAAGCATGTGCCGATTTTACCGCAGCCCTGACTCGCACAGCCGCGGAGTGTTTGGGGTACAAGCGGGACAAACGGTGTGGTTTGACCACCATTCTGGTGGTCCGGTGAACTGGACGCACTGAGGAGGAGACATAATCGAGCAAGGAAGGCGTGGCAGGAGTCTAGGCGTGAAGGTGGGACCGTGGAGGAAGAACGAAGGGCTCGATTCCACGAGGAACGCGCGGAGTACCGAAGGGCCATGCGGAAAGCCGAATCCGACCACTTCCAGCATCTAGCAAATAGTGGGAACCACGACCCTTGGGGGTTGGCGTACAGGGCCGCTAGCGGTCGGGTGCGCCCGCCCGCAAACGTCGTGAACGGACTGAGGTTGGCAGACGGTTTCGCAGGGGACGCTGCCTCGGCACTGGGGGGGACCTAGCGCGTTATGTGTCCGGACGACACACCGGCGACGGACTCTGAGTACCATAGGAGGGTTAGGTTAGCAGCATCTTGCCTACCATCTGGCCGGGACTCTGAACCACTGAACGGATTTGCAATAGGACGCATCGTGAAGGAAGAACCAAACAAGGCCCCAGGGGTAGACGGGATCACCGCGCGCATTTTAAAGGCGGCCTGGAAGGTATCCGGCGCGGAAATCACCGAGCTAATGGCAAAGTGTGTGCGGGAAGGAATCTTTCCATGTGTTTGGAAATTAGGTAGGTTGGTAGTCCTTCCGAAGGGTAACGGGAAGGCTTTGACAGACCCCAAAGCCTACAGACCCGTGACCCTCCTTTCCGTTCTTGGAAAGGTGCTCGAGAGGGTGATGTGTGAGTGTACGCCGGGTCTTTACTCTCGCATATCCGACGGCCAGCATGGATTTGTTAGGGGACGTTCGACAGTCACGGCGCTTAACGCCATCCTTGGGACAGCACGGACGTCTTGTCACAAGTACGTCCAGGCCATCATGCTGGACATCTCCGGGGCATTCGACAACGCATGGTGGCCCATGGTGCTGCTCAAGTTAAAGCAGGGTGGCTGTCCACCAAACATGTACAGGATGTTTGGGTCGTACTTTTGCGACCGGCGCGTAGGAATGTGGGCGGGGGGTCTGTGTGCGTCGAAAACATCGACAATGGGGTGTCCTCAGGGCTCGGTTCTGGGGCCCACATTGTGGAACATCCTGATGGACGACCTGTTGCGCCTTCCTTGGCCGGAGGGCGTACAGGCCGTGGCCTACGCGAACGATGTGACGCTTTTGATCGAGGCGAACTCCAGGGCAGACATTGAGCGACACGGTGCTGAGGCTCTACGTCTGGTGACAGAATGGGGTCTCAGGAACAGGTTGGCCTTTGCTCCGGCGAAGAGCTCAACCATCACCCTGAAAGGGAGATTTAAACGACCACCTGTGCTACGCCTTGGAAGGGAATCGGTCAGAAGCGTCGCATCTGTCAAGGTGCTAGGTGTTACGCTGGACGAGACACAGTCGTTCGCGGTCCACGCGCAGAACATGGGGGACAGGGCGGCAAGATGCTTTGGGAAGATGTCTGGGGTCTCAACGTCTTCGTGGGGGGTTAGGTATAGGGCGCTCAGAGTGTTGTACTTCGGTACATACGTCGCTACGATTGCGTACGCGGCCTCGGTTTGGAGCGGTAGGGTAGGGTTCCACGTAGTAAAGAGCCGTTTACTTAGGACTCAGCGCCCCGCGCTGATTTTACTTACGAAAGCGTACCGTACTACGAGTACTGCCGCTTTGGCGGTGCTCGCTGGTGTCCTGCCCGCGGACCTGGAGGTAAAGCGGACGGGAAAGGTGGAAGCGAGTCGAGCCGGCTTAGCGGGGCGGGAAGTAGCGGAGTTAAAGAAAGCCGCCCATGAGGAGGTGGTAGACGCCTGGCAGGAGCGCTGGGATGCCGAGGAGAAGAGCTCGGATCTGAGGCGCTTCTTCCCGTGCGTCCGCGGTAGATTGGGGGCCACGTGGGTGGAGCCCGACTATGTCATCTCCCAGATTCTTACCGGTCATGGAGCTTTTAGAGCGTGTTTATGGGCGCTCGGCTTGAGTGACTCTGCGGAGTGCTCATGCGGGGGGGATCTCGAGACTAGGGACCACATATTGTGGGAATGCGAGAGGTTCGAGCAGGAGCGCAGCGACATGCTTGCTGGGTTAGAACGGAAGGAGGCGGGCCCGGTTTACTTCTCGGACCTTGTGTCCTCGGAGGCGAACTTCGCGAGGTTGAAGGAATTCGCGTGCGCTTGGTACCGTGTGAGGAGAGTGGAGGACGAGGAAGAGTAGGAGCGTTGAAGAGAGGGGAGAAAGGAGAACGAGAGCTGGCCGACGGGGCAGAATTTTGTGCGTGTGGTGTCAGCCCAATAAGGGAGAGTGCCAGGGCATTATCAGGATTTGTGGGTGTGAAGAAATGCGCACGCCTAAAGAGCCACCGGCAAATAAGCGTGCGCATCACCCGAGATTAGGTCTGACGCGGTCCGTATGACCGAGAGGTCGATAGGATCCTGGGTGGAGGCGGGTTAATGCTCACCGCTGCCCCGCGAGCCAGACGTGACTCGTCGGCCAGACGTCGTTGAGGTTTGACGTGTGCAGTGCGCTCCTGCGAATATTTTTATCGAGCCAAATTGTGGAGTGCGTGATTCTCGGTACCTCTCGTACTATCTTGGTGTTTTGTGAAGTAATGGCCGCGGCCATTTTGTAGTCTGTGGAGTGCGGCAATAGTGCTACTTACTTTCGAAGGATATTAAGGTGAAGTTGGTGCAGGTGCGGTCCTCTTGCTCTGGAGTGTGAGCGCGTCCGTCCGTGCCCCGCTAGCCCCTCCGCCCCAAGGTGAGGCGTCGAGGAGGCTAGCCGATTGGCGTTAGCGCTGTCAGTTGGGTAACAGGTGCTGTGGCGACACTGACAGGTGACACCAGCTGTCATCTGTCAGGTAAGTGATATTGATAGTGACGTTTTGCTGTTTGACGTTTTAGGTTTGTGTGGGTGAATTCTCGTGTAAAAATGATTTGTAGTATAGGTATATAGTGTAGTTTTAGGATTATAGGTATAGGTTAGGATTAGGCTGTGTATATATAGACTAGACTAGGTTAGGATTAGGCTGTTGTACATATGGACTGGGCTAAACTTAGCTTAGATTAGTGCTTGTTGAACTGGGTGTGTTTGTGTGTGGGGTGTGTGGGGCAAACGGCTGTTTTGCCACACAGTACCTTTACACGAACACCATCAGTAGACTTTGTACTTTTTAAATTTTACAGTGTAAACACTTCATTACACGAACACCACGCACTGTGTTAGTGTGTGTGTAACACATTGCGTGTATGGAGCCGGCACCAAATGTCTAGCTCTTCGAGGCGGAGCTCAAGAAGCGACAAGGCAAGCTTGCCGATCTAGTTGAGATGGCGCAAGAGGAGGGCTTCCAGCCGCGGAAATCGATGCTGCGGACTCCGCCAAGGGGGTTCAGCACCCCGAGGCGGCGGGTACGGCGACGACGACGGCGACGGCGACGGAAACGGCAGCGGAACCAATGGATACGGGGTCGGGCGCGATCGTTGGGACTCCGCAGGCGGCGCAGGGAAGCGGGAGCCAGTCTGGCAAGCGCGGCTTGTCGTCTTCTGAAGAAATTCAGGAGGCGGTCAGGCGGCGCGATGCCGGCAAGCGCGGCGCGCGGGCGAGTGAGGCCGTGCCCTAGTTGGCGGGTTGCTAACGAGGGACCCTACGGCAGAGACGCCCGATCCTGCCTCTACGAGTAGAGGAGGCCTCTCGACGGCCACGAGCAAGGACTTTTGCGGCATGGTGGCGCGCGCGGGAGAGGAAATCTTGGGCGCTATTGCAGCTGGTCAGTCCAAGCTGAATAAGGCGGAAATCGGGTGGAGGGCGCAAGCGTGCAGAGAATGACAGCGGTGTCCAGCATGCTGCTGCTCCGCATTGCTGAGCTCGAGATAAAACACAGGCAGCAGCAAGTGCGATGATGCCAGCGGTGGCAACAAGCGGTGCAGCGGCCACGGCGGCAGGAGCCCCGGTTTCATACGCTGCCGTGCTACGTTTGGGGGAAAGAACGGCGGCGGTTCCAATTCCGGCGCCCAGCGTTCCGGCAGTGGTGGTGTATCCCGGTGGGCTGTAGGGTCCAAGGACTTCGAAAAATCGGGACCGCGGGGGTGGTCATAGAGGCCACAAGCCAGGAGGGTATGGACCGCCTCTGGGCGGCCTTACCACCGAGTCTGGTGGTGAAGGAGTCCACACAGAGGCAGCCTTTAGTGGCGCTGCGCAATAAAGAGGGTGCGGGGGTGGCTCGGGTCTTGAACGACCTGTACGAGCAAAATGTGAAGGAGCTTATATCACGGGAGGAGTTTGACAAGGAAGCCAAGGTGGCATTTAAGAAGTCGCGAGCGGGGTCGGCAAGGGATGACGGTGGCGCTAGAGTTCAGCCCCAGGCTGAGGAAGCTGTTGGTGGAGAAGGGGCGCGCGTACCTGGGGTGGGACTCTGTCTTCGTGGAGGATTTCGTGGAGGTGACGTGCTGCAGGCGCTGCCAACTGTACAGTCACGCAGAAAAGTACTGCCGAGCAAAGGCGGCGGTCTGCGGCGGATGTATCGAAGAAGGTCACACCATTAAGGAGTGCACTAGGCGAGCGTAGGACTGTGCAACGTACCGGCAATTTAAAAAACCGCACGATGGAACAGAACGGCGGCTGTGGAGTGCCCGGCGCGACAACAGGCACGTAGTGCGTTTATCTCTAGAACCAATTATAGACCATAGGTCCAGGGGGGGGGGGGATACAGGTCGGCCAGCTGAATTTGACAGAGACGGCGACGAAGGAGTGGCCTTCCAGAGCGAAGGAGCAACAACTGGATATAATTTTATTGCAAGAGCAATACGGAGAACACAGGTTGCTGAGTCTCTTAGAGGCTGGGACTGGCGCAAAAGCTGGAATATACATAAACACCTCACGAATGAAAGATACCTGTGCTCGGCTACCTGTGCACTTCACACTGCAAAGTCGCACACACTGTCGTCGAGGGGGGAACACAACTTTACGTCGTCTCTGCCTACTTTCAGTACTCAGACAGGATCGAGGCCCATTTGGCGCACCTAGACAAGGTAGCGGACCAATTAAGGGGAGAGCCGATCCTGTTCTGCATCGACGCAAATACCCACTCCCCGTTGTGGCATAGTAACGAGCGGCAGTATACCAGCAGAGGGGCGGATGCGGACGCGAGACGGGACGCTATGGAGAGATTCATAGTGTCCAGGGGATTGCGTGTTTGGAATGAGGCAGACCAACCGTAACTTTCAAGCCAGTTAACGGGGAATCCAATATTGACGTTACACTAACAACACGGGGGGTGCGTGAACACGATTGGAGAGTGCTGGAGGGAGAGAGCACGAGCGACCACCAGCTCATTGTGTTTGATGTCGAGGGGAATGGGTCTCCAGCCCTACGAGCCAGTCACGTAGAGCCTGGCAGGGAGCCGATGAGGTTCAGAGGTCGGGGAGTGGACTGGGCTCGCTTTCAGGGCACGCTACAATCGCGTGTGGGTAGGCTAAACCTATGCAAACCCGCGGAGCAAGCGTGTGCCGACTTTACTGCAGCCCTGACTCGTACAGCCGTGGAGTTCCTGGGGGTTAAGCGGGATCGACCGCTAACCGGTTATAAATGGGGGACCTGGGAGCTGGACGCACTGAGGAGGCAGCATAATCGGGCTAGGAGAGCGTGGCAAGACAGTAGGCTTGCAGGAGGTATAGTGGAGGAAGAGTGCAAGACTCGCTTCCATGGCGAACGCTCCAAGTACCGAAGAGCCATGCGGGAAGCTGAATCTGACCACTTCCGGCAATTGGCGGACACCGTTTTGACGTTAGGTGGTGTACTGAAGGTGATGTGTCCGGATGAAGCACCAGCGACGGACTCTGAATATCACAGAGAGGTTAGGGTAGCAGCATCTTGCGTACCATCTGGTCGGGACTCTGAACCGCTGAACGGATTAACGATAGGACGTATCGTGAAGAACCTACCAAATTAGGCCCCAGGGGTAGATAGGATCACCGCGTGCATTGTCAAGGCGGCTTGGAAGGTATCCGACGTTAAAATCACTGAGCTCATGGCGAAGTGCTTGCGAGAAGGAGTCTTTGCAAGTATATGGAAAGTAGGTAGGGGTGGTCCTTCCGAAGGGGAATGGGAAGTCTTTGACTGACCCAAAAGCCTCGTCGGCCAGACATCGTTGAGGTCGGACGTGTGTTGTGCGCTCCTGCAATTTTATAATTCTGCCTAATTGCGGAGAACGCGTAGTGACAGTGCGAGTCTCGGTCCCTCCCGTACTATCTCGGGGTATCGCGCATCTACGGCCGCGGCCATTTTGCAGTTTGTGGAGTGCGGCAACAGTGCCACTGAATTTTGGAGGATTATAGGGTGAAGTTGGTGCAGGTGCGGTATCGGGCCCTCTCGTTCTGCCGTGGGAGAATCGTCGCCTCGGCGGCGGCCATTTTGCGGTTGGAGCGAGAGCGCGTCTGTCCGTGCCCCGCTAGCCCCTCCGCCCCAGGGCGTGGCGTCGAGGAGGCTAGCCGATTGGAGCAGTGCTGCTGTCAACGTGACGGGTGATAGGACACTGTGTTTGCGTTGACACTGACAGGTGACAGCTGTCATCTGTTAGGTAAGTGGCATTTGACTTTTGGATTTGTGTGCGGTAGTGCCAGTGTATTGTGGAAAGAGACCACCTAACCTGTGCGTACATTTCGTGTTAGAACGATTTAGTTTAGGTAGTTTAATTAGTAGTTTTATTTGGTAGGTTACTGGTGTGGGTGTGTGTGTCGTGTGCTGTGGTGGTTGGTGGTAGGGTAATCAGCCGATTGCCTTGCCATCGGCCAATACACGAACACCGTAGTTGGGTAGTGAGTGCAAGTGACAGTGCAAAGTGTTTGACAGATTCAAAAACTCAATACACGAACTCCACACCTAGGACTTTGGACTTGTGCTTGTGGGTAGTTTCGTTGTTCATGGAGCCGGCGCCAAACGCCGAGCTCTTTGAGGCGGAGCTCAAGAAGCGGCAAGACGAACTTGCCGCTCTTGTAGAAATAGCGGAGGAGGAGGGCTTCCAGCCGCGGAAGTCAATGCTGAGGACTCCGCCAAGGGGGTTCAGCACCCCGAGCGCTGAAGAGGTGGCAGGCACGGCGGGTACGGCGACGACGACGGCGACTGCGGCGGAGCCGATGGACACGGGGTCAGGCGCGATCGTCGGGACTCCACAGGTGGCGCCGGAAGGTGGAAGCCAGCCCGGCAAGCGGGGTTTGTCGTCTCCTGAGGAAATTCAGGAGGCGGTCAGGCGGCGCGTTGTCGGCAAGCGCGGTGCGCGGGCGAGTGAAGCCGTACCCCCCGTTGGCGGGATGCTAACGATGGAGCCCACGGCGGAGACGTCCGTTACGCCAGCTGAAACAGTTTCGGGGACGGCGATGGTGGGCCTGATGGGTGCCACCAAGGAGGAGTTATGCAGCATTATGGCACAGGCCGGGGAGGATATAATGGGCGCTATTACTTCCAATCAATCGAAGTTAAACAAAGCGGAGATCGCGACCGTGGGAGTATGTGTCCAGAAGCTGACGGCGGCATCTAGCTTCATGCTGCTTAAAATAGCGGATCTGGAAGGGAAGTTGATGGCGGCGGTTAGCAGCGCCAACACAGCGGCGGCGGCGGCAGCGAGCTCGACGGCAACGAAGGGTGGCGCAACGTCGGTGTTGGCGGGCGCCCCGGTGTTTTACGCTGGCGCGCTGTGCCTGGGCACTAGGGTGGCGGCATTCCCTATCCCGGCGCCCAGCGGTCCGGCGGTGGCGGTGTACCCCATCGAAGGAGGTTCCCTCAAAACATCGGAGGAGGTAAAAGAGGCGCTGAAGAAATCGGTCGGCCCAGTAGCACTGGGCTGTCAAGTTCAGCGAGTGCGTCGAATCGGAAACGCAGGAGTGGTCGTGGAGGCCACCCGCAAAGAGGGCATGGACCGCCTAAAGGCGGCACTGCCCCCCACCCTGGTTGCAAAAGACTCCACGCAGAGAAGACCGCTGGTCGCACTACGTAATATTGATAACGCTGGCGTAGCTACCATACTGGACGATCTGTACGACCAGAACCTAAGAGAGGCAATATCAAGGGAGCTTTACGGGAAAGAGGCGAAGGTCGCATTCAAGAAGTCGAGGGCGGGAATGGCGCGCACGACCGTGGTGCTCGAGTGTAGCCCTCGACTGAGGAAGCTGCTGGTTGAAAGGGGGAGGGCGTACCGTAGAGGACTTCGTGGAGGTGACCTGCTGCAGGCGCTGCCAGTTGTATGGCCACGCGGAGAGGTACTGCAGGGCGAAAAACCCGATCTGTGGCGGGTGCGGCGAGGAGAGCACGCGACTAAAGAGTGCACGAAGCCTGCGGCTGGCTGTTCCACGTGTCGCCAGTTTAAGAAACCTCATGAGGGCCACCGGACTGCGTCGTCGGAAAGCCCAGCGAGACAGCAGGCGCGCAGTGGCGTGATTTCTAGGACCGATTATGGACCATAGGTCCAGGGGGGCGATTAGGGTCGGCCAGCTGAATTTGGCGGGGGCAGAGATGGCGACAAAAGAGCTGCCTTCAATAGCGAAGGAGCAAGATTTAGACACAATACTCTTGCAAGAGCAATACGGGGAACACAGGTTGCCGAGTCTCTTAGAGGCCGGGACTGGCACAAAAGCAGGAATATATCTCAACAACTCGAAGATGACGATAGCGGTGCTCGGCAACCTGTGCACTTCACACTCTACGTCGTCTCTGCCTACTTTCAGTACTCAGACAGGATCAAGGCCCATTTGGCGCACCTAGACAAGGTAGCGGACCAATTAAAGGGAGAGCCGATCCTGTACTGCATAGATACGAATACCCACTCCCCATGGTGGCACAGCAAGGAGCGGCAGTACACCGGCCGAGGCGCGGAGACCGACGCGTGGCGGGCAGCTATGGAGGGGTTCGTAGCGGCCAGAGGCCTACGAATATGTAATGAGGCAGACCAACCGCCTACATTTAAAACAGTTAACGGGGAGTCGAATATTGACGTGACACTGGTCTTGCGAGGGGTCCGTGTCAATAACTGGAGGGTCCTAGAGGGGATCAGCACGAGCGACCATCAGCTTATAGTGTTCGATGTCGAGGGGAGTGGGTCTCCAGCCCCACGAGCCAGCCACGTAGAGCCCGGCGGGGAGCCGATGAAGTTCAGGGATCGGGGAGTGGACTGGGCTCGCTTTCAGGGCACGCTACAAGCGCGTGTGGGTAGGCTAAACCTACGCAAACCCGCGGAGCAAGCGTGTGCCGACTTTACCGCAGCCCTGACTCGTACAGCCGCGGAGTGTCTGGGGGTTAAGCGGGATCGACCGCGAACCGTTTACGAATGGTGGACCGGGGATCTGGACGCACTGAGGAGGCAGCATAATCGGGCTAGGAGAGCGTGGCAAGAGAGTAGGCTTGCAGGAGGTATAGTGGAGGAAGAGTGCAAGACTCGCTTCCATGGCGAACGCTCCAAGTACCGAAGAGCCATGCGGGAAGCTAAATCTGACCACTTCCAGCAATTGGCGAACAGTGGGAATGACGATCCTTGGGGGTTGGCGTACAGGGCTGCTGCGGTAGTGTGCGCCCGCCCGCAAACGTCGTAAACGGACTAAGGCTAACAGACGGTTTCGCTGGGGACACCGTTTTGACGTTAGGTGGTGTACTGAAGGTGATGTGTCCGGATGAAGCACCAGCGACGGACTCTGAATATCACAGAGAGGTTAGGGTAGCAGCATCTTGCCTACCATCTGGTCGGGACTCTGAACCGCTGAACGGATTAACGATAGGACGTATCGTGAAGAATTTACCAAGTTAGGCCCCAGGGGTAGATAGGATCACCGCGTGCATTGTCAAGGCGGCTTGGAAAGTATCCGACGTTGAAATCACTGAGCTCATGGCGAAGTGCTTGCGAGAAGGAGTCTTTGCAAGTATATGGAAAGTAGGTAGGGGTGGTCCTTCCGAAGGGGAATGGGAAGTCTTTGACTGACCGCAAAGACTCGTCGGCCAGACATCGTTGAGGTCGGACGTGTGTTGTGCGCTCCTGCAATTTTATAATTCTGCCTAATTGCGGAGAACGCGTAGTGACAGTGCGGATCTCGGTCCCTCTCGTATTATCACAGTGTATCGTGCATAATCGGCCGCGGCCATTTTGAAGTTAGTGGAGTTTAGCAATAGTGCTACATACATTCGGAGGATTATAGGGTGAAGTTGGTGACGGTGCGGTATCGGGCCCTCTCGTTCTGCCGTCGGAGAATCGTCGCCTCGGCGGCGGCCATTTTGCGGTTGGAGCGAGAGCGCGTCTGTCCGTGCCCCGCTAGCCCCTCCGCCCCAGGGCGAGGCGTCGAGGAGGCTAACCGATTGGAGCGGTGCTGCTGTCAACGTGACAAGTGATAGGACACTGTTGTCGCGTTGACACTGACAGGTGACATCTGTCATCTGTCAGGTAAGTGACATTTGACGTCTGACGTTTGTGTAGAGTGCCAGTGTGTAGTGGACAGAGACCACCTAACCTGTGCGGACCTTTCGTGGTAGAACGATTTAGTTAGGTAGTTTTAATTGGTAGTGTAATTAGTTTAGCTAGGTTAGGTAGGTGTACTTAAGATAGGACTAGTTTGTACTGTATAGGGTTACTGGTGTGTGTGTGTGTGTCGTGTGTCGTGTGTCGTGTGCTGTGGTGGTTGGTGGTAGGGTAATCGGCCGATTGCCTTGCCATTGGCCAATACACGAACACCATAGTTGGGTTGTAAGAACAAGTGAACAGTGCAAAGTGTTTGACTTATAGACTTATTACACGAACACCTTACCTGGACTTGTGTTTAGTAGTTAAGTTTCCTCTTCATGGAGCCGGCGCCGAACGCCGAGCTCTTCGAGGCGGAACTTAAAAAGCGGCAAGACGACCTTGCTGCTCTTGTAGAGATAGCCGAGGAGGAAGGCTTCCAGCCGCGGAAGTCAATGTTGAGGACTCCGCCAAGGGGATTTAGCACCCCGAGCGCTGAAGAGGCGGCAGGCACGGCGGGTACGGTGACGACGGCAGCAACTGCGGCGGAGCCGATGGAGCCGATGGACACGGGATTAGGCGCGATTGTCGGGACTCCACAGGTGGCACCGGATAATGGAAGCCAGTCTGGCAAGCGAGGTTTGACGTCTCCTGAGGAAATTCAGGAGGCGGTCAGGCGGCGCGTTGCCGGCAAGCGCGGTACGCGGGCGAGTGAGGCCGTGCCCCCCGTTGGCGGGTTGCTTACGAGGGAGCCCACGGCGGCGATGCCCGCGACGCCCGCTGGAACAGCTTAGGGGACAACGACGGCGGGCCTGATGGGTGCCACCAAGGAGGTGTTATGCGGCATCATTTCACAGGCCGGGGAGGATATAATGAGCGCAGTCACGGCAACTCAGTCGAAGCTCAACAAGTCAGAAATCGCAACCGTGGGAGTATGCGTACAGAAGCTGACTGCGGCATCGAGCTTCATGTTGCTGCGTATAGCGGACCTTGAGGGAAAGTTGGCAGCGGCGGCGGCGGCGGCGGCGGCAGCAAGCTCGACGGCGACAAGGGGCGGTGCAGCGTCGGTGGTGTCGGGCACCCCGGTGTCCTACGCTGGCGCGCTGCGCCTGGGCGCAAGGGTGGCGGCTATGCCTATCCCGGCGCCTACCGGTCCGGCGATGGCGGTTTCCCGGCGGAGGGCGGCACAATCAAAACTTCAGAGGAAGTTAAGGAGGCGCTGAAAAAATGCGTTGACCCGGTGGCGCTGGGATGCCAAGTGCAGAGGGTGCGCTGCATAGGAAACGCGGGAGTGGTGGTGGAGGCTACCACTAGGGAAGGCATGGATCGCCTGAAGGCGGTCTTGCCTCCCACACTGGTCGCAAGGGACCCGACTCAGCGGCAGCCACTTGTGGCCATTCGCAACATAGAGGGCAACCCGAAATTTGAGGTCCTTATTGAGGACCTGTACGAGCAGAACCTCAAGGAGGTGATAACGAGGGAGGAATTGACGAAAGAGGCCAAATTGGCATTTAAAAAGTCGAGGGCGGGATCCTCGAGAACGACAGTGGTCATTGAATGCAGTCCCCCGCTAAGGAAAATAATGGTGGAAAAAGGGCGCGCCTACCTTGGATGGGACGCCGTCAGGGTCGAGGACTTCGCGGAGGTTTCATGTTGCCGGAGGTGCCAAATATACGGCCACATCGCCAAATTCTGTAAGGCAAAGACGGCCATCTGCGGAAAGTGTGGTGACGAAGGCCACGAGATGAGGGACTGTAGCAAAGAACCAGCGGGGTGCGCAACATGCCGCCAATTCAGGAGGCCGTACTCGGGGCATAGGACGGCGGCCATGGAATGCCCCGCACGAATTCAGGCGCGTGAGGCATTCATCGCAAGAACTAACTATGGCCCATAGGTCTTGGGGGGGAATAAGGGTCGGTCAGCTCATCTTGGCAGGGGCGGAGACGGCGACCAAGGAGTTGCCTGCAATAGGGCTGGACGTGGTGCTCGTGCAGGAGCAGTACGGAGGCCATGGATTGCCGAACCTTCTACAACATCCCGGTAAATCAAAGGCCGGACTCTATATACGCAACTCAGGGATTACGATCACGGTACTCGGCAATCTATGCTCCACACACTGCTTCGTGGCGCAGGTCGTGGTAAGCGGGGGGCTTAAATTGCATGTAGTCTCCGCGTACTTCCAATACTCGAACAGGATCGAGGCCCATCTGGCGCACCTCGATAAGGTAGCGGACCAGTTAAAGGGAGAGCCGATTCTGTTCGGTATCGACTCGAACACCCACTCCCCATTGTGGCACAGCCTGCTAAGGCAGTACACTGGCAGAGGAGCGGACGCGGACGCGAGGAGGGACGCAATGGAGGCGTTCATCACGGCAAGGGGCTTCCAAATCTGGAATGAGGCAGACCAACCGCCTACCGTCAAGACTATCAACGGCACCTCGAATATCGACGTCACTCTCTCCTCAAGAGGGGTGGGAGTCAGGCAGTGGAGAGTCCTCGAGGGGATTAGTACGAGTGACCACCAACTCATCGTATTCAATGTGGAGGGGAGTGGGTGCCCGGCCCCGCGAAGCCGCCACGTAGAGCCAGGCGAAGAGCCGAAGCGATTCAGGGACCGGGGAGTGGACTGGGGTCGTTTCCAGGGCACGCTACAAGCGCGTGTGGGGAGGTTGAACCTCCAAAAACCTGCAGAGCAAGCATGTGCCGACTTCACCGCAGCCCTGACTCGTACAGCCGCGGAGTGCCTGGGGGTTAAGCGGGATCGTTCGCAAACCGGTGACGAATGGTGGATCGGGGAGCTGAATGCACTGAGGAGACAGCACAATCGGGCTAGGAGAGCGTGGCAAGAGAGTAGGCGTGTAGGAGGGACAGTGGAGGTAGAGTGCAAGGCTCGCTTCCATATTGAACGCGCCAAGTACCGAAGGGCCATGCGGGAAGCTGAATCTAACCACTTCCGGCAATTGGCAAACAGTGGGAACGACGATCCTTGGGGGTTGGCGTACAGGGCTGCTAGCGGTCGTGTGCGCCCGCCCGCAAACGTCGTTAACGGACTTATGCTAACGGATGGTTTCGCCGGGGACACCGATTCGGCGTTAGGTGGTGTATTGATAAATGATATATAATATAAATACGTATTTTTGTGTTAGTATTGTTAGTAATATTTTTATTTAGCTAATAGTTGTAAGTATCACTAACAGAAAGTTCTGTTTTGGTGTTACTAGTGGGATATGTGGCAAGGTGGGAACTTAAAATTTGTTACATTTTTTTGTGATCTAACTAACTGGTATAAGGATAGACTCTGTTCTATCATAGCTGAGGTCTTTAAGGTAACTGGTGACTCTCTTTTTGCAAAGGAAATAGTTAAGCGCATAGATGTTGAGTACTTTATTTACATTATTGTATATAAAACAATCACTAAGTAAAAAAGCATATAATAATTATCTTGAGGACAAAAATCCTTGGGAGAAATAATTATTTTATGATTTTATTTGATATTTGACCTTAACAATTTTATTTATAATTATTTGTATTAAATTTGACATTTTAATTTTATTTGAAATGCTATTTTAATTTTTATTTGAATTAATGTGATATATTATTTAAATGACATGACATTTTTATTTAAATAATTTAATTGTATTAACTATATGACATTTATCTGAACTATAATGCAAATTTTTAAGAAACTGATTTACCAAATTTTATAATTTATTTATTAAATATATTCAATTACTCTAATCACATAATGACATTATACTGTTTTTTTAAATTTTATATTAAGTAAGTCACATACTAATGACTATACACATGGTAGCCATACCATACATGAAATTTGTAATTTTGTGATGTTTATTTAATTTCAATTAAGTATTATTGATAATTGATTATATTGTTTACTAGCGGCCCGCCCCGGCTTCGCACGGGTACCACTACGGGCACACGACCGCTGCGTAGGGAGCCGACCGCGCGAGTGTGCCGCGCGGCAATTTATTACTTAACATTGACTCCCCTCTCGTACCCCGTGCTGCCTAGATAGCCGAGCGGACTGAGCGGCGAACACGCGACTTTTTTCTAATATTCACATTTTTGAACTCGTGATATCTTTCGAATGGAATGTCTGAATTGAATAATTCAAACAGTTATATAAAGGTATTGAAGCAGTATATGAAGTTATTGATTTTAGTAAGAATTAATACCAAGGTACAAATAAAGAGCGTTTTTAGCGGTTCATCTCAATTAAATTTTGAAAATAAAAGAACACTTATTTGTGACATAACTATAATAGTTAGACATATACTGTTGCGACACTTTTTGTAGATATTGATGTGTTCTGCAAAGTCGTAGTACATTATTTTGTTTTATCATCAATAGTTTTCGCAGCGCACGCGATGTAAGGAATTTTTTGGGTATTTTTTTACACCTTGGTTTACATTATTGGAGTTTTATTAATGATCCGTAATTTTTTAGAAAATATAATATAGCCTATGTCACCCGCGGATAGTGTAGCTTCCCAACGGTGAAAGAATTTTTGAAATCGGTCCAGTAGTTTCGAAGCCTATTCAATACAAACAAACACACAAACAAACAAAAAACCAAACATTTCCTCTTTATAATATTAGTATAGATTACTGACTTTCAATAAGTGTATTCTGAAAATATTTATATTGATAAAAATTATTTGAATTGAATTGAATATTTTGTGTCCGACTGGGCACTTGTAAAAAAACGTTCGATTTAGATTTAGCAGATTGCAGTGGTGTGTACGTGCGCGCCCGGCCCGTGCCGCTGGCGCGGCTCGAACGCGACGGGACCATCTACCGGGAGGACCATTCAGATTTCGGGACGCCTATCGTGCCGGTTATAAAAAGCAATGGAGAACTACGGTTATGCGGGGATTATAAAATCACCATTAACCAGAAACTTAAACGTGAATATTATCCATTGCCCCGGATCGAAGAATTATTCGCGAACTTGGGTAACGGCGAAGAATTTACAAAAATCGACCTTAGGCACGCTTATGAACAAGTAATGTTAACGGAACGTTCTCAATATTTTACGGCAGTAATGACAGATATGAGGACGTTTGCATATAGGCGCACCCCGTATGGCTTGTCGTGTATACCAGGGAAATTCCAGAAGTTAATGGAAGAGACATTGCGCGGCATCCCCGGGGCGTTAGTTTTCTTGGACGATATCTGCGTCACGGGTCCTGATCGTATTACACACTTATGCAATTTGAGAGCTGTACTTGATAGGTTAAGAGAAATGGGGTTGACTGTCAAACTTGAAGAATGTAAATTAAGGTTAAAGGTTAAGGTAAAATTTAGGTTTCATTGTAGACAAGAACAGGTATAGAAGAGTATAGATAAAAGTAACATAGTATGCAGTATCAACTATTGCCACTAGATGGCGCTCTTACAAATTTTGTGTACTTTCTACATCGCGGTAGCAAGTTGTCGCATACAAATGATATATCGAATTTAGTTTTAGTAATAAATGACCCATTTTGAACCTTATTTAATTTGTTTTATTTTTGGGAATTTTTGGGATTTATTCATCACTAGTTTACCGACGCCCAGTGACGTCACGCAATTGAAAAGCTTTTTAGTACTTCTAAACTATTACGGTAAAGGAGACTGGGTATGTATGTAACGGAAGTGGACTATGGTCAAATAACAACATTGGTATAGTATTTACATTAAGCACCCTCAAATACATCCTTGTAGAGAAGGGCATCAAAATCTGACAGGCAATTCTTAAAAAATAAAATTCTTGGCACATTTTGTATGGGAAGTGCCCTTTACTATGAACCGATGGAGTTATCGTTACCGTATATGGGTTGAACACCTTCAACTCTATTCTAATACTGCATGATATCAGAATCGGACTCGGCAGTTTTGAGAAAAAAGCATTCTTTTGTCACACTTGTATGACAAGTGCGGTATTCTTTGAACCAGCAGCGACATGGTTACGGAGTGTAGGTTGAGGACCTTCAGCTATGTTCTTATGTCGCACGATATCAAAATCGGTCCCGGCAGTTTTGAGAACAATGCATGTCTTTCGCACACTTGTGTGACAAGGGCGGTATTCTTTGAATCAGCACCGACACGACATGACGTCGTCTAAGGGTATATAAATAGATCCTAATGCATTATCGCTGGCAGTAAAGTCAAGGCAATTGAAACGCAGCAAATTTGATTCCCCAACTGTGTATACTGAGGTGAAAGTGAAAGTTTGGTGCCATTCAAAACCATTTCTGAATGTTACTATGGATTTTTCGTTTCGACTTGACGAATGACCAGAAAGATTACATATGTTTTCTGTTAATGTTGTCTTCAAACATATTTATGTAAGTTTTGTAACAATTTTTAATTTGAGCGTGACATCTGGCTCGTGCCAGTGAGAATTCTTATTCATGTAGTGGGTTGTTGAATCTTTTAAATCTGAGACGGTATTTTTCTTTTTCCTTAATAAGTTTTATTAGGTCCTTAGTATACAACGATGGAAATCGAAAAATAATCGATTTGGGTAAATGACGCTGCATGATTTGGTTTACTTTAGAGTAATAAATGTCGACCATGTCGATAGCTAAAAATTTGAGTCCAATTTATTTCCTCTAAATATTTTATTATTTTAGAGTAATCTGCTAAGATAAAGTTGTATTTCGACACATTAAATTTTTTAAGCTATTGCATAGCTTTTATCGCGGCCTTTGAGCGCGGCGACCGAATCAAGAAATTCCGTAACGCAAAAATCCTAACACCCCCCACTTCGACCGGCACAGCGGTGCGGCGTTGAAAGCCGTGCATCGTCTAACGTCGTTTCAGTTCGGCAGCTTCGGCACGGTGTTTGTGTGCGTGCGACTAGACGTATGCGTGTAGACTAGCTGCTAACTGCTCATAACTGATTCTATCTCTTTTAGACACAATGCTAGGTGAGACAGTGTGCTTTTTGGCCGCGTCCACGAGTGAGTTCGAGCCCGCGACTACTTGAACCTTAACGTGTATGTATATGGTACGACTGTACGAAGCTCGCATTAATTATCTCGAATTATTATAAAAGAAAAAAAATACTGCATTAATAAAATAAATAAATAATTATAATTGCATAAGTTGATAAAAAATGCTATGCAATAGCTTTACCGCGGCAGTCCCCTAGTGCCCCACGTATTTTGAGAAATGTCTTACACTTAAACTCCAACGTGATGTGTATAGGAGGATGGAATGGATCTATTTTAGTTAAAGCATTTAATGCGGGGTTTGTCTCGATTGCTGAGTGGTTATAAAATATTAGATCTAGAATTTTTCCGTCTTTATTGGGTATGAAGTTGTACTGTCTGAGATCATGTAATGACATAAAGTCGGAAATTAATTAAAACTTATCAGCCTTCCTTAGCATGACACGACAATTGCGTACCCAAACGAATTGGAATTTATGCTCCTTTTTGAAGATGCGGGCTTCTGCGTGGAGGGCACGGTTTCCTGGCGATAGGTGCTCTGATAAGTAAATTGAATTTTTGTCTGCACAGAGGACCAAATGTGAAGTATTCAATTTATCAGAAGCGTTGTCCTTATTGAACTTGATGCACGCCGCCATATTAGTTAGTATTAGTGGCGCCGACGCGACGGTGGCGCTGCTGGGGCGGCGGCTGCGCGGGAGCCTCGACGCGCTGCGGCACGACGCTGCCGCGCGGGTGCGCGACGCGCAGGACAAACAGATGGAGGCCGCCGGGGGCCGACTTCGCCAGTTCCATGTAGGAGAGCCGGTACTGGCGCGCGGTTACACACAAAAAGGAAACAGATGGTCCGAAGGTCTGATCGGTCGACCACGGGTCCCGTGTCGTACAAAGTGTCTGTGTCATGTATTCGATTATTGTCGGGTAGAATCAAATAAACTCAGTTAACTTCCAGCCTAGCGTTTTATTGGAGGGAGGAGAGGACGCCACCCTTAAGTAAATATTATTCTCCGTGTATGTATTATTTAAAAATTTAATTGTTAAAACATAAATTAAACCGACTTCAGTGTTATACTTCAGTCTATTAAACTGTGACTGTTAAGTGGAAGTGTTATACAATTAGAAAATTAGGTATATGTGAAATAAAATTGATATTAAAAAAGCCAATGGTGAATGTATTCAGTGAATGAACTTAATTAGACTACAAATATAAAAGCTGTGTTGTGACAGTGAGGAGCTGTGCAAAAGCTGATGAGAAACTTTAATCATATAATATCAAACACAAACATTACCATTTTCATTTATAAAAGTCGAAATATTATAACAAAGGAACCTTACTTACTACTACAGTGTCTACTACCGTCATCTATCGCTTACAACAGAAAATATTATAATCATAAGATTACGTTTACGGCCGCAAGAAAGGAAACTAATATTTATACTACTTTAGCGTAAGTCGCTATAGCGCAATAAGAACACTGTGCAGCTTGGAACTGAGCGTTGGTACCGGGGTTCCGGGTTCGATCCAACGCAATATGTATTAATTTTTTTTTGTTTTCCCTTGTCATTGTTTTTTATACATAACAAATTCATAATAGCAAATACTTACGCATTTATTAAAACAAAAGGTAATTCTAGAAATGACGACTACACGAAAAGTGCACGTACTTAAATTAGAGGATCAATTAAAAACGGTTCTGACAGACTTGAAATTTTACAAGGACAAAGTACAACAATTACTGCAGGAAAGGGAAGATAGTGAGGCCGAAATTAAGGTCGTGAATGATAGGAATCAGAACTTGAAGGACCAACTAGCGGAGCTAGATATCCAATTGGAGGATATATATATAGCACAACGTGACGAGCTCCAAGGGGCAATTGACTATTTCCAGGAGTGCCGCGATCACCATGAGGATCTGCTGGACCGCATCACGGAGCTCGAGCGTGAACTGCTATCCGCGCACTGAACTATCGACCATTATGAGACGGCAAAATCGAAGCACAAACACATAACACGCACAAAATTATACAACGACATTATGGTAAATTATAAAACGATGTCGCTCACCATTTCCGAACAATAAGATCAAAGCGTAAATGTTTATCGAAAAAAAATACTAGTAGTTTACAATATACAAAAAAAATTATTCGTGTCCAACTTCGCTTAAAAAGAAGTTATGACGAGACTAGAACGGAGCTTCAACACTGTATGAGCAATTTGAGTGAAAATCGGGACCTATATAAACGAGAGTCAAATCATTTACAGATTAAGCTTAGTGATCTGGAAAAAGAATAAGAACACACTTTAGCACAGTATGAAAAATCGCAACAAATGATCACTGAATAGTCCGATTCAATGAGTCAACTGCTCCTGGATCTAAAAGATAACGAGGACAGATTTATTTCCTTATTAATAAATCAATTTTGTGACTGTGGATCACGGGATGCAAAGGGTGTAACCGGAAACGGGGACAACGTGAGGAATAGCACACGCACGACAGTGGCGCCGCCGCCGTCGCCAGTAGCTAACTACTCTCTATTTGCGTCTAGTAGCAACATTAGCACAAACAATAGCAAAACGGTTATATTCTCGGATTTATTGGGCCGTCACTTTGGGGCCGTATTGGCCAAGTATGCTCATAATAATGTGATTAATTGTTGTTATCCGGGAATAGCCCTAAATATTTTGTCTTCGAAGATACAGGAATGTAAATTTTCTAGTATTGATACTTTAATTGTTTGTTTAGGCGATACCTTATTATATAAAAAACCGGATATTTGTAAATTAATTGCCATATTGGATAATATAAAAAATATTGGAAAGGTTATAATTTGTTCTTTTCCATATGACAACGACTATTTGATGATCGTGGGTGATTTTAATCTATCATCTATACAATGGAATCCATCAGGTCCAGTTTTCTTAAAAAAGGGTAGCACGGAGTTGCAAACCGAGGGACTAAATTTAATAAACCAACTGAACTTTTTAGGCTTAGATCAGTATAGTTATTTTAAAAACCAATCTGGAAATACATTGGATTTGTTTTTTTGCAACTTTGGTGTTAATGTGACTCAGTGTATGACGCCCCTTGTAATGGAAGATTATAGATTTCATACTACTTTGGACATCGACGCATCCGACATAGTAATACAGCCCTTACCTAAGTTGTTAATTCGTAAACGTCAATTCAGAAAAGGTAGATACTGCGAAATGAACTCTGATCTGAATGAAGTCGACTGGGTTAATCTTTTATCCTCTGAGAACGTGGAGGAAGTAGTTGATATTTTCTACGCTGAGTTGAATACAGTTGTTGATAAATATGTGCCAATCATCACATCAAATGGCCCCCGTCAATATCCTATATGGTATAGTAAAGCATTAATTAATTTGTTAAGAGAGAAAGCTAAGGCACACGCTCGCTGGAAGTGTTATGGTAATGACAGAGACGGGGATACCTTTCGACTATTACGCACCAGGGGAAAAAAAATGCAGGATGAATGTTATAAACACTATATTAAGCGTTCTCAAGATGCAATTAAATCCAATCCTAAAGCATTGTGGTCTTACGTTAACTCGAAGCGAAAGTCCGCGACAGGGTATCCTAGCACTATGACGTATGAGGAGAAAAAGCTTACAACTGCAGGGGAAATATGTAATGCATTTAGCCGCTTTTTTGAAGGTGTGTTTGTACAACCAGACAATTCTTATCCAGTCGAGGAATCGCATAATTTCTTGTTCTCCAGTAACATTGACTCCATGATAATGACATCAGAGGAGGTATTTAAGTGTTTAAAAGACATTGATGAACACAAGGGTGCCGGCAGTGATGGTTTTCCGGCTATTCTGTTCAAAAGATGCGCTGAATCTTTGACCGTACCAGTGACTATATTATTTAATAAATCTTTAAATATGTGTCACTTTCCGTCTATTTGGAAAGAAGCACTTATCGTGCCGATTCACAAAAAAGGATCAAAGAATGATGTGAGACATTATCGCCCTATTTCCTCACTGAATGTGCTAGGTAAATGTTTTGAGCGTTTAGTGTATAATCGCGTCTGGCCTGTCGTTAAGCAAGGGTTACCTAACGAACAACACGGATTTTATAAGGGTCGTTCCACAAACACTAATCTGGCTGTTTTTACAAATGACGTACTCAGTGGCATGGGTTTTGGGTCGCAGGTGGACGTTATTTATACAGATTTCGAAAAAGCATTTGATCGGGTGGACCACGTCATTCTTTTGCGAAAACTGTGCCGGCTGGGTATACATGGAGATCTTTTGCGATGGATCCAGTCGTACGTTACTAAAAGACAACAGGCCGTTGTAGTGGGTGGCCATAGATCAAACTTTGTCGGTATACCTTCGGGCGTCCCCCAGGGTTCTATATTGGGTCCGCTTTTCTATTTGGTATATTTGTATGACATAGGGTTATGTTTTCGGTTCGCAAGATTTTTACTATATGCTGATGACACTAAGATTTACATGACAATTAAATCTCAAAAAGACTATCAAATGTTGCAAGATGATTTAGATCGACTTTCTCATTATTATGTCGTAAATAAGATAAACGTCAATACCGATAAGTGTGTACATGTTTCCTTTACTCGCGGCGTTGCTTTGCAGTTCCAATATAGTCTGAACGGCTCTCTCTTGAGGAAGGAAACTTCAATTGGTGACCTTGGTATTATCTTAGACAACAAGCTCACTTTTTCGTCTCATGTAGATTATATTGTGTCCAAAGCTTTCAAAAATTTAGGATTCATTCACAGGGTCACCAAAGAGTTTTGCGATTTAGAGTGTATCAAAATTTTATATTATGCATATGTTCGAAGTCAACTTGAATATTGTAGCTCAATATGGAACCCGCAGTACGTTACTTATGAAATTGCTGTGGAACGGGTACAAATGAAATTTTTGAAACATTTAAATTATCGTTCTCGCATGCCGAATGGTGACTACGTACAATCATGTCAAACACATAACTTGCTAACTCTGAAAAATCGACGCATTGTTCAAGATATGTCACTTCTTTATAATACAGTATCTGGTACCGTTGATTGTCCTGAGTTAATAAATACAATGTTAAAACTATGCGCGACTACAAAAAGGTCCCGTCACACAGCATTGCTGTCTGTTCCGCAGGCGCGAACCAACTACGCGGCAAACAGCCTGGCCGTGCGCCTCCCAAAGACGTATAACAAATTATTTTCAGATATTGACCTATTTCGATTTCCTAAGAAACACTTTTTAAAGCAAATAACATACAAACTCAAAAATAATAAGTGATGCATTGGGTAAGTACTCATACTCTCATACTCAGTACTTACGTATTGAGTGTGTCTGACTGAGTCGCGCATTGCTTGGCAAATCTGCATGAGTAGTACTGTTGGGTAGGAGACATGATGGTTGTGCGGATACTTTGATTTAGTTACCTACATAAGGAACCACTAGATTATGCCATCAGAAGCACATTTTTTCTAATAAAAAATTACTATCATTATTAATTATTTTTAAAACATAATGCCGACATGTGAACCGATCCTAAAACTTACCTTTGTTTACTTTCGGAAGGATTTTACACGCACACTCACACCACCAATCATTAACACAACACAATCACATTAACAGATCACATCATCACACACTGTGCTCCATGCAAATAATATTTTTTCTAATTTTCTTTGGGTAGGTAGATTGACGTCGACTTGTTTTTTTTGTTCTACTCCTACCCTTATTTGTTTACTAGTTTAAGTAATATAATAGAAGTCTGTAATTGGCCTATGATAAAGTAATGATGTTTCGTTTAACATTTTTGTAAATAAGCTGTTGACTTCAGGTGTAATTAATAAAATAAAATAAAATAAAAATAAAATATCCTCGTAAGGACCACGAGCCTTTTTTTAGCTTAAATCGACATGGCATTCCGGCCCAGATATAAGTCTCTCGTTCCTCGTCTAAACACCCATGGTCCTTTTTTTGCTATCAAATCGTTTTCACGTTCCACAGCACTCAATTTTACCGCAATGACATTTGGAATGTCATATTTTAATTTCTGAACGCACCTTTTGTCTATGGGAGTAATTAATGATGGACCTCAGAAAAAAAACTGTCAAAATCATTTTGTCACTCATTTTCAATCGGGAAGGATGGCTGAAGGGCGGAGAAGAGGTAAATAAATACGTTAATATCTGTTTATTATATTGTTTCATAAAAGAAAATGAATATTGCAATTCAAAAGTAATGTACGAAGATCAATTTTGTGTTATTAGTTTTATTATTTTTTTAAGTTTTTATGGAAAAAAGTGAAAGAGAAATATTTGATCATAAATATAGGCCTTTGGTCTTTGCTAACTAAATGTTGGTTATTTGTTACATATGGTTATATCTTTATGATTTATCCTTAAACAACGTTTCTTTTGATGAATTTATCAGCGTTTTGTTTGATTTTAAGGATTGTCGGACCAAGCTATTGAAAACCAATTGAATGATTCCGACTTTGAGGATCCGAGGGCAGGCGACAGCGATGGCGACGTCGACGATGCTGACTATTGCCCTGTTTCATGCTGTTTCATATTTAATTGTTTGTTGCTTAATGTTAGAAGTTTATTTTTTATTTTACTATTAAGAAGCCATTTATGGCCTTGTTTTTGAGACTGATTTGAAGGACTGACGTAATGATCGTCAACATAATTATTTTTGAAGAGTACATTTGATTAAGAACTTATAGTAAATTTGAAAAATTTACGTAGTTGATTTTTGAACTTGTTTTTTGCTGTTGAGGCTGAAGGTACTCGTAGCGTACATATAATATAAGTAAAGTCAATAATTGTTAAAAGTTTATTTTTTATTACTATTAAGAAGCCATTTATTGCCTTGTTTTTGAGACTGATTTGAAGGACTGACGGAATGATCGTCAACATCAAAAATAATTATTTTTGAAGAGTACATTTGATTAAGAATTTATCTTAAATTTGAAAAATGTTGTTCTTTTAGAACTTGTTTTTTGCTGTTGAGGCTGAAGGTACTCGTAGCGTAGATATAAGTAAAGTCAATAATTGTTTAAAGTTAATTTGTTATTAAAGCCATTTATTGCCTTGTTTTTGAGACTAATGTGAAGGATTGACAGAATGATTGTCACCATTTGTCACCACCTTTGAAGGGTACAATTGATTAAGAATTTATTGTATTCCATTTCTAAAAGAATTTAATGTTTATTAAAGATACTTAATACAAAAAATACTGTTCTTATAGTTTTATTGCTTAACACCCAAGGTACTTTTTGTAGTCCTAATTATAAAATGGCAATCTCAGCATTGAGGCCCAAAAGGTCTTTTTTTAGGATTGAATATTTATCATTTTTTTTAATTGAAATCTGTTCTTAATGTTCATATAAATAGGCTCCATAAAAATGAACCTTATAACTATACGAAAACTATGAAAATTGTATTGGTAAAGTTTGGGTCTGAAGGACTATAAATATTTGATATTAAAAAAGGTCCGTGGGTTGTTAGATTGAAAGGCTAAAAAAATATTGGGCCTTACGAGGATATTACAGAAATTTTAATAGAAAAATAAATAAAAGAATTGCTCATTTTAAAAATGTATTATTTAGATAATCCCGTTATAGTGAAAATATAAATTTACTTGACATTAATAAATTTGTTCAACATTTTGTTTACTGTGGTAATTACATATATATATATATATATATCGAAATCCCATCCCATCCCATCCCATCTCTTTCCGTGGGTGTCGTAAGAGGCGACTAAGGGACAAATCCGAAAGGTGGGCAGCAGCATCTTTCTGGGTAGATTTACATCAACTGCACTACATCAACTGCGATCTCCAACCCGCCTGCCAAGCGTGGAGATTATGGCAATGACCTCCCCTTTCGTGGGAGAGGCCTAAAGTCCTGCAGTGGACTGTTATGGGCTGTGATGATGATATATCGAAACTATACAAAAACTCACTTGCTAGTTTATTAGCTTTTAATATTTTTACTCTTGACATTATTCATGATAATACTGACATTACGTACCTATTCAAGTACTTTAAGTACACCCTTAACTTTAAACTAAATAATTTGACAATGGCTAAGTCTAAGACAGCACAAGAGTATATGGTAAGATAAATGTAAATTTGTTTTACCAGAATATTCAGGGCTTGGCTAGCAAGGAAATCGAATTAAGTTTATTTCTTGAGAATCGTGACATACATATAATGTGTATAACCGAGCACTGGATGACCATGTCTTCTGTTCATCCTAAATTTAATAATTATAACATTATTAGTAAATATATTCGACAGAATGCAATTCATGGTGGTTCAATTATTCTGATAAAAGACTGTTTATAGGCCAAGGAACGGAGGGATATAGTTCAACTTGCAATCGAAAGAACAGTGGAAATATCTTGCCTTGAAATATATTTATATATAATATGTTGCGTATACAGACCCCCAGCTGGGGATTATAATGTTTTTGAGGACATTATAGAAGAAGTGTTACAAATACTGTCCAAGGGACATAAACGAATTATTATATGTGGTGACTTTAACGTTAATATCTCAGAACAGTCTTCACGTTCCAAAAGATTGTTGTCTCTATTTGAGGGCTTCGGCTTGCATGAGATGTTTTCTGCACCTACCAGGGTGACTGTATAGATAATATATTTTGTAATTGTGAGGTCTCTGATAAGTTTATGCTGGATTGTTAGGTTCAGATCATCATGGCCTTGGCGTCAAATTAGGTATTAAGCTTGATAGGAAACCTATCAAAATTAAGTGTAGACCGAGTAGAATGAGCGAAAACCGTTTAAAGAGTTTTTCGAAAAATATTGCATATAAAATGAATAAATTACCAACAAATATTGATCCAAATGTGCATTATGACGACATGTTTAATACAATTAAAACTGAATTTGAGATACAATCTTAATCTTAATATATAATTCATAATTATTTATTGATATTATGTATATTAATATGATCAAGATAAATTCTGACATTATTTATTACAAATATTATTTTTATGTTGACATTATTATTTTGTGATTATGAATTATTGTTATGATAATTATTATCATTTTTTAATTTTATTGACATGGATTATTATTATATTTAAATTTGTATGTAGAAATTAGTATTTAAGATTTACATTTAAGTGTTTTACTGTTATGTTGTGACGTTCATAAGTGTTTCGTCGAAACCTAATCTGAATAAATGATTTTTGAATTGGTTATTGCAATATAAACTTTGTCCGAGGTTTTCCAACTTTTTCTGTCGGTTAAGTTATCGTCACACAACCCGACTGCTAACCGTGCAGAAGTGGCGCTGTTTTGAAAAGTGGTCAAATCGAGCAACGACAATTAAGTATAATTAGTAGTACGATTAATTGCTACTGCAATTAATCGTAGATAATTATATAATATTATTATTAGAACAGAATACTAGGGTAGGCAGTGTCTTTTTGTCTTTATAAAGTGCACGCCACTGATGCTATTGATATACAAACGAGACCCAATTGTAACTCCATTACAATTGTGACGAATTAGGCAATCTGCAAAACCTATTACCAATCAATGACTTGGTAGTGGGGTCATAATTTTTGTCTTAGTTAAGTAGTTATTGGTGTTGCCATCTAACATCTACTCAGAGGCTGCCGTTTCAGTCCACAACCATAATTATGGTAGTTAATACCAGGTAGTGCGTGATTACACGTACTGCATCATCACACAATGTTTGAAGAACTAAAAAGCAAAAAAAGAAGACAACAACTTGACATTTAGTAAGCCTGTCCCTCGGTAGAGGGCGCCACAGCAACGTCATTTATTTAAGTGTTTTAATTTTTCATCAACCACTCATCATTCTATAATCATAAGTGATGGGTGGGGTGGGACATTAAATCTCTTCGTATGTAACATCTCGTATAATTATGGTTGAAGTTCACTTAAGGTTAGTTCAATTAACAATCAATTATACTTCTGTGTTACATCCTCGAGATTCAATACCAGGTAGATGTTTAGCGCTACACAGAATGATGTGATTTAAGAAAGAAAATAAAATATTTAAATCTCAAAGAGAAAACAGCTGTTAAGTACTCAATACATAAGTATTCTTCAAGCTTCAAGGCATAAATAAAGAACTATAATATAATTTAATATTACTTCCGAAAAGGCCCTGTCTTCAGCTGAATCAACTAAAAGTAAGATATAGAACTTGGCAAAGCACATGGACCCTCCAGTCCAGTCTGCGGTGCGCTTGATCAGCTCGACCGAGACGCCCGCGCGGCGCGCCACGGAGGCGGCGGCGTGCCGGGTGCTGTGCACCGAGAACGCCTTTATCCAACGAAAGATGGACTGGGAGCTAGCGTTATGGTGTGGCTTTTTAGAAGTTAGAATTAATTCATTTGTATTTACAAAAGATCTAAATTCTGCCTTTCTGCTACTATATGAAGACAAAGTCTTTACCGGACAAATACATTGTTTTTCTGCATAATATGGTAGCACTAACTTTAAGTTATTTCAATTAGGTGCCGATGTTTTAAGTATTTGATCGACCGTAATAATTGCCCAGGATTCCTGTAATACATTACAAATGTCTAGGAGTGACAGGGCCTGAACACGTTGTCCCGTGGATAACACGAGCAGAGTCACGAGTTTTTTGGTGAGATTTAACAAACTCAACGATTCATTTGGGTATAGACCACTTAAGTATGAAAGTACCTTATTGAGATCCCATTAACGATATTTAGGCAAAACCGGTTTGATTTTAAAAACACATTTGAAAAACTGCTAACACTGTCATTGTTACAGGTGACCTAATCTTAAATTGGCGACAACGCAGACCTAAATGAGTTCCGTAACTGGAACCTTTTTCAAAATATTTTGCTAGGAACTT
This sequence comes from Blastobasis lacticolella, assembly GCA_905147135.1. Lineage (NCBI taxonomy): Eukaryota > Metazoa > Arthropoda > Insecta > Lepidoptera > Blastobasidae > Blastobasis > Blastobasis lacticolella. Next base: position 21,622,144 of record LR990040.1, read on the forward strand.
TAATATTCATGGAACGCAGTAATTAAAATAATCTTAATTTATATTACAGAAATCTATCTAGCACTTATAGGCAGTATTGTTGTAGTATTGTACTTTTTGACAGAGTTGATCATTATGTCTATGGTATTTTCCTGTAACGCTTGCTTCCGGAAGGCCTACCTGATAATCTGGTGCACGCCAGGGTAAAGCTTGGCCACAAAGGATGGCGCGTTCTGGAAGGAGACAACAACAGGTTGGCGATGGGCTGCAGGTATAGTACTTCGGAACAAGCCAGGGACATAAACATTGGAAACCAGGCTTGAGTCAGCCAGAAGGGCACAACTACGATACCTGGGGCTTGATCATTAATAATCTTGCGTAAGCACTTTAGCACCAATGAAAACGGTGGAAACGCATAAAAGTTAAGGTTTGTCCACATTATAGTGAACGCATCAATATCATAAGCTTCCGAATCCCGTTTCCAGGATATAAAGCGACTATACTTTTTATTTATAATAAAACAAATGTGTATTTGGTTCTCCAAGTTGTTGCACTATTTCCTGAAAAAGTGAATCATTAAGCTCTAATTCTGTATCAATATTTGTTATACAAGATGCTCTGTCGGCTTCTACATTATCTTTTGACTTTATATATGACACAAAGCTAAACAGATTTCGTTGTTCACACCAGTTTCAAATATCTTTAGCTATAGATTTCAAATGTGGGAATTGTATCCCACCTATTCTCATGGGTGCCAGTGAATTTTGCAAGATCTTTTGTTTCCTAGATGTACCTATATTTATTCATTTCGAAAATCCTTTTTCGTTTCTCTAATGGTAGTTCTAAGTTAATGTCTTTTGAATTTACTACAAAACCAAGAAATTTGCAACTTTCACTAGGTATCATATTACTTTTTCGTAATTTATTACGAACCCCAATTTGTTAAAAATCGCAACGACTTCATTTATCGCATTAAGACACATATCACATGTGTCGCCGATACACAACACCTCGTCTAAATCACGGGGTGGAATCGCAGTATCCAGAGCCATTAACTTAGTAAAAGCGACCGCCAGCATCGAGTGGCTGTCAAATAATTTTTTAAATACAATTTTACATACTAGACATCCCGGTTGGATATAAAATATATCACTAATATGTACAGATATTAATAAATATTATAAATATAATAAATATATTTATTTAAATTCTGTTTATACATTTTATAATAAAATTAATATACCTATATAAATAATACGCGAAAGATCTATTTTTATAAACATTCACTTCTGACACCTTGTATCCAAAGCCAAACCGAACTCCTAGAAAAGGAAACAATTTTTTGATTGACAGAAATCAGTTTTTTTTGTATTTTTTTGCATTTTAATTTGTTATTGTAATATAATGGATTCCTAACGGCTTCTATTTGAATTTTTGAGAAATGTTTCAATATCGCTGTGTCGTGAGAGGATGCCCATTGAGAGAAAAATTGTGAAATTGGCCAACTCCAGAACTTGAGAAATATGGTTAAAATTCCTTAAACCTCATAGTCCAACACTGTTTTCACTGCCAAAGAAAACTCTGTTATTTATAAAAGTAAGTAGTATATTATAATTTAAGTTTGTAACAAGGGTATAATGTTCATAATTGTGCCATGTTGTCCTTTTCCTTTCACCTTTACTTTTCATGGATTAACAATAGGACTTCTACATCATCCCTATTTTTTCGTTGGTGGTTCAAAAGTGAGAATATTAGTAAATTGCCGTTTTACATAAATTATACCTAATGTTTCATTGTAAGCATTCATAGGATATACTTATTAGACAAAACTTTTCCTCACCGCTCCCTTTGACTGTGACCATTATATCAAAATACTTAACATTCCTGTTCCCATTTTCCAGGTATTTTGAGGAATGATCAATCAAGATTATGACCAAGAATACACAGAGCTACTATGGTAATTGTTTTTAATTGAAAAGTATACGATATTATTGTAATCTTATTTTGTTTGGTTATATGTGTGAAGCATGAAATTGCATTTTGCTTTATGCATTCGCCATTGGTTGTTCATATTAGGCTAATGAGCTTAACTGGTATTAAGTGCATTTATTTCATGTGTAAACACTTCTTACAAATTTAATATATTTTTGTTGACCGTGTTGACGTTTAAATTATTTCTCACAGAAAAATTAATTGACCCTTGTAATAAGAGAGTCTTATTTGGATATAAGTACCTATAATAGGACCACGCTTAGTCCGATTCAACTGACAGTGGTAGAAAATATAAAATGTGGATATGGCAATATCTATTGGATAATCTGTCGTTGTCAGTCATTGTCCATTATTATTTCGGCGATCCGCACACTGAAACGCAGCACCGTACAGTTGTGCGTGACGTGCTTGACATAAAGTTATTTGAGCTGTCATCGGTTTCTATGGAAATTACTCATAGTCGAACACACTGAAAACGCATCCACGCGCGTTCGTGCCGATCTGTCGTTTTTTTTCATTGACACATTTGACACGGGCTGCGGGTCAGATAAGTTTTTGGCGCTGTACTTTCTACATAAAAAGGCGTCAAATAGGTCGCTGCAGTGAAGTGAGGTCTCCAGAATTGTCAAATAGGTATTCCGTTACTCAGTTCTCTAATTATTTTTCGCCTAAATAATATAATTTTATGAAAAGATTATAACAATTTGGAGAATTCCTACATTTTTTATTGTATATTCATTTCATATTTCCAAATTTCGCCAGAATGAATGCTGCGCTCCAATGTGCCAATCGCCTCAACAATATTTTTCAAATCAGTCAAATTCTTTGTTATGACTTTTATGAATGACGTTCTATGATGGATAAAAGACATGGCATTAGTTGCCAGACAGAGTTTTTTTTTTAAAGCGATTCGGACTTAGCGTGGTCCTACTATACCTACATATTATACCTGTACCAAAACATGAATTTTTATAAGGTAATTATTAGCAAAGGACTTCTATACTTATAACCAAACTTATATTTGAAGTGTACTATAATTTGTTTGTGTCATCAATTTATTTTTGTATTTGATAGCACACATCCTCCTGATAATGGTCATCTACAGGTGTATGGTTTGCACTGGTACATTGGTACTACAATGACATTAAAACTTCATTATTGACTTTTACTTTCAGGTGGGCGGTGTCGAACACAACTTGAGAACATTCTGTGATCCTGCGGTGATTATTTTAAATTGAGAGGCGCTTTACTATTACTTTGTAATTTATTTCTAGATAAATTATATATATGTTAATTATATGCCATTTGTGTTTTCTTTAATATATGAATTGGAAATCAGTAATAATAAAGTACAATATGAAAATCGAGAAAATACAATCGATGTGACATCCCTAGCCAAATCACAATCGATAGATTCCAATGTTGTTATGACCGCAGCACTAGCACTTGTCAAAATTGTTATGTCAAACTATACGTCAAAACCGATGCTGGCGGTTTTCTCTACGACGTCCGTGTCTCTATAGAGGTTTCTCATCTGGTCTATACTTAGATCATATATTTAAGGATAAGACTTACAGGCGCTTTCCCCTCTGCCGAGGTATAAGATTAACGAACTCCAAAAAACCTAATGCTTTCATAAAAACCATTTGCGTAATCGATTACAAACAGTCGCGCATTGGTAAATCATCGTAAGGACGTCCGCGAGTGCTCCGCTAAAATGCCGTTTTGTGCTGTTAACTCAAAAACAAGTCCAACACATCAAACATTAAAAAAGATGGAATAACCTTTCATTTGTGAGTATTTTTTCATTTTATTTACGTATATTTCTATTTAAATGTAATTTCTAATAATCGTAATGGTGTATCGTTTAGGTAGTGAGCAATATTAATAATCGAGTCATGTTACTCATGTTTGTGTGACACGAGACTACATGCACTCCCCACGAGACTAGTGTTTTAAGAAATACAACTTAAGACTGTATGTTTTAAGCAATAGAGATTAATCGTGGTTGAATTTAAGTCACTCAAAAAATTTCGAAAAGTCTTCCGACTTCTTGAGTTGTTTTTTTGTTTTTAAAAGTCTTTATTAATTTAACATAAACTTTTACAAATCATTAGTAATAACTAATTTAGTTTAACATATAATAATTTTATAAGCATACAATGCTGCTTTTATAACTATTTAAACAATGGGGTTAAAAAAATAAACACTAACAATCTTTATACACTACGGCAAACAGCCATTTACATTATTTTTAGGTATGTAAGGATTGGTTTCAACTTACATTTTTTACTATGTCGACAATAGGTACATTAGCATTACTTATTATTCACAAAAATATCAACTGATACGGATGTGTAAGATAAGTAGGCAGATACTTTAACTAAAATAACTTATAATAATTATAGAGAATATGTAGGTACTGCCGAGTAAGACACAAAAAAACTGCATACAATAATGCATCGAGCGCGTAATAAACAACGATATTGCAATAGTATCGGCCAGCGCGTCGATGCGCCTACGTCACGTAGTGTTGTGCAAGAAGTGATGGTGCGGTAGTCGATAACGATGATACGTTTTAGCATACGTTAGATTTTGTAAACGAGTTGCTCCTATTGATGAAACCAGGTTGTTGAGGTGCATGGGATTTTTATATATATAAAATGTTTTGGCTAGTTTCAGGATAAATTCTTTTAGCATAGGAAACCCTATTTTTGTATGTAAACGTCTGAGATTTGTGTAAAACCTAGTATTGTGAGATATTTTTAAAGCTCGATTTTGGATAGTTTGAAGTTTTTTATGGTTAGTTTCACAAGTACTTGACCAAACAGGAGCAGCGTAAGTGATACAGGGACGGATTAAGGTTGAGTATATTTTTAGCTTAGTTTTGGGACTGAGCTTCGCTTTTCTGTTAAATATAGGGTTTAGGGCATTCATGGCTGCAAGACCTTTTCGATGTAAGATTTCTGTATTAGGCGTCCAATTTATTTTACTATCTAGGGTCAACCCTAGATATTTAACTGACTTGGACCAAGGAATTTTGTAGTCTGCTATTGCTAGCTGTCTTATAGGAAATCTACGCTTTCTTGTGAAAAGTATTGCTTCAGTTTTAATTTTGTTAAGTTTTAATTTCCAAAGAGTAAAGTATTTGCAAAGGGAATCTAGGGAGAGTTGTAAACGACTAATAATAAGATCAATGTCACTGGAGCTAGTATAGACAGCTGTATCATCAGCGTAGCCAGCGAGATGTGTATGCACCTGCTTCGGTATATCATTTAGATACAAAATAAATAAGTACGGTCCCAATATCGAGCCTTGGGGCACTCCAGAGGTCATGATCCTCGGTCTAGATGCAAGATCTCCTATGTGAACCTGGAAAGAGCGACTCTCGAGATACGATTTAATTAATTTAATTAAGCCAAGGGGTAAATTCATGACACGAAGTTTGTGGAGCAGCCCAGCATGCCAAACTGTGTCAAACGCTTTTTCAAAACTTTTTGAGTGACGTGACTTTACTTCTTAATTATCGATGTCGATAAAAAATTGTTCTTAGTATAATTTTAATGAGACCAAAAATATATGCGATTGTTTTGAACTTTTACACGACTGCACAAACAAGTAGTTTAATGTGTATTATGTAATTATGTATGTGATATTTATTTGAATGTGAAAAAAATCAAAATGTGAAAATAATCACGTGTTTGTTATCAAATGACGTAGTCGGGGTATAGTTTTTAGGGTTCCGGAGCCTGGCAAATGGCAAAAACCGAACCCTTATAGATTCGTCATGTCTGTCTATCTGTCTGTACATCCGTATGTCACAGGCACTTTATTCAGAAACTAGAAGAACTATACTGTTAAAATTTGGTAAGTAGATGTATTCTGTAAACCGCATTAAGATTTTCATACAAAAATACATAGAACTGAAACTTAAAATATTTTTTCATCAAACACACGTGTCCATATCCATGGATAGGTCTTCAAAAATTATATTGAGGGTTCTAACATCATTTTTTTCTGAACTGAATAGTTTGCGCTACAGACACTTCCAAAGTGTTTAAATGTTGGTAACTTCTAAAATAAGAGAATGATAAAACTGAAAAAATATATGATGTATATTACCATGCAAACTTCTACCGGAAACTGGTTTAAACAAAATCTAGTAAGTAGTTTTTTTTTAATACGTCATCAATTGTAAACCGCTGAAACATGGATCATTACTTGCTGCTACGGAACCCTTTATGGGCGAGCCCGACTCGTGCTTGACCGTTTTTTTTAAACGTAATTTCTTGAGCGCTCACGCGCACATAGGCTATTGAAGGGCATGATTTTTCAACACTTGTTTTATCTTGTATTATCGCGAGTGAAATCGCGGGGCGTCAGCTAGTTTGTTTATATGTACGTATGTTTATTAACTATTATATTTTTCAGATTTACAAACAATCCCACTTTAAGGCTAAAGTGGATTGAATGCTGTAGAAGAAAATCAGATTGGGTACCTACACGCACAAGCACTATTTGTTCCTGACATTTTGATACGTGCCAATTTGAATGTTTGCAAAATAAACGGCGCAAAAAAATGATGCTGTGCCCAGTTTGTTCTTAACAGCTTCTGTCAGTATTCTGATTTTATTAGCATCATATATTTTACATAACTTAAATGAATACATAATTGTAAGAATAAAGTGTTGTGGAATGTTATTATTTTTATTCCTTGCAATATAACTCGGATGGTGTGATGTTGTATATCATAAAATAGAACGTCATTTTTATGAACAACACGATAAAATCCCTAGAATTAAATTATTTGTTTATCAAATGTGTCAATTTTATAAGAGAACACCTCGCAAGCGAACATTATTGTGCCAAAAAAAAAATTTCGCTCGCTAGAATGAATATAGCTCTACAGTAACAGATGAAATTGGGATGGACTATGAAAATTCGGTTGCTCTGACGAGTGTATGTTTTACTTTTGATGTTTTTTGTTTGAAATATTTAAAACAACGTTGAATCATTAAACATTAACCCAAATAAGTTATATTTTTGTGTACTTATTCAAATCACAAATGCAATCTAATATCATGGAATAATCGAGCTGATTTGATGATAAAAGGGTGTATATTTTTAATAAGGATATAAATTTGATTTGTTTTAAATTGATTCTTTAATAACTATATTTAAATATTGTAAGAGAACAGATCACAATGTAAAATTAATATATCGAAAGGACCTGCGTCTTGCGAGAATGAAACCAGATTATTAAGAGCACCAGATAACATGATGATGGACTGTGAAGTTCATGTATGTATATTTACAATATTTATTTAGGTAGAATCTTGCAATTAAATATTGAACCATTTGCACATAGGAAAATATTGCAAACTTATGCAAGTCCAGTAACGATATATTTCACGCTGCCTTAATGCTACACATAGTTTTAATAAGTTTCTTTATGCATTTCATTTAATATGTAATTGATTGCCCTTTAATTACATTTTAATTTTCTAGGAGAAAAGCAAATTGGATATGATCACCCCAAATGAATCTGTCAAATTCAAGAATTTATCAAAAAAAGCAGATATCAAGATGAATTTCGAAGATTCCGTTGCTTCCACGAGCAAATTATCGATTAAAACTGAGGAACACCTTACGCCGAGGAAAAAGAAAATGAAGCTAAAAATCGATGCACAGTAAAAAAAAATTTGACGTTTCCTCAGATACCGACGAGGAAGCAACAGACGCTTTGGTGTTCCTTTTAGTAGGTATCAATACAATGTGGAAATTACCGATTGGCTATTTCTTAGTAAAGGGACACCGGCAAAATTAAAGGCTCGATTGGTTACACATGCCATCGAACTTGTTGCTAGTACTGGATTAGAAGTAAAGGCATTAACCTGTGATGGCACAAAAGCAAACATAGCAATGGCTGAAGAGTTGGGCTGCTGTTTAGATCCCCAAAAGTTACAAACTACGATATTAGATTCCACAACTGGCCAAAAAATTCATTTCTTTCTAGATCCCTGCCATATGTTAAAATTGGTTCGTAACGCTTTTGAATACTGCGAAAATTTTACTGATGCAGAAGATAAAAAAATCAAATGGAACTATATTGTCAAATTAAATCAGCTACAAGAAGACGAACTATTTTATTTGGCAAATAAATTAAGATTGAATTATGTATTTTTTTAAACCAAAATTATGAATGTTCGCTTGGCAGCTCAACTATTCAGCGAAAGTGTAGCAGACGCGCTAACGTTTTGTTATGAATGTCTCCAAATTGAAGATTTCCGGGACGTTGAGGCGACAGCAAAATATTTAAAAATTACTAATGATATTTTTGACATCCTAGACTCTTAGTCATTTGGTCTAGGATACAAAAGAGCAATGGGTCTTGATAATTATCAAAAATGCTTTGAAAGACAAAATGAAGCCAGAACATTTATAACTCAACTTAAAGTGAATATTGAAGACCGAAAAAACAAACTACGCAAAAAAGTATTCTTGAAAGTCCGCGTCATACGGGATTCTTAGAAAGTGCAAAAAAATATTTGAAGACTTTATTTTGACACCAAATACAGGACTTACATATGTTCCATTTCACAAGGTCAGTCAAGACTTTGGCGGTGAACGGATAAGGTAGCCGCCAATGTTGGCAAGCGAAGATGGTGAGAAGGTAGAAAAGGGTAATTACCCACCTGGCCGGGTGTTGTGACCAGGGAACCAAGGGCCCGACAGTTGATCGTCGGAAGTTGTATATATGCCGTGGAAGTTGGTACATTTCCCTAGCGCGATGTAGGATTGTTAGCGCCATCTATGTGCGGATCCTTGCCAACCTTGTGCTCGTGTACTCGTAATGTGAGTATCGTTGAGTTTCCGTAGTGGAGCGATAGATGTCGCTACAAGACCATATAGAAATATTATTTTCTAAAATTCGAAGCCATGGTGGATTTTCTGACAATCCTACAGCGCGACAATTCGAGTCAATTTATAAAAAGCTTTAAATCCACAATGAACTGTCAGTAACAAGCGTAGGGACCAACTGCATTCCATTGGAAAATTATTCTAAATTGTTCTTCAATAGATATAATTAATAACACTTCTTGTTCCCGTACAACAATTGAAGAAACTTACAGTAAGGATGAAGATGACACGGATGATAAAGATTTGGAATCACAACTTTACGGTAAAAAAGTTGTAGAATACATAGCTGGCTACGTTGTGTATTCTATTTCAAAGCAAATTAAATGTGATGCATGTGTTATATTATATGGTATTATAGAGTATTTTTAATTGTTATTTGATTGTAAAACTATCGTAATTAATAATAAATAACATTGCCAAATAAATATATAAACATTTCTGAACGAACGTAAGATATTCCTAAACGATGTTAAATCTTGAAGTACATTCAGTACTAATTAACTAAAATTTAGGTTTCTTAACATGTAATTTATCTTATAATTATTAAAAATAGTTTTAAGAGCTATTTTTATGTTTTTGGTTTGTATCTTTGCACAATATTTCATAGTTAATTAGAATTATTTAACGTGCTATCATTGGTTAAAATGTAGTCGATTTCCGTTCAAATGTTGGCTATATAAACACAGTCGAGAGACTGGGAGGGGTTTGTTGCTCCAGATCCGGCACAGAGTTAAGTACAAACTTGCATTGTATTATTGTTGCTTTATATTTTGTCTTAGTTTAATTTATTTAATCGGTTATTTATTGAATCGTACGTAATACCAGTGTCCCATTTTTAAGGGATAAATTAGTATATTGCCATATTTTATTATGTCCATAATATATTGTTAGATTTCCCATATAACATTGTTTGCTATGATTGCCTATCCTATAATATAATAACTTATCTAATTTGATCTAATGTGTGTTTAAATATGCTTTACCTTTCCTTAATAAATAGCTATTTATATTAATCTAATGTACCCTATTTTATTTCATTAAGCTTTCCACTCTGTTTTCGATAAAATACTAGGCCACCATAATTAATATTTTCTAAATGCATAAATTCACAACCAATATCTGTACACTCCATAAACCCCTTTCTAACATCAGAAGTAGGATAAAGGACTCGCAACATCCTACAATATTTCTAACTCTTATTTTTATTTTTTATGGTTCATCGTGATCTCTCCGCCAGCACAAGTCTGCGGAAGCTGGATTCTCCTTACGGCGCGGAACGGCGAGTACCTGCAGAATGCAGATGCGGTGGACTACGATGTTCGGGCCTCAACGACTGCTAGTTAGTTTTGAACCGGTGAGTCGTGAGATTTATTTCAAGTTTTTAGACAGGAACCAACTTAAAAACATTCATATCTCTCATCAAATGTGTAACGAACATATTGAGAAAGTCGAGAAAGTCTAAAGTTTATTTCTATGCACCAACTTAGTTTTTGCGGACTTACAATTTAATTAATTTTATAATAGATTTACAAGTTAAGTTTCTGTCCAGAAACAATGACGAACACAAAAACAAAATTTGAAAATTATTTGTTTATCGAGGGTATGGTTAAATTATAATTCTAATATTGACCGCCGAAACTTTTGAAATTATTTTGAAAAGTTGACAACATAGAAAGAAAAGGTATTCGTAATTTTATGTCTGTGAGAAGTTAAATTCTAAATTGGTTAGTGCTAGGTTATTTGCACTACAGGACTTTAATATTAATTAATTTAATTGTTTAGCTTTTTTGGTGTGGTAGCCGATGGATTGTTACCGATGACTAGTACATCCGAAGGAGCTAGCACAGGTTTGGTTCAAGAATAAACCATGAGCTGACAGGCTATTGATAGCTACTACTTTATGATTTTAACTGTTTTATATAGAGAAATTGCTATTCTAAGTATATACTCATAATCTAACAGGTGTTCCTACAGGTTAAGTACGACTAGTACAACAGTGCCTCTTCGTCATCATCATTATAAATTTAGAAGTTGGACTTCTGCCGATGGAGCAATCGACCTACAAGTATCTAAGGGTTACAAAAGTGTGACGAATAAACGTGAATGAGTAAAATTGTTAGCGACGTCTTTTAATTTCGATTCGTTTTTCCTTGAGATATTGCATTGAGTTACATACTACAAGAGTAGGGTCAGGAATGATCGAGCGAACATGGTACTGTGTTGTTTTTATTTTTCAGATAACACACGAGTCCCTTCTGCAAGTAAATGGGCATCGTCACTACAATCCACGATGTCTTGCACGACCGACGAACTTCCCCTCTGAAGATCGGAACGAGACCTAAACCTGGATTTGCGCCGTGCTGTTTTCACCACGTTTGCCTGACTTCAACACCTTTTTTGAATCGCCGCCTGGAACGACATCGCTAAAATGGTAGCAGGTAACACCCTGAAGAGTTCTGCATTAATATTGCATAAGACGCAAACTATACTGACTAGTTTGTAAGAATAATTTTAGATTCATTCTCTAAATAGACGATATATTTTTTCCATATATTATAAAAGTTAAATTTCAAATACAAAAGTATGCGAGTGCCAACCGAGACCGTCAAGAACGGTAATCGCATAATTACTTTTTCAATAACAATACTTTTGTTGTATTTTCAAAATGGATTTCTCGTTATTTATGGCATAAAATGATTTAACGCTAATAATAATATAATTAAGCAATATGATACTGTGATGTGAGAATGGCCACTTTTATGAACTACATATGTGATTTATTTGTGGGAATATTATACACACATTTTATTACACGATTTCACAGCAGTGTTACACTACACTTTAATAAGTTAAACTACCTCGCTCATTCTTAAAACGTCTTTTTACAAATTTCGTAGTACGTTTTTACCCTTACATTAGGATTTAAAGTTCAACACGAGTTATGTTCTCTATACATTCTATTAATTCCGTAAGAAACGATTTCAGACGAGTTTTGAGATCCTTTCTAGAGGCCAATAGTACAAAATTATATAGGTATATGCCTCTCAACAAGTTTTGTTGGTGGTTTGACAAAAAAAAAATATAATATGTGCGGTTGACCGAAAAATAGTACTGCTAAGTAAGTACCTACTTATAATAGTCTGACCTAGATTTTCGAATAAGTTAATCCAAAAATTGGCCTCATATAAATGAAAATAACCGATATCAACCGTCTTTAACAAAGACATAAGATGTAAACAAAACACTACCGTTACACCCACATTGGAAAATATTAAAATCATTGACCGAATGAAAATGCTGTTCGAATGGAGATACATTGGAGAACATTTTATTAGGTTTGGGTTAATATTTAAGACAATTTTTCGAATCTCCTGCTCGACATTTTCCACTGAAAGTATTGTTTTAACAATTGTCCTTAATTTACGAGAAAAAATATTTTCCCTCTCAAGACTTATCATACGTATTTTTGGTTGTACAATGTTTCCAACATGTGACATACCTTTATATAAATCGTTAATATTTTATCATCACAGCCTGTAACAGTCCACTGCAGGATATAGGGCCTCTCCCACGAAAGTGGAGGTTATTGCCATAATCTCCACGCGTGGCAGGCGGGTTGGATAAAATATAATCATAGGTTTTAATTATTAATATTAGATTATTATTAATTTCCTAAAAGCTAATTTAACAAAATCTTATTCAAGTACATACGTACCGTTGGCCCTACAAAGGATACATAATTTGAATATTACTAATCTCTCATTGGCCTTTAGACATAATTCATTGTAATTTTTTTTTCTCCGGTATATCCCGCATAAACTAAAATCTCCGATGAAAATTCCCGAATTTACCCATAATAACTCACGAGTAGTTTAATGGCTCAAACAAGTCGAAGAAAAATTGTGAAAACATATATCTATATTAGTCATTTCTATATGATTGAGGATTGGCACAGTAGACATAATCCGAGAATGTACCGTTATAACCCTTTACGGTTAGCAACATTCGGTTTAAGATCGCCTTTAAGATCGCCCCATTTAAGATAGAAGAGTTATAAATAAACCCCAATCCGCCAATTTAAGTCCGCTAATTGCGTTGTAGTGCAATTAAGTTTTTAAATTAAACCATTAGATTTCTTGGCGAAAATTTTGACTATGCATAAAGGCGCCTTTCTACCGAAAGGTGGCAATATTTTGTCATCAACACGAGTTGACAGCACAAAATTTTGTTCGATGGGCTTAACTCAAAATATTAATTTGTTTACTTCATTTTTATTTCCACAAACTCTCGCCATACAAAAATTTTTTAATTCAAGCTACTTATTAAAGTACCTACATCGACAAGTTTATTTTAAAAATGGGTATCTTTATTTATTTTATTTATATATTTTAATTGCCAACAGATTTCCCCTTTGTTACATTGAAATATTACATGAAAGATCTACTTAAATGATACACTTAAATGTAAATCCAATAACAGGCAAACTTACGTTCACATTAGAATGGATTTCGCTTAATTAACAAATAAATCTAAATCTACCACCACTCAAACTTAACAACTAAGCAATTATATTTTTAGTGTAAACGGCAAGACGAGGTACTTAAGATAAACAAGAATTAATAATATTATACAAGATTTTTTCTTATATTTTAATAGAGAACAGTAATATTTCAACATAATTCTCAAAGTCACAAAGTTTATGATCCCTGCACAGTCACTAAACTATTCGATTACCACCGAAATCGGTTCTGATATTTTTAAGTGAGAAAGGTCTAAAATTAAGTACCGTGCACTGCGTCTTGGGACCGAGCAAGACACCATATTTAACAAGTGTGAACAGTCGATTAACCCTTACAATTTCAACAAGAACAACCTTTATCATAAGCTATACCTTTACCTGTTTCCATGAACTACATTCGGATATTTTTATGAATTTTCAAAACCAATACAACGGTTACGAATATTTTGGTTTCGAAAGATTGTTAATTTCATTTCATGTTTCATTACGTATCACAGTTTTCAAACAGATTTTACAATATTATGTGGTACCCTCTTAGTGCATTGCAAACAAGTGAGAGCATCTAATAAATAGTACAATTTAATTCCCTAAAACCCTAAATATAATATTAAATAATTTACATACTAGCTGGATCAATATTACAATAGCAGTTTTGCACAAGGATTTCAGTTTCTATGGTAAATAATTAAATTTTTGAATGTACATTTTATCCATCATAGCGTGAGGACCACTTGTACATATAAGTACTTAATTTAGAAAAATATGTTTTAGTTTATTAACATTGCAATCGTTTCGCCTAACTGAAGTTAAAGGTGAATACATATACTCGTGAATTCTTACGAATTTATATGACCTTAGAATGTACAATGACGTCACTGGTAATATGCCGTACTTTATAAATTTCTGTCCAAACTTACAGATGATTAAAATTAAAATTTTTGCTAGCTACCGTTATTGGTTGAAAAGTCAAACGTCAGAATTGACTGAACGGATCATGATGGTTAATTTGGCTGATAAGTAACATTTATATATTATTATTATATTGTGATACTGTCCAGAAGTAAAATGAAATACTTTATTCAGACACACATAAGAAACAATACTACACGATATACTGTTACTCCAAATGTTTACTGTTCTTCCAAATGTTTACAAAAGATATTTTATTCTAAACACTAACATTATCTATTTACTACACGTTGTTATTCAAATTTATTATATAAATGTTTGTATATTATGCATGGTTGACTTTCTTGCCTGATGTCGGACAGCCTCATAGGCAGTGAGTGTTGGGCCTGGCATGTAAAGGCATATAATAAACACATTTCAGGATCACCGGTAAAGGTGATGCCGGTGAAAAGAAAAGTATTTTTATCACGGTCACCGGTAAAGGTGATGCCGGTAATGGTAAAAAAAAGCGGAAAGGATTACTGATGACTTAATTGATTATTGGAAATCTTACAATGTTAAGTAAGTAACCGGTAAAGGTGATGCCGGTAATGGAAAAAAAGCGAGAATGCATTACTGATGACTTCTTTGACTATTGGAAATTTTACAATGTTAAAACAGTAAAAAAAAGCTGAAATGCAATAAAAAAAAGCGGAACTGCTAAGTAAATGGTTATTTATTTATTTATATAGTGAATGGTTTAAATAAAAAGTAAAGTATGTGACGAATATGAAAGATTCACAATACTTATAATAAAATATTGTAGAAATAACGCAGCATTATCGACACAACATGCACAACTTATATTTTTAATTTGATGGTCAACTATGAACATATTAAGATGTTTCATTTGATTAATTATTATGAAGCTAATAACATTTTCTATGTCCATGGAATATAGATTTTGTTTGTTTGACAATATCGCTATGTACCTACTTAAAAGGGTGCTTATGCAGGGATTGCAGTATGTTGAATGTAAAAGATAATGTTAACATTATATAAAATGTTTATTAGGAGTCCTACAATACTTATTAATAATTGTAATTTAAATGAATGTTAAATCCCAAAAATGCACTACTAAGGTAGTGCAGGGAAAATTAGCTAAGTCACGTGTTCGATACAACGCACCGAACACTACTTAAGTAGTTTAGCGTATTAAAAAGATTTAAGGATATATGTAAATGTTATTCTAAGCTGCTTTGCAAAGAAATATGGTAATTGTACTAAAATAATATAATAGTATATATACGTAATTATTTATTTATACAATTTATACCATCATTTTTTAAACTTGACGTGCCATTTCAATGTTTAAGTACTTCGAGAACGAAGTACATGTCAGTATGGCCGTGTTATATTATATGGTATTATAGAGTATTTTTAATTGTTTTTTTTATTATAAAACTATCGTAATTAATAATAAATAACATTGCCAAATAAATATATAAACATTTCTGAACGAACGTAAGATATTCCTAAACGATGTTAAATCTTGAAGTACATTCAGTACTAATTAACTAAAATTTAGGTTTCTTAACATGTAATTTATCTTATAATTATTAAAAATAGTTTTAAGAGCTATTTTTATGTTTTTGGTTTGTATCTTTGCACAATATTTCATAGTTAATTAGAATTATTTAACGTGCTGTCATTGGTTAAAATGTAGTCGATTTCCGTTCAAATGTTGGCTATATAAACACAGTCGAGAGACTGAGAGGGGTTTGTTGCTCCAGATCCGGCACAGAGTTAAGTACAAACTTGCATTGTATTATTGTTGCTTTATATTTTGTCTTAGTTTAATTTATTTAATCGGTTATTTATTGAATCGTACGTAATACCAGTGTCCCATTTTTAAGGGATAAATAAGTATATTGCCATATTTTATTATATCCATAATATATTGTTAGATTTCCCATGTAACATTGTTTGCTATGATTGCCTATCCTATCATATAATAACTTATCTAATTTGATCTAATGTGTGTTTAAATATGCTTTACCTTTCCTTAATAAATAGCTATTTATATTAATCTAATATACCCTATTTTTATTTCATTAAGCTTTCCACTCTGTTTTCGATAAAATACTAGGCCACCATAATTAATATATTCTAAATGCATAAATTCACAACCAATATCTGTACACTCCATAAACCCCTTTTTAACACATGCTTAAAGGGTATTTTTGGGGAGTGTGAGGAAAAAAGCTTGATATACTACAAAACAAAAGGCTATTTAAAATATGCTTCAAAATATGTAATAATATTGTGTCGACTTTGCGAAAAAATCATAAGACAAAATCTTGATGAAAATAAATAAAATTACTACTACGTGTACCACGACATATATTGTGGCAAAATGTCTACGTCAGGTTATGAATGATAATTTGTTTCCTGATGTGGAACAATATTATGGTGACATTTTAGTAAATCATAAAATAGAATTAACTAAAACAGTATTATCAAAGTACGCAAACACTAGGATTGCCTATCTTACAAAAAAAGTGACCCTTAAAATGTATACGGCACATCTATACAAATTGATTTATTTTAAAAATCAATAATTGTCATTTTTTTTCATTATTTTGGTTGACAAAAGTTTTTTTTTTAATTTTGATGTGCTTTTTGTCATTCAATTGGATGTTTTCCTCTATTTTTTTATTGTCCATTTATGAAACTTCTCTGTGTCCAATTAAATATGATGAACGAAATGGATTTTTCTTGTTTTTTATTCCATACTAGCTTCTGCCCGCGACTTCGTCTGCGTGGACTCAAGTTAATGCTTAGCACGTAAACAATTTTCCCTCGGGAACTACTTAAGGAATCGGGATAAAAGGTAGCCTATGTTCTTTTCCATGTCAAAGTCTACATCTATGCCAAATTTCACCTAAATCTGTTTAGCCGTTTTTGCGTGATTGAGTAACAAACATTCAAATATCCCAACATTTCTAACATAGGACATACAGCACGTGCTGAAAACATTAGTCTCCCTTCTTGGCAGTACGGTTAAATATGTCTGTTTACTATTTTTTATTAAATTAATATGTATGTATTTTCGAATTTCAACAAATTTATTATTTTTGTAATGTCGATAATTATGTCGATACGATTTTTAATTGGTTACCCCAAATTCGCCCTTTAGAGCGAGTGTATTATTACGTATACGTACATAGATTTTTCTGTGTTTTATTTGTGTGCAAAAACAAGCTAGTGTGTCAATTTTGAAATAGTGTGAGTTTGTAAAGCAAAAATTATTTTTGTGAATGTGTGATTTTGTTTCATAGTGTGATTTACCCTCCCCGCGCCAAAATCGGCAGAAAGTTTTGTTAGAAGGTTTGTCCATAAATCTTATCCTTAAATATATGATCTAAGGATCTATAGTAATCTGTGGTCTAAATAAGCTACTAGCTTGTGTCCTTTACCCCGTAATGTCATTAACTTATTTAACATTTTCAAGTTTAATATGAATCTAGAACTACCGACTTTTCAGGATAAAAAAAACTGGTGATATGAATTGGTTATGAGTTTCGATTAAGACAAAACTAATAAATAAAGCATATTATAAAGTAAAGGACTACATGGAAGATAAAAATCCCTGGATATAATTTATTTTATCAATAATTAACATATTAATTAAATAATTTTGTGACATGTTTAATTGTGTTTAATATTTGATGTTTGTAAGTGAATTGACATTTTAGTCAATTGAATTGGATTTATTAACTTGGTGTTATTTTATTAATTATTATTAATGATATTTTATTTTATTTGACATTTATCTATATTTGATAAAAAAAAATTGTATTCATTTTCACAATGATTGTAATGTACATTTTAATTTATTTGTTTGACATTCATATACCTAATCTGAATAAATGATTTTGACTTTTATATTGACTTTTGACTTTGATACAATTAGTAACTGCACCAATTTACAGCAGTTTTTGAATGGACTGGACCATTCCATCTTTTGAACAAGGTGGATTTGTTATCTACGTCAGTTGGTATGGGAGACATTCAAATTCTAATTTGTAACCGGTAACGTATTCTAAAATTGCAGAATCAGAAATAATATTTTGATATAGAAAATAGCTGATTCGACCTAAATAGGGTACCTCTAATATCGAGTTCTCCGGTCGAATCTCCGCTGTTGTGCGCCGCGGGCTTGGTGCGGGCCGCCGGCGGAGGCGGCAGCCTCCTCGCAGGGTGCGCCGGCGGCGTGGCTTCGCGGTAGTAGCGGCGGCGGCGGTTGGCGCGCCGCGCTCTGTTGCTGACGAGGAGGCGTTCGCGAGTTCCCCGACTGAGGCTTATTAGTTTAGATACTCGGTATAGGTTTTTTAATTTGTTGGCTCGATTTTTCTGTCGTTTTAAATATTTTAATAGCCTCACCCAAAGATTCACTAAATAAGTACGCATCTCTCTTAACATTTTTGATTATCTTCCAAAAACCCTTGTCCAGCAACGGAATTATTCATTGTTTCGTTATAATGTAGGTCCAACAAGACCTGATTTAATTCAGATAATTGTTTGACAATCTCAAGGTTATCCATATCGCCGTCAATGAGCTGAGTCGTCAGATTGACTACTCTGGCTACGGCTAGCCCAAGCTGGTTTTGTGATTTTTCCAGTCGTTTATCACGATTATTCGTCGAGTCTGTTAGAATAGACGCCACTTCTGGATTCAACTTGGGTGCTTTGGTGAGATGAAAATTTTCAGGTATCAACGTTCTATTTAACAGCTCTTCTTTGACCTCCTTTGCCAAACCTGTGAGTATTATTTTCCCTAAAGCTTTTTGGATTCGCCTAGCTGTAACGTAACAAACTGCCTAGCAGTGGGTCAGGTTCAGTTGTAAAATAAGGAATGCTCTGTTAGAGGTCAGTAGCAAGCTATTTTATGAGAGATTAATTGGAGGTCGGTAGCCGACCCCTTGAGCAAAGAAAACAAAAGAATCAGGGTAGTGGGTATGTATTCAGTCCATCTGTAATCTACTTAAAACAAGGAATTTATCAAAAATAATCTACAAAAGCACAAACGTTATAAAAAAGAGTTTGTCCTCATAACCTTCTGTCCGGGCTGGCGCACTTATTTCACTTTTCAACGCAGACCGAAAGTACCGGTTTGTGAACTGGTTGAGCGACTACGTCAGCTTGGGATTCTTGTAGGAGTTGGTGGTTCATGCGACTAGGTGCATACCCCTAGAACTGGGTCTTCGGAGATAGAATGTGATGCTGCATAGCATATACTTTTTAGATTTATACCGCACACATAATAACTTTTGGCGATTTATTATCTCAAGGTAACGTCACGTTATAAACTATTCACCTCCGAGGCCGAAGGCTGGGAAAACAAAACTAAACTGAATCCCTCTCTGCTTCCTCTACTGAAGGCTCGGGTCCTCGTTTAAAAACCTTCTGGAACCATTTGGCACAAAGGAAGATAAGATCTTGTTGGCCAGTAGTCATAGTCAACCAGCCAGTTCCCGAAATGGTCCATATTAATTTTCGGACGGTCTGGTATTCGACAGCCAAGAATATAATTCATGCCGACCTGATGAGGAATTGGATCCAGCAGTTATCCAGAATAAGAGAGGCACAAAAAAGATTAAAATCTCCTTTCGACTATTAAAAATTCCACTTGTCATCAAATGACATGACAAGAGTAAAATAACAGAAAGAACCCGCTCTCAATAAAAATGCGGATTTATGTGTATAATTCGTATTGGAAACTGTATATAAATCAAACCCTATCGAATGCAACTTCCGAAGCATTGGGGCCCGTCCGGATCCATAATATTTAAAAAACAAGAAGTTACGAAGGTAAGAATCCAGACACACGCCATTGCCCCCTGCTTTTCATTCGGAAACCATCATTACTTTTATCATTTGGGTGTCTATATATCGAAAGAACATTCCCCAAAATCTATTATAATCAAAACATTAATAGAACGTAGTAATCAACATAGTCTGATATACAGAATAAACTTAATTTTCCAGGGAGGAATTATGGACAATCAGAGCCTGAAGGGCCAAATCCAAAGATACCCATAAAAAGTGACAAATTGAAAACAAAAACATGCTACACAAAAATGTGTCTAATAGTCCTAATAACCGTAAGTATTAACACAAGTCAAAGTAAAACCCTATATTCTATTATATTCAATTTAAATTAAACACATTAGTAAAAACGTAGTTACATCAAATACAGAATTAACATATTTTCCAGGAAATAATGATTGACAATCAGAGCCTGAAGGGCCAGATCCAACGATGCCCATAATAAACTAATAAAGGTGGAAAAATTAAGAATAAAAGTGTAAACGTGTTGAAAACAACGTTTAAACAGGAGTCCTCATAACCGTAAGTATTACATAAGGCAAAGTAAGATCCTACATAGCATAGCCAGTATTTCAGGAGGCACACTAAGGGATTCAGGAGCGCCTATGGTCGGTGTTTCGGCTGCAACCAATATTGGCGAGACTGATAGGGCCACTGCCGGTATTTCCATTTCGGGTATGGGGCGTATGGGGGCGTACGGGGCGGTGCACAACTGATTGCCATGTAGCTGATGGACAATCCTCAGCGCCACGCGGCTCCTCGACATCACTATCGTTGTTGATATTATATTCGGAATACGACTCATATAAGTTGGGATCAATCGGTAAATGCGTTTCTACTGGTTCGAGTTCTAAGCAGATAAAGAAGAAGAAACACATAGTAAGTAAGACACAATCTCATCAGGGGTTGTTTTGTTTACTTTCGGGATATTATCGCGTATTATCAGTTTATGAAAGGTAACAGTATGTTTCCGGTTGACATCTCGTGAAACCACTTAGGAAACAATATGAAAAAAAATAAAAACAAACAAGTTATTATGACAGCCGTTACCGCATCTGTAATGTGCACATTAAACGCGCAAGAAATGTATGCGTATGAATAACATCGCGTGTTATCACTTTGGACACCATATTTCATAGTGGACTCGTTAATTTTTCTTATAATTTATTATGAGGAGAGAAATGAAAAAAAATACCTATTAGGTATTTTTATTTTGTCAACAAAAGAAAGTAATAAGTATAGGATGTGATAATTTACATGCGGGTAGGTTAACATGAAAAATAGTTTTAGATCGATAAAATATTTGATAGGTAACACATTATTTCACCTTTATTTCATATTATTGTAGATAAGTAGACACTTACCTTCGATTTCAACGTGATCAACGCTAGAATTTGAAGAACTTGGTGACAGTGAACGGTTTTTATTTCCAATTTTTTCCTCTAATTTTTGTATTTTCTTCGGTGATTCTGTCGATCTATTCCGTTTCTCTTATTCTTTCCCTTATCTTATTCTTTCCTAACATGTTTTGCACTGTTTTCACTGTATATTATTAATAAAAATTGGATGGGGGAAACATTTATTGAAATACACATAACAGTTACAATACAAATATATCTATATACATATGTATACCTACCACTACATATAAAATATATACCAAAAATTAAAAAAGTCGTCCACACCGCTGCCCTCCGGAATGGTGCCCAGAAAGCTGGCTGCGTTGCCTCGTTGAATAGCGATGCTAATCCGTTGCTCGAGGAACGATCCAGCTCTCCGGTCACCAGTGGTGTAATTAATAAAAATAATTACAAATTCAAATAAAATACGGACACGATGTTGATGATGCCGCACACAAAATACGAATAACGTTACTGTGGCGCCCTCTACCGGAGGACGGGTGTACTAAATAGTCAAGTTGTTGTCTTCTTTTTTTGCTTTTTAGGTCTTTAAACATTGTGTGATGATGCAGTACGTGGAATCACGAACTACCTGGTATTAAATCTCGAGGATGTAACAAAACTATATCATTTAGATTTGAAATTAAATTTAGCCGTTCGTAAATTAGCAGACTTAGCGCTCTGATAAAATGATATAACATCGAAAACAGATAACAATGGAAATTATAACAGAGAAAAAGACTAGAAATTTAGCTGTAAATTGAGGTCATAATGCTCAGACATAATTATTAATTTTCCGACATGACTAAGCGCTTCCTCGTGAATTCGACCTTGTTATTTAATTATTTCGCCAACGCCAGCGAAATTAATTATTAATTACAGTGTATACTTTGCGTTTGTCTAGCGGTCAATCAATTAATCAATCAAATACGTTTATTCAGTTTAGGTTTTCACAAACACTTATGAACGTCATACAATATATAATGAATGAATGCTAGGCACTACGGCATCATCGAGCGGACAAGGGTTCTTGGCCAGTATGTAGGGCCACATAAAAAAAAGAAAACAATACATAGACTCCGCGGCCAAACATTTTATTCTTGGTCAAACGTCTTGCTATCAAAAAGGATAACAAGGACCTTTATTGAGTTGTTGAAACAAAATCACCAATTTTGGTTCACCAATATCAATTACGCGCTTCTTCATAACGAAGTTGGTGCCAATAAAATTGCTGGTAAAGGTTCGTAAAAGTTTTTGTGTTCCGCTTTGTAATGTTGTCCATTTTGCCCGAACACAACATTAAATCATAAATCTGCAACGAACCTTTGTTAACAAAGACATTAAACAAGTAAATCTAATTTTATATCCTTGTCTTAGCGCTGATAACCGAGAAGGAATACGGAATGGGAAGTTGCTGCAGGGAATGGAATGTATAATTCAGGCTGGCGCAATGTAATCTATTTACAAATTTCACCGTGGTTGGTTATTGTTACGAATGACGAACCCGCATGGAAAAGTTTCTCAATGAAGCCCGCGAAGCAACAAAGCTTGCGTTTTCGTTGCGTACACTGAAATCGCAAGTTATATCGAATGTTATCGCTTTTCAATAGGTACGCAGAATGGTTCCAGGATTCCAAGATTATTCACAACTCTGTTTACCTACAGTGTCACTATCTTTGAGTGACATGACATCTCAACCTAGAGAATAATCAGATTTATTAGATCGAACTACGTTATAATTCGATTGTCAGTGGCGCTTACTACGTTCAAGTGCGACGGTGGCGATAAATGTCAATTTACAGATAAGTTCGTTTCCTAGGATGGCCGTGATGTTGTATAGCTGTAGTAATACAGTGCTATAAGAATAATTTAGCATTTGATTGAGACCCAAATCCGTGGGTGTCAAACATCAACTCCAGCTGTCTGCCGAAAGTGACGCTTTGCAAGGCGGCGGCGTTAGTTCTTATTTCAACCATGTACCAAATGATCCTTGTAGCACTGCGTGCAGCGGTGTATCGATACTTAAACGTTAAGTATAGGATATGGCGCGGTTTTTCAGAAAACGGTGTCAAATCTTTCCCGTTAACTACTTAACAGGGGAATCTCACCAGATTGGATCATGGTTACACATGCAGTCGCCTGAATGTGCAGGTTTCATCACGATGTTTCCACTCATCGTAAAAGCATCGGTTAGTATTCAACTAATATACAAAACTCAGAAATGATCATTAGTAATCGAACTCGGTATCTCTCGTTTACGAGTTGGCCCGCTAACCATTAAGCCACCGACGCTCATCGGGCCCTTATACTATACGAAATTGCCAAATATCTTACACTATGGAGAATGCGATGTAGACATTCGTATTGGCATAATTTTCTGCGTATCTGTGTATTCGCGTTTAGGGTGAAGGTCAGAGCAATATATCAAAGGGGAACGAAATATCGCTGCCTTGGGATTGAACGCCACGCTGCAAAGGAAACCGGCTGTGAGATTTCACCACACTGGCAGGTAGTGGCCGACCCAGGATAAAATTGAGACCAAAACCATTAATTTTATTGAAACTTCTGACAAACAATAAAACATAAATAAATGTTCGTGGACAAATTCACACAGCGCCATCTAGCCCCAAACTAAGCAAAGTTTGTACTATGGGTGCTAGATAACTGATATACTACTTAAATTCTTTTAAATACATACTTAACATACATAGAACACTCAGACCCGTAACAGAAATTAAAATTCATTATTTAAATTTTTTCCCGGCCGGGAATCGAACCCGGGACCTCTTGCGTGGCAGACCACACAGGCATGTTGGCCATTGAACCACTCAGGTCGTCAACTTAACAGGGAAATCTCAATAACGGTGTTATAAGTTTTACGTGTATATCTGTGGCTCTGTACCTCTGACTATCTGTGAGACTGTTTGTGGCATCGTAGCACCCAAAAGGATGGAACGATTTGGATGCGGGTTTCTTTATTTGAAACTAAACCGTAGTTGAGACGCTTCTTAGATTGTTTCATTAAAATTAGTTAAGTAGTTTAGGAAATATTTGAGTTTAAGAAAACTTGGTCGGTGGTTATCCGATTTTTCTGTCGATATACTATTTTGTGGAAAAAGAATCATACAAACCACCTCATGGTAAGTAATTACCTTAAATAGCTAGCAGGCTAGTTAGATCCAGAAATCGTTATTTGCCAGAATAGCAAAAAATATCACTCACAACATCTACGATTAAGTTTTATCACGTGTAAAATAAAAGCACAAAACTATAGAAATGGACGGTGGCCAAGTTACTTGTTGCCCTAGCGCCTTCAGCCTTGTGGGTTTTTCAAGTAAAATTAAAATATGAAACATTCATAGACACAATACTCGTTACAGTTTTGTTGTTATGTTAGTACGTGGCCCCCATTGGGACAGATCCATACAACCATAGATAGGAGTTTTTCTCTAAAGAGTAACGATCTAGCTAATACTAAAATGGGAAAGTATGAAAATATGGATGAACGATTGTTACTCCGTCATGCAAAAATTACTAAACGGACTTTAATGAAATTTTGCAGTGTTGTAGCTTATATCTTCGACTCCATATATCATCCACAAATGTCCAAAGCAGAAATTCGCTACAGGCTCATTGGATTTTCTCTCTCCTAATGTATACGCAGTTCGATGGGCGACGGTTGTAGGATGCGATTACCTGTATTACCTGTATTAAGTAGTAAATTCACAACTTGACATAATTTCTCATATGAAAAATATTTTTTCATAGCACGCTTTTATCGCGTTCTCTATGTTCAGTCCGAGGTAACACAAAACGAGCCCAAACTCGATGGGTTGATCATGCGTAGTTTCGCAGTTCCTTCGGCCACCTTCTATCTTCATCATCAGATCAGCTCAATGGTGTAATAACATTGCATTGTCACTGAACACATGTACCTATACAAAATTTCATCTCAATCAGAAATGGGGAAATGGGTTAAATTTAAGTTGAAAGATTTTAATAACTACAGCCATGGCGACATGTAAAATAAATAAAAGCTTGTAATTAGTAAACGATTCTGTAATACCATACTGCGATGTGAACGACAGATTTACCAACCTAAACAGCAAAGTATGTGCCAATTTAGGTTCTAATAAGACTACTTCATATAATATGACGGCCCCATGAATTCTTGTTAGCGTCTTGTTATCTAGACAGCCAAGTGGACCAAGAAAATTTACTTTGTTTCTCCCAATTACCTTCTAACACAAGTATTCTCTTCGAAACTCGAGTAGATACTAATAATATAGAAAAAATATCACCCAATTTCAGTACCGTACCTTATGTTATTTTATAAAGAACTTTTGTGTCGTATCACTGGTGATCTGAATTGTATAAAACTATTTTACATTGTTGCAAAATATTCATTTAAATTTCAAAAGATTCAAAAGATTACATTGTAACTAACAATCGTGTTGTATTGATTCAGCTTCTCAAAGTTCGTTTATTAGTCGCCGCTTACAGGCCGGACAGTAAACGCGTATCGTCCCCCGCAAAGTCATCGCGTAGAAACAAGACAGAAAACCACGCGATGACGATGCGGGTGCGGCGCGACGACAGCGCCGGTGCAACACGATTACTGTGTGGTGCGGTAATAATAAAATGAAAGAAACCAAAAATGCATTAACATTTGGGACAAAACTGCTACGTAGAGAAATCGAGTATGTCTATATCGGCTCTTACCGACAGATGTCCTAAAACCCCTACAAATTTTATGTATCCTCAAGTATTTCCTAAAATGATTATAACCAATTTTCACGTTCCTTCACAAATGTGGTTGAGGCTCAAGCCCTGCAGTCGACTGGTACGGATATCATAATATTGATCAGATTTCCTTATTATTATTCTATTTATGTTCACTGCTGAACAAAGGTTGATCGATGTGAAGTCTGACTCCACCTACATAAAGTATTTCAATGGGCGAAAGTTTGTAAAGAACGAAGGTAGAACTTAGTTCTGTTTAACGTTACCTTTTAATTTTAAAATATCTTAATTTTACGGAGCAGTTTATTTTTCTTTCCGTGTTTGAAGAAGAAAATTTTGCAGTAAACAGATGGATGGATCTAATATACCAATATTTAAAGACAATTCCCGTGTTTCGGAAATATTAATTAAATGGATAAAAAATCTGTAACTGACCCAAAATTGACTGACATTGAAAAAATCATAACTGAATTTGACTCTACTGCACCGGTAATTAAAATTTTAAACGACGAAAACCTCCGCCTTCTGGGTGCTCCCATCATGGACGAGTCTATTCCGGCTTTTTTAAAATAAAAAAATTCAAAATTCGAAATTTCTTGTGAAGAACTGGTAAAAATAAAGTTACACATGGCCCTGTATATACTCCGATTCTGCCTGTTTGTCCCGGAGTTTACTTACTTTTTGCGGTGTAGTCCGATTTAGAAATTTGAAAATTTAATTCTACCTTTGGATAATGAAATTAAATCTATACTTGGCAAAATTCTAAATTTAAATTTAAATACGCGTTCTTGGTCTCAAGCCGCTCTCTCGATTCGTCTAGGCGGTATTGGGGTCCGTAAAATTTCTAATGTTTCTCTCCCGGCTTTTTTTCATCTGTGCACAGCACTGAAAACCTGGTATCCAAAATCTTGGGACCACAGCATAATTTTATGCAAAGCTCATGCTTCGCAGATGCTAAACAAGCCTGGGAGAGCTTATGTCCGAGTGAGACTCCCCCAGAGTCTCCGATTCACCAACGGCCTTGGGATGAGCCACTTTGTAAAAAAATTCAAAAAGATTTAATAGATTCTTCGGCTAGTGTTGCGAAACGTGCTCGTCTCTTGGCCGTTTCTGAGCGGGAGACAGAATTCTGGCTACAAGCTGTCCCTTCCCTGAATATCGGCACCGTTTTAGATAACTTGTCGTTATCTATTTGTTTGGGTTTGAGGTTGGGGGTCAACCTCGTTCATCCACATTGGTGTCCCTGTGGTGCATATTATGTGGATTCGCTGGGGCACCACGGTCTGTCATGTAGTCGTAGCGCAGGCCGAATCTCCAGACACGCGGCAATAAATGACGTCATCCGAAGCTCAGCTCACTTGTAGGTAATCCTACAGAGACTCCACAATCCCAAACGCACCGCTCATCTACCGAGACAGTACATACCAGCCGTGAACATCCTATATTAGAGATCCCAATCACAGACGAACCACTTAATAAATTTCATTGTCAAATTTGCTTCACAATCGTTAGTGATGTAAAACGTAAGCCCGTAGTAACGAAGCCATTCGATACTCACACCCCTGTTGCTGTTCAGTTATCTGAATCTTCCTTGGAAGAGGATGTCGTGAAATATATTAAAGAATACGTAAACCCTAAAGTCAAAACCGCTATTTTAATAAACCCACCATTAGGCATGTACTCCATTATCCCTATTATCCAAGATAAATTTAAAAGTTCATCAATTAATCTCGTATTGGCTAAAACAGAATTAGAAAATGTCAAAGAGTACCTACGCCAACAGGATTTCATTCGCCACCATCACGACGGGAAGACGAACCATCGTGGCATTAACGAATGCTATCTAGCCCTATCGCGAAGATATTACTGGCCTAAGATGAGAGACCAGATAACCAAATTTATTAACGAATGTATAGTTTGCGGACAGGCTAAATACGATAGAAACCCCATTAGACCCCAATTTAACATTGTAACCCCTGCGACTAAACCATTTGAAATTATACATATGGATTTATTCATGATTATGATGGTATTCTTGAGAGGGAAAACAATTTTTCTTGTAAATTAAGAACAATTTTATTGTTAAAACAATACTTTCAGTGGGAAGTGTGGAGCAGGAGATTCAATAAATTGTCTCAAATATAGTATAATGTTGGAAAGACGTATCTACAGCATTTCCATTTGGTTAATGATTTTAATATTTTCCAATGTGGGTAACTGGTAGGGTTTTGTTTACATGTTATTTCTTTGTTAAAGGCGGTTGATATCGGTTATTTCTTTTATACGAGGCTAATTTTTGGATTGACTACATAGAAATGCGAAAAAAATATTGAAAACATATATGTACCTATGTCTTTCGTTTTCGTTAATCTATGTCAGACTATTACAAGTAGGTACTAACTTATTAAAGTTACCTATAAAATTGACGGGAATATAAAGGTTACGATTATCGTTAACTTATTATTTAGAAAACTTAGCAAGTATTTGTCGGTCAACCGCACAAAATAGTTTTTTTTTTATTAAACCAACAAGAATTGTTGAAAAGCATATTTATAATTTTGTACTGATGGCTTCTATGAAAGGATTTCTCAATATTCGGTTAAAATCATTTCTTACGGAATTAATAGAATTTATAGAGAACATGACTTGGGTTAACTTTAACCCCTAATGTAAGGGGGTAAAAACGTACTACGAAATTTGTTAAGATCGAGATAGGTAGTTACTGTCGGTTTCGTGTAGTATGAACATATAACTTAATGAAGTGTCGTGTAACATTGCTGTGTGTGTATAATATTCGCACAAATAAATCACATATGCAGTTCATAAAAGTGGCCATTCTCACATCACAGTATCATATTACTGAATCATATTATTATTGGCGTTAAATCATTTAATGCAATTAATAACTAGAAATTCCATTTTGAAAATACAACAAAAGTATTGTTATTGAAAAATAAATTATGCGATTACCGTTTTTAACGGTTTCAGTTGGCATTCACATACTTTTGTATTTAAAATTTAACTTTAATATGAGGAAAATATAGCGTCTATTTGGAAAATAAATAAATTTAAAATTATTCTTTCAAACTAGTCAGTATAGTTTGAAGCACGAGTTTCAGGGATTAAGTCGTCCGCGTCTTATGCAGTATTAATGCAGAACCCTTCAGGGTGTTACCTGCTACCTTTTTAGCGATGTCGCTCCCATCGTCGATTTAAACAAGGTGTTCCAGTCTCGCAACGTGATGAAAACAGCACGGCGCAAGTCCAGGTTTAGGTCTCGTTCCGTTCTTCAGAGGGGAAGTCCGTAAGTCGTGCAAGACATCGTAGAAGGTAGTGACGATGCCCATTTACTTGTAGAAGAGTCTCGTGTGTTATCTGAAAAATGGAAACAGCACAGTACCATGTTCGCTCGATCATTCCTGACCCTATGGTTGTAAAACACCCGCTACTACTAGCTGTCTTGTAGTATGTAACTCAAAGCAATACTCTTTTTTCAAGGAAAAACAAATCGAAATTAATAGACATCACTAACATTTTTACTCATTGACGTTCATTCGTCACACTTTTGTAATAGGTAGGTACTTGTAGGTAGATTGCTCCATCGGCAGGAGTCCAACTCTTAAATTTATGATGCTGATGAAAAGGTACTGCTGTACTAGTCATACTTATATAACGTGCACGCATACCTGTTAGGCTATAAACTTAGAATAGCAATTTCTCAATAGTTAAAATCATAAAGTAGTATCTATTAATAGCCTGTCAGCTCATGGTTTATTCTTTAACCAAACCTTTACTAGGTCCATCGGATATACTTGTCATAGGTAACACAGTCCATCAGCTACTAAACCAAAAAAAAGCTAAAATTGATTCACATTAACGTTACATAGTGCAAATAACCTAACACAAACCAATTTGGAATTTAACTACTCGTATTTACATTCATTTGGTAAATTATTTCTTACCAACAAAAAATTACGAAGACTTTTTTTTCAATGTTATAGGCAGCTTTTCAAAATAATTTAAAAAGTATCGACGGTCAAAGTTAAAATTATAATCAAACCATACCCTCATTAAACAAATAATTTTCAAATTTGTCTGTTGTGTTCGTATTCGTTTCTGGACAGGAACTTTAGTTTTAAATCCATTGTAAAATTAATTAAATTGTAATTCTGCCACTAAGTTGGTGCATAGCAACTTAAGACTTTCTCGACTATCTCAATCTGTTCGTTACACATTCGATGAGAGAAATGAATGAACGACTCACCGATTAAAAACTGTAAATAACAGTTTCGTCGAGGACCAAACATCGTAGTCCCGCATCTGCATTCTGCAGGTACTCGCCGTGTTCCGCGTCGTAAGAAGAATCCAGCTTCCACAGGCTCGTGCGGGCGGAAAGATCACGATGTAACATAAAAATAAGAATGTTAGAAATATTGTAGGACGTTGCGAGTCCTTTATCCCACTTCTGATGTTAGAGAGGTGGTATAGAGTGTACAGATCTCGCGTGTGAATTTAAGTATTTAGAAGATATTAATGATGGTGCTCTAGTATTTTATCGAAAACTAAGGGTGGAAAGCTTAATGAAATAAAAATAGGGCACATTAGTTAAATATAAATAGCTTTTTATTCAAGAAAGGAAAAGCATATTTAAACACACATATTGGATCAAATTAGATAAGTTATTATATTATAGGATAGGCAATCATAGCAAACAAAGTTACATGGGAAATATAACAATATATTCTGAACATAATAAAACATAGCAAAATACAAAATCCCTAAAAATGGGACAATAGTATTACGTATGATTCAATCAATAACCGATTATATAGATGAATTGAATTGAATAAAACTAATACAAAATATAAAGCAACAATAAAACAATGCAAGTTTAGACTTAACTCTGTGCCGGGTCTGGAGCAAAAAGCCCCACATATAACCCACATTCAAACAGAAGTTAGAAGCCGTTACATTTCAACCAACGACAGCACGTTATAATAATTCTAATTAACTATGAAATATTGTGCAAAGATAATAACCAAATTCATCGAAATAGTTCTTAAAACTATTTTAAATAATTATAAGATACATTAAATATTTAGAAACCAAACTTTTAGTTAATTAGTACTGAATGTACTCAAAGATTAAACATCGTTCAGGAATTTCGTACATTTGTTCTGAAATGACTATAATTTTATTTGGCAATATTATTTATTATTAATTACCATAGTTTTAATGTTTAAATAAGAATTAAAAATAGCCTATAATACCATATAATATAACACGTTCGTCCTCGGTGGACGAGGGGTCCTCCTGGGTGGAGGAGGGTTATTGCTCACCGCTGCAGTCGCAGCACTCGTCGGCCAGACATCGTTGAGGTCGGACGTGTGTTGTGCGCTCCTGCAATTTTATAATTCTGCCTAATTGCGGAGAACGCGTAGTGACAGTGCGGATCTCGGTCCCTCTCGTATTAACACAGTGTATCGTGCATAAACGGCCGCGGCCATTTTGAAGTTAGTGGAGTTTAGCAATAGTGCTACATATATTCGGAGGATTATAGGGTGAAGTTGGTGCAGGTGCGGTATCGGGCCCTCTCGTTCTGCCGTGGGAGAATCGTCGCCTCGGCGGCGGCCATTTTGCGGTTAGAGCGAGATCGCGTCTGTCCGTGCCCCGCTAGCCCCTCCGCTCCAGGGCGAGGCGTCGAGGAGGCTAGCCGATTGGAGCGGTGCTGCTGTCAACGTGACAAGTAATAGGACACTGTTATCGCGTTGACACTGACAGGTGACATCTGTCATCTGTCAGGTAAGTGACGTTTGACGTTTGACGTTTGTGTAGTGTGCCAGTGTGTAGTGGACAGAGACCACCTAACCTGTGCGGACCTCTCGTGATAGAACGATTCAGTTGGGTAGTTTTAATTGGTAGTGTAATTAGTTTAGCTAGGTTAGTTAGGTGTATTTAAGATAGGACTAGTATGTACTGTATAGGGTTACTGGTGTGTGTGTGTGTGTGTGTGTCGTGTGCTGTGGTGGTTGGTGGTAGGGTAATCGGCCGATTGCCTTACCATTGGCCAATACACGAACACCATAGTTGGGTTGTACGAACAAGTGAACAGTGGAAAGTGTTTGACTTATAGACTTATTACACGAACACCACACCTGGACTTGTGTTTAGTAGTTAAGTTTCCTCTTCATGGAGCCTGTGCCGAACGCCGAGCTCTTCGAGGCGGAGCTCAAGAAGCGGCAAGAAGAACTCGCCGCTCTTGTAGAGATCGCACAGGAAGAGGGCTTTCAGCCACGAAAGTCCATGTTGCGAACTCCCCCTAAGGGGTTCAGCACCCCGAGTGCGGAGCAGGCGGCCGGAACGACGGTGACAACGGCGACAACGGCGACGGCGACGGCGGAGCCAATGGACACTGACGCTATCGAGGTGGAACTTAAAAAGCGGCAAGACGAGCTTGCTGCTCTTGAGGACTCCGCCAAGGGGATTTAGCACCCCGAGCGCTGAAGAGGCGGCAGGCACGGCGGGTACGGTGACGACAACAGCGACTGCGGCGGAGCCGATGGAGCCGATGGACACGGGGTAAGGCGCGATTGTCGGGACTCCACAGGTGGCGCCGGATAATGGAAGTCAGTCTGGCAAGCGAGGTTTGACGTCTCCTGAGGAAATTCAGGAGGCGGTCAGGCGGCGCGTTGCCGGCAAGCGCGGTACGCGGGCGAGTGAGGCCGTGCCCCCCGTTGGCGGGTTGCTAACGAGGGAGCCCACGGCGGCGATGCCCGCGACGCCCGCTGGAACAGCTCAGGGGACAACGACGGCGGGCCTGATTGGTGCCACCAAGGAGGTGTTATGCGGCATCATTTCACAGGCTGGGGAGGATATAATGGGCGCAGTCACGGCAACTCAATCGAAGCTCAACAAGGCAGAAATCGCAACCGTGGGAGTATGCGTACAGAAGCTGACTGCGGCATCGAGCTTCATGTTGCTGCGTATAGCGGACCTTGAGGGAAAGTTGGCAGCGGCGGCGGCAGCGGCGGCAGCAAGCTCGACGGCGACAAGGGGCGGTGCAGCGTCGGTGGTGTCGGGCACCCCGGTGTCCTACGCTGGCGCGCTGCGCCTGGGCGCAAGGGTGGCGGCTATGCCTATCCCGGCGCCTACCGGTCCGGCGGTGGCGGTTTTCCCGGCTGAGGGCGGCACAATCAAAACTTCAGAGGAAGTTAAGGAGGCGCTGAAAAAATGCGTTGACCCGGTGGCGCTGGCATGCCAAGTGCAGAGGGTGCGCCGCATAGGAAACGCGGGAGTGGTGGTGAAGGCCACTAGTAGGGAAGGCATGGATCGCCTGAAGGCGGCCTTGCCTCCCACACTGGTCGCAAGGGACCCGACTCAGCGGCAGCCACTTGTGGCTATTCGCAAAATAGAGGGCAACTCGAAATTTGAGGTCCTTATTGAGGACCTGTACGAGCAGAACCTCAAGGAGGTGATAACGAGGGAGGAATTGGCGAAAGAGGCCAAATTGGCATTTAAAAAGTCGAGGACGGGATCCTCGAGAACGACAGTGGTCATTGAATGCAGTCCCCGGCTAAGGAAAATAATGGTTGGAAAAAAGGCGCGCCTACCTTGGATGGGACGCCGTCAGGGTCGAGGACTTCGCGGAGGTTTCACGTTGCCGGAGGTGCCAGATATACGGCCACATCGCCAAATTCTGTAAGGCAAAGACGGCCATCTGCGGAAAGTGTGGTGACGAAGGCCACGAGATGAGGAACTGTAGCAAAGAACCAGCGGGGTGCGCAACATGCCGCCAATTCAGGAGGCCACACTCGGGGCATAGGACGGCGGCCATGGAATGCCCCGCACGAATTCAGGCGCGTGAGGCATTCATCGCAAGAACTAACTATAACCCATAGGTCTTGGGGGGAAATAAGGGTCGGTCAGCTCAACTTGGCAGGGGCGGAGACGGTGACCAAGGAGTTGCCTACAATAGCGGGAGAGCTGGGGCTGGACGTGGTGCTCGTGCAGGAGCAGTACGGGGGTCATGGATTGCCGAACCTTCTACAACATCCCGGTAAATCAAAGGCCGGACTCTACATACGCAACTCAGGGATTACGATCACGGTACTCGGCAATCTATGCACCACACACTGCTTCGTGGCGCAGGTCGTGGTAAGCGGGGGGCTTAAACTGCATGTAGTCTCCGCGTACTTCCAATACTCGGACAGGATCGAGGCCCATCTGGCGCACCTCGATAAGGTAGCGGACCAGTTAAAGGGAGAGCCGATCCTGTTCGGTATCGACTCGAACACCCACTCCCCATTATGGCACAGCCTGCCAAGGCAGTACACTGGCAGAGGAGCGGACGTGGACGCAAGGAGGGACGCAATGGAGGCGTTCATTACGGCAAGGGGCTTCCAAATCTGGAATGAGGCAGACCAACCGCCTACCTTCAAGACTATAAACGGCACCTCCAATATCGACGTCACTCTCTCCTCAAGAGGGGTGGGAGTCAGGCAGTGGAGAGTCCTCGAGGGGATTAGTACGAGTGACCACCAACTCATCGTATTCAATGTGGAGGGGCGTGGGGCCGCCACGTAGAGCCAGGCGAAGAGCCGAAGCGATTCAGGGACCGGGGAGTGGACTGGGGTCGTTTCCAGGGCACGCTACAAGCGCGTGTGGGGAGGTTAAACCTCCAAAAACCTGCAGACAGACGGTGAAGTCGGCACATGCTTGCATGTGCCGACTTCACCGCAGCCCTGACTCGTACAGCCGCGGAGTGCCTGGGGGTTAAGCGGGATCGACTGCAAACCGGTAACGAATGGTGGACCGGGGAGCTGGATGCACTGAGGAGACAGCACAATCGGGCTAGGAGAGCGTGGCAAGAGAGTAGGCGTGTAGAAGGGACAGTGGAGGTAGAGTGCAAGGCTCGCTTCCATATTGAACGCGCCAAGTACCGAAGGGCCCTGCGGGAAGCTGAATCTGACCACTTCCGGCAATTGGCAAACAGTGGGAACGACGATCCTTGGGGGTTGGCGTACAGGGCTGCTAGCGGTCGTGTGCGCCCGCCCGCAAACGTCGTTAACGGACTTAGGCTAACAGACGGTTTCGCCGGGGACGCCGATTCGGCGTTAGGTGGTGTATTGAAGGTGATGTGTCCGGATGACGCACCAGCGACGGACTCTGAATATCACAGGGAAGTTAGGGTAGCAGCATCTTGCCTACTATCTGGCCGGGACTCTGAACCGCTGAACGGATTAACGATAGGACGTATCGTGAAGGACCTACCAAATAAGGCCCCAGGGGTAGACGGGATCACCGCGCGCATAGTCAAGGCGGCTTGGAGAGTCTCCGCCGCTGAAATCACCGAGCTCAGGGCGAAGTGCGTGTGTTAAATAGGGTGTATAGAGTGTACAGATCTCGCGTGTGAATTTAAGTATTTAGAAGATATTAATTATGGTGGTCTAGTATTTTATCGAAAACTAAGGGTGGAAAGCTTAATGAAATAAAAATAGGGCACATTAGTTAAATATAAATAGCTATTTATTCCAGACAGGAAAAGCATATTTAAACACACATATTGGATCAAATTAGATAAGTTATTATATCATAGGATAGGCAATCATAGCAAACATAGTTACATGGGAAATATAACAATATATTCTGAACATCATGGCAAAATACAAAATCCCTAAAAATGGGACAATAGTATTACGTATGATTCAATCAATAACCGATTATATAGATGAATAAAACTAATACAAAATATAAAGCAACAATAAAACAATGCAAGTTTGTACTTAACTCTGTGCCGGGTCTGGAGCAACAAGGCCCTCCCAGTCTCTCGACTGGGTTTATATAACCAACATTCAAACGGAAGTTAGAAGCCGTTACATTTCGACCAATGACAGCACGTTATAATAATTCTAATTAACTATGAAATATTGTGCAAAGATAATAACCAAATTCATCGAAATAGTTCTTGAAACTATTATAAATAATTATAAGATACATTAAATATTTAGAAACCAAACTTTTAGTTAATTTTTACTGAATGTGCTCAAAGATTAAACATCGTTCAGGAGTTTCGTACATTCGTTCTGAAACGACTATAATTTTATTTGGCAATATTATTTATTATTAATTACGATAGTTTTACTTTTAAATAACAATTAAAAATAGACTAAAATACCATATAATATAACACGGCCATACTGACATGTGCTTCGTTCTCGAATTCCTTAAACATTGTGATGGTACATCAAGTTAAAACAATTATGGAATAAATTGTAAACATAATTAAAAACGTAAACTATTATATTATTATAGTAATCTCATCATATTTCATTACAAAGCAGATAAGAATAACATTGATATATCATTTTTATCAATACGAAAAACTACTTAAGTAGGTAAACAGACAATTAGTAAATTCCATTGACGTAGAACATGTTATCACATAAAGTTTACATAGGTTAACCATAAAATTAAAAATATAAGTTGTGCCTGTTGTATCGTTTATGCTGTGTTATTTCCACGTGTACAACGTGTACATACAAAAGTTTATAAATATTATGTATGTTTTATATTCGTCACATACTTAACATTTTTAAACCCATATTTGAAAAATAAATAACCATTTACTGTGCATTTCCGCTTTTTTATAGCATTCCAGCTTTCCTTTTTATTTTGTACCATTATTGATAAATAAATAATCATGTACTTAGCATTTCCGCTTTTTTTTCTAATAACAATTTTAACTAAGTCCAATAGTTAAGTTATTAAGTCAATGAAATCATCAGTAATGCATGTACGCTTTTTAAATTTCATAATTATTATTGTAAACAATCACCGGCATCACCTTTACCCGTGATCCTGATAATATTTTTTGTCACTGGCATCACCTATACCGGTGATCCTGATAAATGTTGACTATATGCCTTAACATGCCAGGCCCAACACTCACTGCCTGTGAGGCTGACCGACATCGGGCAAGAAAGTCGACCAAACATAATATATAAACATTAATAAAATAAAATTGAATAGGTACGTGTAGTAAATAGAAAATATTAGTGTTTAGTATAAAATATCTTTTGTTTTTGGAAGAATACAGTACTTATCGTATGGTATTGTTTCTTATGTGTGTGTAAATAAATGTTTGTTGTTTTACTTCTGGACTTTGTCACAATATAATAAATGGTACTTATCAGCCAAATCTACCATCATAATCCGTTCGGTCAATTCTGACGTTTGATTTTCCAATCGCTGGACGAGACGCACTCGTTCGCGGCCCACGCGCAGGATATGGGGGATAGGGTGGCAAGATGCTTCGGGAAGGTGGCAAGGGTCTCGACTTCGTCATGGGGTCCTAGGTATAGGGCACTTAGGATACTGTACTTTGGTACGTACGTCGCTACGGTGGCGTACGCTGCCTCAGTATGGTGCGGTAGAGTTGGGTTTTACGTGGTGAAGAGCCGTCTGCTCAGAACCCAGCGCCCGGCACTGATCCTTCTGACGAAGGCGTACCGTACCACAAGTACCGCCGCTCAGGCGGTGCTTGCTGGTGTACTGCCCGCGGACCTGGAGGTGGGGAGGACGGGAAAAGTGGAAGCGAGTCGTGACGGGCTGGTGGGGAGGGAAGTAACCGCAATAAAGAAAGCCTCCTACGATGAGGCGCTGGACGCCTGGCAGGAGCGCTGGGATGCCGAGGAGAAGGTTAGAGCGGAAGGAGGCCGGCCCAGTCCATTTTGCGGACCTTGTGTCGTCGGAGGCGAACTTCGCGCGGCTGCGGGAATTTGCGTGTGCATGGCATCGTGAGAGGAGCATGGAGGAAGAGTAGGAGCAGCAGCAGAGAGAAGGAGAGTGCAGTGAAGATGGAGAGGAGCTGGCCGACGGGGCAGAAATATTGTGCAGTGGTGTCAGCCCGTTAAGGGAGAGTGCTAGGGACAAACAGGATTTGTGGGTGTCAAGACATGCGCTCGCCCAAATGAGCCACCGGCAAGTAAGCGCGCGCATCACCCCTGATTAGGTCTGACGCGGTCCGTATGACCGAGAGGTTGAAAGGATCCTGGGTGGAGGAGGGTTATTGCTCACCGCTGCAGTCGCAGCACTCGTCGGCCAGACATCGTTGAGGTCGGACGTGTGTTGTGCGCTCCTGCAATTTTATAATTCTGCCTAATTGCGGAGAACGCGTAGTGACAGTGCGAATCTCGTTTCCTCCCGTACTATCTCGGGGTATCGTGCATCTACGGCCGCGGCCATTTTGCAGTTTGTGGAGTGCGGCAACAGTGCCACTGAATTTTGGAGGATTATAGGGTGAAGTTGGTGCAGGTGCGGTATCGGGCCCTCTCGTTCTGCCGTGGGAGAATCGTCGCCTCGGTGGCGGCCATTTTGCGGTTGGAGCGAGATCGCGTCTGTCCGTGCCCCGCTAGCCCCTCCGCCCCAGGGCGAGGCGTCAAGGAGGCTAGCCGATTGGAGCAGTGCTGCTGTCAACGTGACGGGTGATAGGACACTGTTGTCGTGTTGACACTGACAGGTGACAGCTGTCATCTGTCAGGTAAGTGGCATTTGACTATTGGATTTGTGTGCGGACAGAAACCACCTAACCTGTGCGTACATTTCGTGTTAGAACGGTTTAGTTACGTACTTTTAATTGGTAGGTAGGTGAAATTAGCTTAGGGTAGGTTAGTTAGGCTTAGTTAAACATAGGATTAATTTGTAGTTTAGTATAGGGCTACTGGTGTTTGTGTGTGTCGTGTGTCGTGGTGGTTTGTGGTAGGGTAATCGGCC
Source organism: Blastobasis lacticolella (assembly GCA_905147135.1). Taxonomy (NCBI): domain Eukaryota; kingdom Metazoa; phylum Arthropoda; class Insecta; order Lepidoptera; family Blastobasidae; genus Blastobasis; species Blastobasis lacticolella. The sequence goes on from LR990040.1 coordinate 21,661,249, forward strand.
GATTGCCTTGCCATCGGCCAATACACGAACACCATAGTTGGGTTGTAAGAACAAGTGAACAGTGCAAAGTGTTTGACTTATAGACTTAATACACGAACACCACACCTGGACTTGTGCTTAGTAGTTAAGTTTCTTCTTCATGGAGCCGGCGCCGAACGCCAAGCTCTTCGAGGCGGAGCTCAAGAAGCGGCAAGAAGAACTCGCCGCTCTTGTAGAGATCGCACAGGAAGAGGGCTTTCAGCCACGAAAGTCCATGTTGCGAACTCCCCCTAAGGGGTTCAGCACCCCGAGTGCGGAGCAGGCGGCCGGAACGACGGTGACAACGGCGACGGCGACGGCGGAGCCAATGGACACTGGCGCTATTGAAGGCACTCCACAGGGTAGTGGGAGCCACTCCAGCAAGCGTAGCTTGGCTCTGGCTCACCTGAAGAAATTCAAGAGGCGGTCAGGCGCATTGCTGGCAAACGCGGTGCGCGGGCGAGTGAGGCCGTGCCCCCCGTTGGCAGGTTGCTAACGAGGGAGCCCACGGCGGAGACGCCCGCTACGCCCGCGAGGACGACGATGGTGAGCTTGATGGGGGCCACCAAGGAAGATCTATGCAGCATTGTGGCACAGGCTGGGGAGGACATAATGGGCGCTATAACGTCCAACCAGTCCAAGCTCAACAAAGCGGAGATAGCGACCGTGGGAGTTTGCGTCCAGAAGTTGACGGCGGCATCGAGCTTTATGCTGCTTAAAATAGCGGATCTGGAAGGGAAGCTGATGGCGGCGGTAAGCGGCGCCAACGCAGTGGCGGCGGCGGCAGCGAGCTCTACGGCAGCGACGGGTGGCGCAGCGTCGGTGGTGGCGGGCACCCCGGTTTCCTACGCTGGAGCGCTGCGCCTGGGCGCTAGGGTGGCGGCAATGCCTATCCCGGCGCCCAGCGGTCCGGCGGTGGCGGTGTACCCAATCAAAGGAGGCCTCCTCAAAACATCAGAGGAGGTCAAAGAGGCGCTTAAAAAGTCGATCGACCCAGTAGCACTGGGCTGTCAGGTTCAGCGGGTGCGTCGAATTGGGAACGCGGAAGTGGTCGTGGAGGCCCCCCAGCAAAGAGGGCATGGACCGCCTAAAGGCGGCACTGCCCCCCACCCTGGTTGCAAGAGACTCTACACAAAGGAGACCGTTGGTGGCGCTACGGAATATCGATAACGCTGGCGTAGCTACTATTCTTGAAGACCTATACGACCAGAACCTAAAGGAGGCAATAACGAGGGAGCTGTACGACAAAGAAGCTACGGTTGCATTCAGGAAATCAAGGGCGGGAATGGCGCGCATGACCGTGGTGCTTGAATGTAGCCCTCAATTGAGGAAGCTGCTGGTGGAGAGGGGGAGGGCGTACCTTGGGTGGGACGCAATACTCGTCGAAGACTTCGTAGAGGTGACCCGCTGTAGGCGCTGCCAGATGTACGGCCACGCGGAGAAGTACTGTAGGGCGAAAAACCTGATCTGTGGCGGGTGCGGCGAGGAAGGGCAAGCGACGAAGGGGTGCACGAAGCCTGCGTCTGGCTGTGCCACGTGTCGCCAATTCAAGGAGCCCCATGAGGGTCACCGGACTGCGTCGATGGAATGCCCAGCGAGACAGCAGGCGCGTAGTGGCGTTATTTCTCGAACCAATTATGGACCTTAGGTCCAGGGGGGGGATTAGGGTCGGCCAGCTGAATTTGGCGGGGGCAGAGATGGCGACAAAAGAGCTGCCTTCAATAGCGAAGGAGCAAGAATTGGACATCGTACTTTTGCAAGAACAATACGGGGAACACAGGTTGCCGAGTCTCTTAGAGGCCGGGACTGGCGCAAAAGCTGGAATATATCTCAACAACGCAAAGATGACGATAGCAGTGCTCGGCAACCTGTGCACTTCACACTGCGAAGTTGCACACATTGTCGTCAAGGGGAAATACAGCTCTACGTTGTCTCTGCCTACTTTCAGTACTCAGACAGGATCGAGGCCAATTTGGCGCACCTAGACAAGGTAGCGGACCAATTAAAGGGAGAGCCGATCCTGTACTGCATAGATACGAATACCCACTCCCCATGGTGGCATAGCAAGGAGCGGCAGTACACCGGCCGAGGTGCGGAGAACGACGCGCTACGGGCAGCTATGGAGCCTAAGAATATCAAATAAGGCAGACCAACCGCCGACATTCAAGACAGTAAATGGCGAGTCGAATATCGACGTGACACTGGCCTCGCGAGGGTTCCGTGTCCATCACTGGAGGGTACTGGAGGGGATAAGCACGAGCGACCACCAGCTAATCGTGTTCGATATCGAGGGGAGTGGGACTCCAGCCAGACGAGCTACCCACGTAGAGCCCGGCGGGGATGTAAGGTGGGAGGCCGGAGCCTAGTGAAACGACTGACTTCGGGATTAAGACTGTGTCAGCTTTAATATAAGTCCTACTTATAACTACAGTGTCTTTCATTAGTAAAACCTTTATTTTAGTCATTAGGCTACAGGATAATAACAGAGTGTGAGTATGTATCCAAAATCCTAGTGAAATATATGGACAACGATGATGATGAAGTATCCAAGGCTGATATTTGTGTAGGAGTTTACTAGAAAATATATTATCTAGGATAACGTATGATTCTAGTGGACATCATTTAATCAAACAAATGTTTTAAAGATATTAGGTATATTGTAATAAGCAATATAATCCATTATAAAATGAGGTATTTATTTAAACAACATTAGCTGAATTAAACAAGATTTTATAATACAAACAAAGTACCATAGGCAAACCACATTTATACAAAATTCTCACCAAATGTTATGACACAATTATCGATCACATAATTAAATATTTATCCTTTAAAATGGGACAGTAGTATTACGTATCATTCAATAAATAAACAATTATATACATAAATTAAAGTACAATACAAAATATAAAGCAACAATAATACAATGCAAGTTTGTACTTAACTCTGTGCCGGCTCTGGAGCAAAAGTACCACCCAGTCTTTTGACTGGACCTTTATACTACCTTCTAGCCGGAAATGTCATTTTCTATTCTCATTTCCGGTCTCCTAAATTTACTGATAGATTGATTAGATGTTATTTTAATGTATTACAATACTTTTAACATTATTATAAATTTATTACATAATTAATTAAGGAAGGTTCTCATAAACAGTACTTAACTGATCAAAGACAAACAATCGTTCAGAAACACCACACTTCGTTCTGAAGTTGGTGAAATGTTTACAAAAGTATTTTGAAATATTAATTATTATTAATCACGATATTTAATACCAATTTAAACATACTAAAATACCTTATATCTAACACGGCCATACTGACAAGTACTTCGTCCCTAAAGTACCTATTTATATCAAACTTAGGCCAAATTTCCATTTGTGAATCAAATAATAATGTAACATTTTGTATCATTTACTTATTTAAAACGACTTCAATTATTATACCACAAATAGGTAAGTTGACTACCAAATTCATTCAGAATTTCAGAATATAATAACTTCTTGCAATGCTACAAATAATTCAATCACAAACCAGCAAAGTATAAAAATCATATCAGTAATCAACTTTTATAACCATTAAAATATATTGCAGTTATTTTTATTGTGCACATTTGTAAATAACCAAATACTGGTCTGTACTTTCAAAGTAATTTCTCCCGTCATGCCAATTTCCTCACCAGTGCACCGGCACCACCGGTCTCACCGGAGAACCAGATTAGCATCGTCTATGGGACTAGCAAAACTTTTTTTATCAATGTAACCTTCAATGCTGAATTATTAAATATTATTCTCGAGATTTCAGAATTATAGTCAAGTTCAAATATAGTCATGAAGAATCGCATTACAATATTATTATTTGGTTTGAGTAGTGACCTGTAATGATGGCCCCATCACCGCCGCCCGTGATACAATGGCCAAACATCAGGATTACTACCTAGCACAGCTAAGTTTCGGTAGACGCATAGAGATGTTGGCAGCGTCACTGCTTCCCGGTGAAGGTCGTCTTGCCAACATCAAGCTAACTACCTAGACAGCAAAGTTCAGTATAAGCCTCCAGGTGTTGGCTGCAATCACCGCTGCCCGTGAAGCCAAAGCCACACCAAGCTAAATACCTAGCAGCAATATTCAGTAGTAGCCTTCCAGGTATGGTCCCATCACTGCGGCCCGAGAAATGGACTTAACAAAGCTCACTACCTAGCAGCAACGTTCAGTATAAGCATCCAGGTGCTGGCTGCAATCACCGCTGCCCGTGAAGCCAAAGCCACACCAAGCTTACTACCTAGCAGCCATATTGTAACACGGTTTCCCACAGCTGGATTCAAACAATCTATATAATCATGTCATAATTGGCATTTTTCAATTATAGAAAGTTCAAGTTATCATTTCACTTTTACTTCTATTTATCGAATTATTTACTTAATACATGTGACTGAATAACTGGTGGCATTTCAAAACTTGTACATCATTAGCATGATTTTCTATAAAATATTATACACAAAATTTCTTCGAATAATTACAAATGATGAAATAATTCAAACTAGCATAGCATCTTCAATGGCGTTGTTCTTATAGACCCACATCGCAATTTATACCTATAATATTTATCTATCACCAAAATATCAATTCAAATAATATTGGTTAATGAAATGGAATACATCACAGGTACAGAGACGATTTTTATAGTACCTTATTAGTAATTACTTCAATTTCTACTTTGACGGGAATCGAATCCACTGTGCTACTGAAATAGCATATTATTAACGATACGGTCAACAGACAAGAAAATAGAAAATGTGAATCATGTTATTGTAGGTACATACGTTTTCAATTTGCTCGGCCAATTCTGACGTTTTATTTCGAGACTACTAGCGGTAGATAATCCGAATATAGTATATGGAAACAAAGGTAGGCAAACATTATTTTTAAATACGAATCGTGTCTATGTAGGTACTTTAATAAATATCTTGAATTGAATATTTATTGTATGGTAAAAGTTTGTTGAAATAAAAATGAAGTAAACAAAATAAATATTTTGCGTTAAGCCAGGTATCCACCGATCAAAAACTTGTGTTGTCAACACGTGTTGATAACAAAATGTCCTTTAGGCGGAGAAGCGCCTTTATGCAACGTCTAATTTTTCGTATAGAAATTTAATGGATTATTTATGATTTTTCTCAATTTCCTATCATGAACATTATGATTTAAGTAGCTAGTTGATTTAGGACCAAAAATTGCTAAACGTAATAAAGTATTATAACGGTACAACCTTGGATTATATCTACTGTGCCGACCCTATGTCATATAGAAATGATTTTAACCTCCAACAATTTTTTTTTAAATCTTCCCGCGACTACTTTCACATGTCAAAACTACTTGATTAGTCTACATTGCCTATGATATCAATGCCGCCAACCAAAAAAAGCTGCGACGAACGAGGAAACATGCCGGGGCATTACTAATTAAATCACTACTTTCCCTACGTTATTGTTGATGTTATTATAGACTTAAAGATATAAATAGAACACTCAATTAATAATTTTCATGAAAGTAATACATTAGCGAATTAACAAAGTCATTAATTATTTTGTGCAATTTTTTGTACATTGGTTTACAGTATCAAACGTTCGGTCGTTGATTATAATTGAATTTTTCTGTTGTTACTTTTAGAGCTTACTGAAAATGACATTCTTCAGAGTCTCAATGACTCAGAATATGATGCCGATGCCAGATGCCGTTTGCCTGGATGCAAGAAAAGAACTACCGCCAAACGCAGTACCTGCCTGTTAGCTCTTTGCCTAATTTAGACTCGTAATTGTTACAAAGCATTTATTTATTTATTTATACTTCATGCACAAACAGTACATTGGCGGACTTAAAGCTAAAATAGCATTATCTACCAGCCTACCAGGAGAGATAACAGTTGACAAAAGGTATGCGGTGCAGGAAGATTACTTACAAGTAACATTTCATGAGTAGTATAACTTATTTCTGTTAAGTATAATTAAAGTTTCTAAAAGGTCTCACTAATGATAAGATCATATTTTTTAGTTATTATAAGTAAATTAGTTGTGTTATTAATGACCAAAAGAGTGATTTTTCCCAAAGATGATTAAATGTTGTAATTGTGATATCATGAAAACTAGTTAAAGTGCCTAATGAAAATGTAGCTAAGTTTAAACTGTTTAGACTGAAGAATTTCGTCCAATTTCTGATATATTTTTTTTATTATTTTTATTATAAATCTTTAAATGTTTAATCATGTTTTTTTTTATTTTCTTTGCTACGTTTAGACCTAATGTTCAATATTTTGTACAAAAGATAGAACGATGTAAGTTAACCAAAATGGCCCTTAGACACCTAGTATTACGGTAAATATACTCCCAAAATCCTAATAAGAAATTTATGAATATTTATGTCTCTGGGTCTGACAGCAATTATTTAATTTGTGCTTAATTTTGTACAGCGGGTTTTTACTACTACCTTGTTATTTAAAGTCTGGGTCTTAGGAGGTTAAATAATATTTATATAAATATTTTCCATCACTTATTTTTCGGCTGGGTTGAGCCACCTTGTAAAATAGCTACCAAGCTACTCGTGAGTTACGAGAAAATTCGGGAATTTTAAACGAAAATTTAAGTGTTTACGGGATATAACGTAAAAAGAAAATTTACAATGAATAGTGTCTAAAGGGCAATAAATGAGAAGTTTCGTAATATTCAACTGATGTATCCTTGGTGGGGCCAAGGTACGTACTGAAATAAGATTTTGACCTGTTATCAATAATCCAATATTAATAATAATGTAAACCTATATAAAATTTTAGTGATTTCTAAAGATATGCAACATGTTGCAACATGTTAAGTATTCTTGAGAGGAAAAATAAATTTTCTCGTAAATTATGAACAATTGCTAAAACAACACTTTCATTGGAAACTGTGGAGCAGAAGCTTCGAAAAATTGTCTCATAAACATCAACCCAAACATAGTTCAATGTTGGAAGGTGGAATCTACAACATTTCCATCCAGTCAATGATTTTAATATTTTCCAATGTGGGTAACCGGTATGTTACGTTTACATCTTATGTTAAGGCGGTTAATATAGGTTATTTCTTTTTATACAAGACTAATTTTTGGATTGACTGAGTAGAAATGCGAAGACTACCTACAATAATGGAAAATAAAGATGTGTTTTCATTTTCGATAAACTAGGTACTAAAGCAATTATTACAAGTAGGTACTAAAGCTGCCTATCATATAAATATACCCAACAAAATTTACGGGAATATAAAGTTTCCGATGTTCTTTAACTTAATATTTTTAAAACTTAGCAAGTTTTCATCGGTCAACAGCACAAAATTTTAATTTTTTTTTGTCTAGCTACCAACAAGAAATTTTTTTGAAACATTTTACTTTCGTTAACGTAGTTTTTGACATGGAAAAGAAGGTTAAACAATTATGATATGGTTTTTCTTTGCTCATATAAATGTTTTGCATTTCTAAAAATATTATAATAGAAGCGGCGTTTTATATCTCGATGTAGTGACGCTCGACGTGCAAGAAACAATTCGTGATTCCATAGTATCCAGGATTTGTGCCATAGTAGATGCAGAAGTCACCGACATAGTTTCCACGAGTTTCAAAACTAAAGTGGCAGTGGGCAGGCCACAAAATTTCATAGGACCGATGGCCGATGAGGCACAAAGGTCTTCGAATCGGGAGCACGTACCGAAAATTATAGTGTAAAACAGCCCCAGGAGATAGACTGAGCTGGTAGATGTAAGGGCACCAAGCCGATCGTTGCGGAAGGCCAGGGGGTGGAGTATGTCCAGCAGTGGATGTCCTGGCGTACGAAATGTTCAGATACAGAACCGGTCGGGGTGTAACCTGTCATGGCAGCTTTGGTGATGCTGTTCCGGGTGACGATTTCAACCAGGATCTGCGAAGCTCTTGACAGCGATGGTCCGCGAAGACAGCACAGCACATTTCCTTTGGTTTTTCGGTCTCTCGATCCTTTAGACGTCGATTGGTCGTTCCATACACCGTCGTCGTGGATTTGCAAGATGCCTCGTGGAATGGTCTCGTCCATTACGCAGAATCTGAAAAATAGTGATTTTTATATCGATATCAAGAGTTAACGAATCCCACTTCTGATGTCAGCTTTAATATAAGTTCTACTTATAACTACAGTGTCTTTCATTAGTAAAACCTTTATTTTAGTCATTAGGCTACAGGATAATAACAGAGTGTGAGTATGTATCCAAAATCCCAGTGAAATATATGGACAGCGATGATGATGAAGTATCCAAGGCTGATATTTGTGTAGGAGTTTACTAGAAAATATATTATCTAGGATAACGTATGATTCTAGTGGACATCATTTAATCAAACAAATGTTTTAAAGATATTAGGTATATTGTAATAAGCAATATAATCCATTCTAAAATGAGGTATTTATTTAAACAACATTAGCTGAATTAAACAAGATTTTATAATACAAACAAAGTACCATAGGCAAACCACATTTATACAAAATTCTCACCAAATGTTAAGACACAATTATCGATCACATAATTCAATATTTATCCTTTAAAATGGGACAGTAGTATTACGTATGATTCAATAAATAAACAATTATATAAATAAATTAACCAATACAAAATATAAAGCAACAATAATACAATGCAAGTTTGTACTTAACTCTGTGCTGGCTCTGGAGCAAAAGTACCACCCAGTCTTTTGACTGGACCTTTATACTACCTTCTAGCCGGAAATGTCATTTTCTATTCTCATTTCCGGTCTCCTAAATTTACTGATAGATTGATTAGATGTTAATTTAATGTATTACAATACTTTGAACATTATTATAAATTTATTACATAATTAATTAAGGAAGTTTCTCATAAACAGTACTTAACTGATCAAAGACAAACAATCGTTCAGAAACACCACACTTCGTTCTGAAGTTGGTGAAATGTTTACAAAAGTATTTTGAAATATTAATTATTATTAATCACGATATTTAATACCAATTAAAACATACTAAAATACCTTATATCTAAAAACTGCGTATATTTGAGTAGTAGATAGGCAATAAATAGAACATTCATTTGGAAAAAAAAAAAAAAATATTACATTATTTTATTTTTTGCTAAGTAAAGAGGATAAATATTCCATTAAATGGTAATATTTACGTTAAAGATATACTGTATTGATTTCTAACTGTTTTGTTAAGTACATTACTAAATTAACAAGTTTAACCATTAATATAATTGATTACATACATGTCATTTATAATGTGAACAATTTAACATTTATAGATTAAGTACATAAAAAATTGTTTTAGGTTTCTTTGGAAACCAATAACTAAATACAATTGAAATCTACTAAAACTGAAACATAAAACCAACCACAAAATATTTTATTTTAGTAGTCAATTGTTAAATACAGAATACAGTACAGAATTAGATTATAACATTTTAAAATGAATTTTATAAAATCCTATACCTACTTAATGTTTAAAGATATTCTCAATGTTGACAATTGGTTACAATAGGTACCTAAGTACTTTCAAATATTCAAAATTACTCCAATTTAATTGTTTACAATATAGATCCTACTTCAAGAATTATAATTTTTTTATTTATTTAACAAAATACATTTTTGTTAACTACACATTTGTAGTGAAGCGAGTATTTACTTAACTTTTATATTCTTTTTGTTTACACATAGCTTCTTCACTTTTATTTATCATAAAATACAATCATTATTGACATTTATTTACATATTTTTATTGGCAAAGTTTCACATCACATTACTTTTTATAATTCTCATTTTTATATCTCATACACAAAACATTTATTTATAAGTAGTAGTTTTATCTCATAATTTCTTTTTATATTTTTCAATTCAAAATACAATCACATCCAAAGTCATCATCTCATTTATTTATCAAGTAACTACTCGAGTACTCATATAACTTTTTCTTACAAGTAAAGGTACATACACAACACACATTTTATTTTAATGGACGTGTCCCATTTCATTTCATATTTATTTACTTTATATAAAGGTACTTTTTTTTTATATTACTCATGAGTTCACACCTCAAACTCACCAGATCTCTCAATGCTGCGTACTCACGCGCCTTCACTGATAAAGATTACTGGTTTACATAAACATAGCATTTGGCTATTCACATATTAAGGTAAAGGACATACCTAACTTTTAAGACAAACGTCTCCAACGATTCTCACGGGGAAATCTCGTTTCGGCCATGATCGAATGAAGGATGATCGTTCCTTTACCCGTACCTTTAACGTGTGTACCTTTGATGACTTTGACGGAACAATGTACCAATCATTTTATCCTCACATGAATACACAAACAAGATTGCCATTTTTATCTAAAGAAATTTTTTAAACTTTTGGGTGATCAATCCAATAGTCAATTTCTATGGACCAAAATATTCACAGTCCTACAATTCGTTACATTAAGCTACTGTTCAAACATTCGCCTATATAACCATAATATCCTTTTCATTTCCTTACCACATTTATATTCCATATCTGATTTCTTTACATCTTTCCATAGAAACGTTGCTAAGCCATAGGTTACAACATAGTTATTAACAACACCAACGGATCAAATTACTAATAATATCATCATAGCAAGTACAGACAGACTGAGCGCAACAATATATCTCCGTGTAAAGATTAAGTAATTGTTATTAATTTTTTATTAAGTTTTCTGAACATCCTATATATTTCATTGGCACAACGATTCGATCGCATTAATAATGCGATACCTTAAACCGATTGTTCATAACACTCCATTTGACGCACGCGGCTAAAAATAATATATAAAGGTAACGTAATTTGAGAGGTCTAATTCAACTACATTGCTGTAAAAAAAATTTATTTAACGAACGAGTTCGGTAGGCAACTATAATACCTATCACGTTGTTTGCTACTTTTGAAAAATAAATAAATCATTATATCATTAAGACCGCAATGAAAGTAATAAGATCAACGAAAGAAGTACCTAATGACGTTGCATCGGAATGTGCATGTCGCGATGCGCACTGCGCACGCTTAGCGATGTCAGCATCTTGGTAGCAGCTACTTCACGGAATGCATACAATATGATACTTCGTTGTCTTTCGCAATATGATATTGTTTTTACAAAGTAAGTTACATGTACTTTTGAATCATGTTGTTAAGTATGATGGATAAAATACTTACTTAGATAAAATGTTTGTTCATAATAGGATAGTTTGTTGTAATATTTACTTGAACAAAAAAATTACGTATGTGTTACATAACCTACAGTTATCAATTAATTGTGTTTTACAGTAGACAGAGAAAACATCTACATACTTTATTTATTTTCTCAATTGTTGCGTCAGCGCTGTACGTATTTAGAAAAACTTATACCTTTGCATAGCTTACACTATTAATTCATACTTTATGATAAACAAATATACTTTTTACTTAATGCAAAGCAATTAATATTATTATTTTGACTTGGATGAAAGAGGAGAAAAAAATCCATAAAAATAAAATACCGTATTGTCAACATTGGATAATAATTATTGTTCTAGTACTTTACGGTAATTATTTATAATAATAATATTCTTAACTAGATATTTGACGTACCGTATAGCCTTCCACCACATTTCTTCTTTTACTCCTATCAATCCAACAGTTCCTCTTCGCACTTCCGTCTCCAACTCCTAACTCCACCGTCGGGACACGATCATCTCCCGGCTGCATACAACACAATTTTGATCTACTGTTTTTTTTCGATGTGCTTCCATTAATTGACAATTTTTCTTATTTTCTTCTTTTAATGTTTTTATCATTCTTGCCTTTCTTGTATTTCTTGAATTTTGTGAATCTTCTTAAATTTCTTCTAAATATATTTAATTAATTATTGTTTTCTTTCTTCATAACAAATGCCTCAATTGCTTCATGTCTTTCTTTTCTTTTCTATTCTATTAATTTCTATTCTATTTATTTTTATAAATCGTCGATAAAGTAGCGCAGCGCGGACTGCTGCGCAGCGCTGCCGCGAGGCAGCTATGGCAGGATCACCATGTAAGGTGGGAGGCCGGAGCCTAGTGAAACGACTGACTTCGGGATTAAGACTGCGTATATTTGAGTAGTAGATAGGCAATAAATAGAACATTAATTGGCTATACACTACAGGGAGCCGATGAGGTGCAGGGATCGGGGAGTGGACTGGGCTCGCTTTCAGGGCACGCTACAAGCGCGTGTGGGTAGGTTAAACCTACGCAAACTCGCGGAGCAAGCATGTGCCGATTTTACCGCAGCCCTGACTCGCACAGCCGCGGAGTGTTTGGGGTACAAGCGGGACAAACGGTGTGGTTTGACCACCATTCTGGTGGTCCGGTGAACTGGACGCACTGAGGAGGAGACATAATCGAGCAAGGAAGGCGTGGCAGGAGTCTAGGCGTGAAGGTGGGACCGTGGAGGAAGAACGAAGGGCTCGATTCCACGAGGAACGCGCGGAGTACCGAAGGGCCATGCGGAAAGCCGAATCCGACCACTTCCAGCATCTAGCAAATAGTGGGAACCACGACCCTTGGGGGTTGGCGTACAGGGCCGCTAGCGGTCGGGTGCGCCCGCCCGCAAACGTCGTGAACGGACTGAGGTTGGCAGACGGTTTCGCAGGGGACGCTGCCTCGGCACTGGGGGGGACCTTGCGCGTTATGTGTCCGGACGACACACCGGCGACGGACTCTGAGTACCATAGGAGGGTTAGGTTAGCAGCATCTTGCCTACCATCTGGCCGGGACTCTGAACCACTGAACGGATTTGCAATAGGACGCATCGTGAAGGAAGAACCAAACAAAGCCCCAGGGGTAGACGGGATCACCGCGCGCATTTAAAGGCGGCCTGGAAGGTATCCGGCGCGGAAATCACCGAGCTAATGGCAAAGTGTGTGCGGGAAGGAATCTTTCCAGGTGTTTGGAAATTAGGTAGGTTGGTAGTCCTTCCGAAGGGTAACGGGAAGGCTTTGACAGACCCCAAAGCCTACAGACCCGTGACCCTCCTTTCCGTTCTTGGAAAGGTGCTCGAGAGGGTGATGTGTGAGTGTACGCCGGGTCTTTACTCTCGCATATCCGACGGCCAGCATGGATTTGTTAGGGGACGTTCGACAGTCACGGCGCTTAACGCCATCCTTGGGACAGCACGGACGTCTTGTCACAAGTACGTCCAGGCCATCATGCTGGACATCTCCGGGGCATTCGACAACGCATGGTGGCCCATGGTGCTGCTCAAGTTAAAGCAGGGTGGCTGTCCACCAAATATGTACAGGATTTGCGACCGGCGCGTAGGAATGTGGGCGGGGGGTCTGTGTGCGTCGAAAACATCGACAATGGGGTGTCCTCAGGGCTCGGTTCTGGGGCCCACATTGTGGAACATCCTGATGGACGACCTGTTGCGCCTTCCTTGGCCGGAGGGCGTACGGGCCGTGGACTACGCGGATGATGTGACGCTTTTGATCGAGGCGAACTCCAGGGCAGACATTGAGCGACACGGTGCTGAGGCTCTACGTCTGGTGACAGAATGGGGTCTCAGGAACAGGTTGGCCTTTGCTCCGGCGAAGAGCTCAACCATCACCCTGAAAGGGAGATTTAAACGACCACCCGTGCTACGCCTTGGAGGGGAATCGGTCAGAAGCGTCGCATCTGTCAAGGTGCTAGGTGTTACGCTGGACGAGACACAGTCGTTCGCGGTCCACACGCAGGACATGGGGGAGAGGGCGGCAAGATGCTTTGGGAAGATGTCTAGGGTCTCAACGTCTTCGTGGAGGGTTAGGTATAGGGCGCTCAGAGTGTTGTACTTCGGTACATACGTCGCTACGATTGCGTACGCGGCCTCGGTTTGGAGCGGTAGGGTAGGGTTCCACGTAGTAAAGAGCCGTTTACTTAGGACTCAGCGCCCCGCGCTGATTTTACTTACAAAAGCGTACCGTACTACGAGTACTGCCGCTTTGGCGGTGCTCGCTGGTGTCCTGCCCGCGGACCTGGAGGTAAAGCGGACGGGAAAGGTGGAAGCGAGTCGGGCCGGCTTAGCGGGGCGGGAAGTTGCGGAGTTAAAGAAAGCCGCCCATGAGGAGGTGGTAGACGCCTGGCAGGAGCGCTGGGATGCCGAGGAGAAGAGCTCGGATCTGAGGCGCTTCTTCCCGTGCGTCCGCAGTAGATTGGGGGCCACGTGGGTGGAGCCCGACTATGTCATCTCCCAGATTCTTACCGGTCATGGAGCTTTTAGAGCGCGTTTATGGGCGCTCGGCTTGAGTGACTCTGCGGAGTGCTCATGCGGGGGGGATCTCGAGACTAGGGACCACATATTGTGGGAATGCGAGAGGTTCGAGCAGGAGCGCAGCGACATGCTTGCTAGGTTAGAACGGAAGGAGGCGGGCCCGGTTTACTTCTCGGACCTTGTGTCCTCGGAGGCGAACTTCGCGAGGTTGAAGGAATTCGCGTGCGCTTGGTACCGTGTGAGGAGAGTGGAGGACGAGGAAGATATGGAGCGTTGAAGAGAAAGGAGAATGGGAGCTGGCCGACGGGGCAGAATTTTGTGCGTGTGGTGTCAGCCCAATAAGGGAGAGTGCCAGGGCATTATCAGGATTTGTAGGTGTGAAGAAATGCGCACGCCTAAAGAGCCACCGGCAAATAAGCGTGCGCATCACCCGAGATTAGGTCTGACGCGGTACGTATGACCGAGAGGTCGATAGGATCCTGGGTGGAGGCGGGTTAATGCTCACCGCTGCCCCGCGAGCCAGACGTGACTCGTCGGCCAGACGTCGTTGAGGTTTGACGTGTGCAGTGCGCTCCTGCGAATATTTTTATCGAGCCAAATTGTGGAGTGCGTGATTCTCGGTACCTCTCGTACTATCTTGGTGTTTTGTGAAGTAATGGCCGCGGCCATTTTGTAGTCTGTGGAGTGCGGCAATAGTGCTACTTACTTTCAAAGGATATTAAGGTGAAGTTGGTGCAGGTGCGGTCCTCTTGCTCTGCCGTGCTCTGGAGTGTGAGCGCGTCCGTCCGTGCCCCGCTAGCCCCTCCGCCCCAAGGTGAGGCGTCGAGGAGGCTAGCCGATTGGCGTTAGCGCTGTCGGTTGGGTAACAGGTGCTGTGGCGACACTGACAGGTGACACCAGCTGTCATCTGTCAGGTAAGTGATATTGATACTGACGTTTTGCTGTTTGACGTTTTAGGTTTGTGTGGGTGAATTCTCGTGTAAAAATTATTTGTAGTATAGGTATATAGTGTAGTTAGCATAGGTTAGGATTAGGCTGTGTATATATAGACTAGACTAGGTTAGGATTAGGCTGTTGTACATATGGACTAGGCTAAACTTAGGTTAGATTAGTGCTTGTTGAACTGGGTGTGTTTGTGTGGGGTGTGTGGGGCAAACGGCTGTTTTGCCACACAGTACCTTTACACGAACACCATCAGTAGACTTAGTACTTTTAAACTGTTACAGTGTAAACACTTCATTACACGAACACCACGTACTGTGTTAGTAAGTTGGTACACATTGCGTGCATGGAGCCGGCACCAAATGTCTAGCTCTTCGAGGCGGCGCTCAAGAAGCGACAAGGCAAGCTTGCCGATCTAGTTGAGATAGCGCAAGAGGAGGGCTTCCAGCCGCGGAAATCGATGCTGCGGACTCCGCCAAGGGGCTTTAGCACCCCGAGCGCGGACGAGGCGGCGGGTACGGCGACGACGACGGCGACGGCGACGGAAACGGCAGCGGAACCAATGGATACGGGGTCGGGCGCGATCGTCGGGACTCCGCAGGCGGCGCAGGGAAGCGGGAGCCAGTCTGGCAAGCGCGGCTTGTCGTCTTCTGAATAAATTCAGGAGGCGGTCAGGCGGCGCAATGCCGGCAAGCGCGGTGCGCGGGCGAGTGAGGCCGTGCCCTAGTTGGCGGGTTGCTAACGAGGCCTCTCGACGACCACGAGCGAGGACTTTTGCGGCATGGTGGCGCGCGCGGGAGAGGAAATCATGGGCGCTATTACAGCTGGTCAGTCCAAGCTGAATAAGGCGGAAATCGGGTGGAGGGCGCAAGCGTGCAGAGAATGACAGCGGTGTCCAGCATGCTGCTGCTCCGCATTGCGGAGCTCGAGATAAAACACAGGCAGCAGCAAGTGCGATGATTAGAACGGTGGCAACAAGCGGTGCAGCGGCCACGGCGGCAGGAGCCCCGGTTTCATACGCTGCCGTGCTACGTTTGGGGGAAAGAACGGCGGCGGTTCCAATTCCGGCGCCCAGCGTTCCGGCAGTGGTGGTGTATCCCGGTGGGCTGTAGGGTCCAAGGACTTCGAAAAATCGGGACCGCGGGGGTGGTCATAGAGGCCACAAGCCAGGAGGGTATGGACCGCCTCTGGGCGGCCTTACCACCGAGTCTGGTGGTGAAGGAGTCCACACAGAGGCAACCTCTAGTGGCGCTGCGCAATAAAGAGGGTGCGGGGGTGGCTCGGGTCTTTAACGACCTGTACGAGCAAAATGTGAAGGAGCCTTTATCACGGGAGGAGTTTGACAAGGAAGCCAAGGTGGCATTTAAGAAGTCGCGAGCGGGGTCGGCAAGGGAAGACGGTGGCGCTAGAGTGCAGCCCCAGGCTGAGGAAGCTGTTGGTGGAGAAGGGGCACGTGTACCTGGGGTGGGACTCTGTCTTCGTGGAGGATTTCGTGGAGGTGACGTGCTGCAGGCGCTGCCAACTGCTCAGTCACGCAGAAAAGTACTGCCGAGCAAAGGCGGCGGTCTGCGGCGGATGTGGCGAAGAAGGCCACACAACCAAAGAATGCACTAAACCAGCGATGGGCTGTGCAACGTGCAGACAATTCAAAAAACCGCACGAGGGCCACAGAACGGCGGCTGTGGAGTGCCCGGCGCGACAGCAGGCGCGTAGTGCACTCATATCTAGGACAAATTTCTAGGGCAACCTTTGATATTTGTGGTGATGGCAGTGTTGTTTTTGGTGTTAGCTTTGGTTGGGTTTAGTATTGGCACATGTTGTTATGATAATATTGTTTAATATATATGTCGGAGAAAGACTGGAGAAGACTCGCCCATGAGCGAGTAACGGCCATCAGAAGGTATTTATCGGGATTTCGTAGCAATAAAGGGGTATCTATAGTGTTTTAAGAATGTATTGTCAAATTAAAGCCACATTTACGAGTTTACAATTGTAGCCGGAACCCGCGGGTTATTTACAAAACCCTCCACCACCCATGGCCAATCTCATCAGGCCGATCCGCGGGAGATGCGCCGGGGCTCTTGCTAGTTGCCACATACGCACAGCTTGACTCCCTACACATTGTTAACAGTACATCCTGCACTCACGTTTCTATTTTCTGGAGCTTTCACGCATCTCTTTAACGCATCAAGGTTTACGCTTCTTCGCTCTTGAATGGTTTCTAGTTCTTGGTCCCAATATCCTTGCGGCTGCCGTCGCCGCCATGCTGCTTGTGACGTTGTCATAATAGTTGCAAGCCACCCGTCAGGTGGCGCACCAATCGACATCCAGGCCAAAGAGATGGACTAAGAGACTCATGATCATCTCCGACATATATATATACATCATATTTAATATATATATATGTATACAAAGTATACAAAATGTTGTTTGGCAGAAAAGTGTGTAACGTGTGATTTTTATTGTTGTCCTAGCCTAAGCAGTGTGTGGTTGGGCTAGGATAATATTTGGCCATGTCAGAATAACAGCGGCTGTCGGTCTCACTGGCAGCCATAGCTGAGCCATGGACCATTTTGTTTTGTGTAATTAGTTTTTATTTTTTGTTTATTATGGTCGACACTAGTCGAATTTATTTAAATTGTTAATATTTATGCAAAGCAAATAAATATTTTCATTTCATTTCATTTCATTTCATTTCAAATTATGGACCGTAGGTCCAGGGAGGGGATAAAGGTCGGTCAGCTGAATTTGGCGGGGGCAGAGGCGGCGACGAAGGAGTTGCCGTCGATTGCGAGGGAACTGGGGCTGGACCTCGTTTTAGTCCAGGAGCAATACGGGGACCACGGGTTGCCGAGCATCTTGGAAGCCAAGACCGGCGCTAAAGCTGGAATTTTCACTAACAACCCAAACATTACCATCGCAGTGCTCGGTAACCTGTGTACTTCACATTGTGAGGTCGCGCACATCATTGTCGGGGGGGGAAGAACGCAGTTGTACGTCGTCTCTGCCTACTTCCAATACTCAGACAGGATCGAGGCCCATTTGGCGCACCTAGACAAGGTAGCGGACCAACTAAAGGGAGAGCCGATCCTGTACTGTATCGACACGAATACCCACTCCCCATGGTGGCACAGCAAGGAGCGGCAGTACACCGGCCGAGGCGCGGAGGCCGACGCGCGACGGGCAGCTATGGAGGGGTTCGTAGCGGCCAGGGGCCTACGAATTTGTAATGAGGCAGACCAACCGCCTACATTTAGAACAGTTAACGGGGAGTCGAATATTGACGTGACACTGGCCTCGCGAGGGGTCCGTGTCAATAACTGGAGGGTCCTGGAGGGGATCAGCACGAGCGACCATCAGCTCATAGTGTTCGATGTCGAGGGGAGTGGGTCTCCAGCCCCACGAGCCAGCCACGTAGAGCCCGGCGGGGAGCCGATGAGGTTCAGGGATCGGGGAGTATACAGGGCACGCTTTCAGGGCACGCTACAAGCGCGTGTGGGTAGGCTAAACCTACGCAAACCCGCGGAGCAAGCGTGTGCCGACTTTACCGCAGCCCTGACTCGTACAGCCGCGGAGTGCCTGGGGGTTAAGCGGGATCGACCGCGAACCGGTTACGAATGGTGGACCGGGGATCTGGACGCACTGAGGAGGCAGCATAATCGGGCTAGGAGAGCGTGGCAAGAGAGTAGGCGCGCAGGAGGGATAGTGGAGGAAGAGTGCAAGGCTCGCTTCCATGTTGAACGCTCCGAGTACCGAAGGGCCATGCGGGAAGCTGAATCTGACCACTTCCGGCAATTGGCGAACAGTGGGAACGACGATCCTTGGGGGTTGGCGTACAGGGCTGCTAGCGGTCGTGTGCGCCCGCCCGCAAACGTCGTAAACGGACTAAGGCTAACGGACGGTTTCGCCGGGGACGCCGTTTCGGCGTTAGGTGGTATATTGAAGGTGATGTGTCCGGATGACGCACCAGCGACGGACTCTGAATATCACAGGGAGGTTAGGGTAGCAGCATCTTGCCTACCATCTGGTCGGGACTCTGAACCGCTGAACGGATTAACGATAGGACGTATCATGAAGGACCTACCAAATAAGGCCCCAGGGGTAGACGGGATCACCGCGCGCATTATCAAGGCGGCTTGGAAAGTATCCGCCGCTGAAATCACGGAGCTCATGGCGAAGTGCGTGCGAGAAGGAGTCTTTCCAAGTATATGGAAAGTAGGTAGGTTGGTGGTCCTTCCGAAGGGGAATGGGAAGGCTTTGACTGACCCCAAAGCCTATAGACCCGTGACCCTCCTTCCCGTCCTCGGGAAGGTGCTCGAAAGGGTGATGTGTGAGTGTACGCCGGGTCTCTACACTCGCATATCCGACGGCCAGCATGGGTTCGTTAGGGGACGATCTACCGTAACGGCGCTTAACGCCATACTTGAGACAACACGGGCGTCTTGTTGCAAGTACGTCCAGGCCATCATGCTGGACATCTCCGGGGCTTTCGACAACGCATGGTGGCCCATGGTGTTGCTCAAGCTGAAGCAGGGTGGCTGTCCACCGAACATGTATCGCATGTTCTGCTCGTACTTCTGTGATAGGCGCGTGGGAATGTGGGCGGGGGGTCAGTGCGTTGGGAAAACTTCCACAATGGGGTGCCCCCAGGGCTCGGTCTTGGGGCCCACATTGTGGAACATATTGATGGACGACCTGTTGCGCCTTCCGTGGCCGGAGGGCGTACGGGCCGTGGCCTACGCTGACGACGTGACACTGCTGATTGAGGCGAACTCCATAGCGGAAATTGAGCGGCATGGGGCTGAGGCCCTGCGCCTGGTAACAGAGTGGGGCCTCAGGAACAAGTTGGCCTTCGCTCCGGCGAAGAGCGCAACGATCACCCTTAAAGGGAAGCTTAAACGTCCTCCTGTGCTACGCCTCGGAGGGAAATCAATCAGGAGTGTCACGACCGTCAAGGTTTTGGGGGTGACGTTGGACGAGACGCACTCGTTCGCGGCCCACGCGCAGGATATGGGGGATAGGGCGGCAAGATGCTTCGGGAAGGTGGCAAGGGTATCGACGTCGTCGTGGGGTATTAGATTCAGGGCGCTTAGGATACTGTATTTTGGCACGTACGTCGCTACGGTGGCGTACGCTGCCTCAGTATGGTGCGGTAGAGTTGGGTTTTACGTGTTGAAGAGCCGTCTGCTCCGAACTCAGCGCCCGGCACTGATCCTTCTAACGAAGGCGTACCGTACCACAAGTACCGCCGCTCTGGCAGTGCTTGCTGGTGTACTGCCCGCGGACCTGGAGGTGGGGAGGACGGGAAAAGTGGAAGCGAGTCGTGACGGGCTGGCGGGGAGGGAAGTAACCGCATTAAAGAGAGCCGCCTACGATGAGGCGCTTGACGCCTAGCAGGAGCGCTGGGATGCCGAGGAGAAGGGCGCGGATCTCAAGCGCTTCTTCCCGTGCGTGCGTGGTAGATTGGGGGCCACGTGGGTGGAGCCCGATTATGTTGTTTCCCAGATGTTGACGGGTCACGGCGCGTTTAGAGCGCGATTGTGGGCGCTTGGCTTGAGCGACTCAGCGGAGTGCTCATGCGGGGAATTAGAGAGTAGGGACCACGTTCTGTGGGATTGCGAGATGTACGAGCGGGAGCGCAGCATCATGCTTGCTGGGTTAGAGCGGAAGGAGGCGGGCCCGGTTTACTTCACGGACCTTGTGTTCTCGGAGGCGAACTTCGCGAGGTTGAAGGAATTCGCGTGCGCTTGGTATCGTGCGAGGAGAGTGGAGGACGAGGAAGAGTAGGAGCGTTGGAGAGAGGGGAGAAAGGAGAACGGGAGCTGGCCGACGGGGCAGAATTTTGTGCATGTGGTGTCATTCCAATAAGGGAGAGTGCTAGGGCATTATCAGGATTTGTGGGTGTGAAGAAATGCGCACGCCTAAAGAGCCACCGGCAAGTAAGCGTGCGCATCACCCGTGATTAGGTCTGACGCGGTCCGTATGACCGAGAGGTCGATAGGATCCTGGGTGGAGGCGGGTTAATGACCCCAAAGTGGCTTCGGTTTCGACCTCCGTCGCGTGCGGACGTGTGTGAAGCTGTTCTGACTTTTTAATATTATATTTGAGAATCAGTATTAAGCTACCAAATTACGAGAGTTTTGTGTGATTTTCAAATCCTGCTCCAGCTTGGGTGAGCGCCCATTTGACTTGTCGGCCATTAAGCCGATTCCGTGACCTACGTAAGTTTGTTACGCATATTTTTATCGGTGGCTCTCGTTTCCTCTTGGAGAAATCCCATAAAAGGTAACGCCCACCTATATTTTGTCCCTATTTTAGCGCCGTCCCTGTCTGTCGATTTGACGTCTTGTGTCAGTGTCAGTGTCGTTTTGGCAGCTGTCTCCCCGACAGCTGTCAGATTAGCGTTGTCACTGTCAGCGGACCTAGGGCTAGACGAGGAGGTAATGGAGGTCGAGCAATCGGCCACGGCGCCTACCAAAAGACTGCGCTCGTCCCCAGAGGAGGAGAACGAGCGAAGGACCATGCGGCGCATCACCAGGGCTCAGGGCCAAATCCCCGTCGGCGACATTGGTGCTGAGGTCGAGGAAGTGCTGGCGTCGTCTGCCCCGATCGTTCCTGAGGAGGAGGAGGAGCCGGTTACACCGGCTAAACCGACTGGGTTGGCGGCCATGTCAAAGGCAGAGCTGCTGGAGGAGGTACAGAGCCGTCTGAAAGACATCATGCAGGTGACGAATACCATGGCCGGCCCCAGTAAGTACAAACTTAACAGTGCGGAAAGAGATGCAGTACACGAAAGCAGCCAAGGCGTCCTGGCCGTGGTGGCGGCATTGGAGCTACAACTAGCTGAGGCAGAGCACTCGAACACCAAGCTGCGGCTGAAGTGTGCTCAGGCGGAGCTCAAGGCGGCAAGTACGCCTAGGACAGCCCAAACACCGACGGTACTGCCTGCTAACGGGCCTGTTGCGAAGACCTACGCTGGGGTACTGCGTCGACCACCGGGCCAAGCCGAGGTTACTCTAAGATGTGCTCCTACCCAGTCGGTTCTTATATACCCGGCCCTTGACACGATCAAGTCATCAGATGAAACTAAGGCGGAACTGCAGAAGGCAGTAAACCCGGGAAAGTCCGGTATCCAGGTGCAGCACATCAGACGCATCGGAAATTCCGGAATCGCGGTGCAGACGGCGAGCGTTGAGGCGGCCAGAAAGCTGGTTTCTCTGGCGCCACCTACACTGAAGGTGTCAGAAGCCAAAGGGAGACGACCCTTGGTGGCCCTGAGGAACCTGCGGTCGGACCCTGCCCCTGCGATGGTGTTGTCAGACCTATATTCTATCAGCCTGGCGGAGGACAAGGAGTGGCCCGAGGATAGATTTAGGGCGGCGTGTAAATACGCGTTTAAAAAGAACGGTCGGGGCGGACAGCGTGTCACAGTTGTGTTGGAGTGCACTCCCGAGTTGCGAAAGAAGCTAGTGGAACTCGGCAGAGTATACATCGGCTGGGACGAGGCGGAGGTATGCGACTTTGTGCGCGTGACGTGCTGCACTAAGTGCCAGCAATATGGTCACCCGGAGAAGTTCTGCCGTGCTACGTCGATGGTATGCGGAGCGTGCGGCGAGGAGGGCCACAAGAAGGCCGAGTGTACCGCGGCGATCACCTGCTGCGCGACGTGCAAGCGGTTCAAACGGAGGGATGCGCTCTCGCACCAGACAGCCGCCTTGAACTGCCCTGCGCGTATGCACGCCGAACAGCAGGCAGCTAATATGACGCAGTATGGATAGGCTGCCCCGCAAACTATTGGTCGGTCAGTTGAATCTCCAGGGATCGGCGGACGCGACTGTCGAAACGAGTGTTATAGCGCGAGACCTGAAGCTAGATCTTATACTTGTACAAGAACAATACAGCTCGGTCACTAACACGGCGTTCTTACAGTGCGGCGATTCGCCTAAAGCGGGGATGTTGGTGGTCAATAGGGACTTAGCTGTCACGGTACTATCGCACTTGAGTAATGAGCATTGTCTTGTCACCCATGTAGTATCCCCCGGTCACTCTCTACATGTTATCTCAGCGTACTTTCAGTACAGTCACGACATTGCACGTCACATCGAGCATCTTAATTTCGTGTTAGATCAGTTGGCAGGAAAACCCGTTCTAATCGGCGTGGACAGCAATGCTCATTCTCCGCTCTGGTTTTGCGAAAGCCGACAATACACAGGCAGGGGGCCGGACACGGAGTACCGTAAAAGTCAAATGGAAGGCTTTATACTAAGCAGGAACCTATCGATTCACAATCAAGACGGCGAGCCTCCAACCTTCAGCGGCCCGAATGGTTCGTCCAACGTCGATCTCACCCTCTCGTCTCGTAGCGTCGCCATCCAAGAGTGGAAAGTGCATGATAGCGTTAGTGTAAGTGACCACCAACTTATCACGTTTGAGCTACTTCTGGATAGGTGCATTGTAGCGGACAACATCTCTCAGCGAGAATATCCGGACTTGAAGTTTAGAACACGTGGATTGAATTGGGATTATTTCTGTGCGACTCTACAGGCGCGCATGGGTAATCTGAATCTCCGACAGCCCGCGAACGAGCTATGCAAGCAATACGTGGACATCCTTTCCGACACGGCAGGCAAATGCCTCGGACTACGTAAGGAGAAGGATGACAGCGGCTACGAATGGTGGAACCCGGAGCTAGATCGCCTACGCCGACGAGTCTATCAAGCCAGGAGATCATGGCAACTTTCACGGAAACGTGGCGCGTCTGACGAAGAGACACTGCGTGAGGACCTACGCGTGGCTAGAACAGCCTACAAGAGGGAAATGCAGAAAGCAGAGACTGACTTCTTTCGCGCTACCGCTGAAACCGGAAACCAGGATCCGTGGGGAATGGTGTACCGAGCCGCTAGCGGTAGAGTTCGTCCCCCACGCAACGTTATGTATGGATTGAAGTTGGCGGAAGGCTATACAGCACAGACCGGGGAATCCATGTCGTCGCTCTTGAATGCGTTGTGCCCGGACGATGACTCCGCATCCGACTCGGTCTACCATAGACAGGTGCGTTACTATTGGTGCGGCTGTTTTAGGAGTCGTCTGCACAAGCTCGCTCTCAGCGATACGCCCAGATGCTACTGCGGAGATTCAGACGAAACCAGATCTCACATCCTTTGGGATTGCGGCCTGTACAAAGACTTGAGAGAATCCATGATCAAGAAACTCACGATACCGAGAGTCGGCCCGATCGGTCACCAAGACTTGGTAGCGAGTAAGGAGAACTTTTCGTTGTTAAGTGTACGGTGCAACCATACATATTTAAATTTTGTCAACTTAGCGTATTTCACCGCGCGCCACTGCGATTTGGCCTAAATTACCTAATTGCCAACTTAGTACACGTATCGTACCGAATCACGGCGGACGCGCACTCATTATCATTCATCTATCATTTTAGCATAATTATATTAATCAATAAAGTATCCATATTATCAATTTATCAAATTTATCATTTTTATCATAAAAGGTGTACCGGCTCGTACATCTTTTTGGTCCTTCGAGCAAACGTTAAGCGGGATCATTACGCGAGTGCAGTGAACTTGTGAACTGTAATTGTGTCAGTGTTTCCGGCTTAGCGACCAGTCGATTTTACAACGCATCCTGAATCACCACAGCGCACAGGGGTAGCATTAAGGCGAACGGTCGAATCATTATCAGGCTCCTGTGCAAATCATCTTATCAAGTAAGAATTTTCCAATTTATCTGAAAATGTCCACCGTCAACGATATCTTAGCCAATCAAGAGCAAATTATCAATGCAATCGAGCAGACATACAGAAATTTCAAAAAGGATAGTGCCGAGAGGAAAACTGCTGACTATATTCGCCGTTTAGTCGACAACCTAGATTCCTATTGGAATGAATTCCATTCCAATAATATCAAATTAATGTCCTTTGAAGATAAAACTAACACCTATTTTACCAACGATTTGTACGAGCAATCAAAATCAAATTATTATCGCTATCGGGAAATCTTTGTATCATATCAACCGACTGAAAGGCCGCGTACTCCTGTGCTGAAGCCTCCAACGTTTCTGCCTAACCAGGGTACGTCGCAACAGCCTTCGGAGTCGAAAGCATCTAGTAGCAAAAATGATGAAATGCTCCGGAAGCAGGCCAGTAATTTTAAAGCATTTAGAAGGTCTGTGGCTAATGTAAACTTAGATCCTATCTCTGAAAAGTGGCAGTTTGACGATCTATTAACCACTGTACAATCACGATGGTCAGCTATAGACTCCTTACATTGGGAGTTAGATTCGCAACTGGCCATCCCTAATCAGCAATATGAAAATCAATTTTCTGAGTATGAGGAGCAATACAATAAAATTAAAATAGCCATCAATAAAAAGATGTGGTCAGTGACTCATCGGGAGAAATCCACCCCTGTGATGGAAATGGCAACATTTACCGGTACTTACTCGCAGTGGTCATCATTCAAGGATCTTTTTACAGAAATTGTACATAATAATATATCAATGTCAAAGGCCCAAAAAATGCAATTTCTGAAAAGCAAAGTTAGGGGTGAAGCAGAGCGGTTAATTCAACATCTCCCTATCAGCTCTGAAAACTATACAGTGTGTTGGGAAATTTTATGTCATAGGTATGACAATAAAAAGTTAATTTTTTCAACACATGCTGACACTTTATTAAATATTCCTGCAACGCAACAACAATCATTCCAACATTTAAAGCGTCTCCATGATACAGCCAAGGAGTGTTTAAACGCCATTGAAAATCTTGGAATAGATATCACATCGTGGGATCCTTTAATTGTGCATATCCTCACACAGAAAATAGACAGGGACACCTATCAAGATTATGTCCAATCCTTGCAGCAACCCAGGGATTTGCCTAAATTGAAGGATTTTTTAAATTTCATAGAAGTCAAGTTTATGTCGTTGGAGGCCTCAAAGCGCAAGGCAGACATACAAAAACCATATCAAACTTCAAATCGAGACGGATCGTACCATAACCGGAAAAATCAAGTGTTCAAATCGTTTAATAGTAGTAAAAACCCGCCGGATAACTCCTATTCACAGCCAAAAACATTTGGCCAACCTAGAACATCAAACCAAAATCAGCACAAAGCCGAATGTCCACTTTGTAATAAAATGCACGGAATATTCCATTGCGACAATTTCCTCAAATTACAGCCGCTGGAGAAAAGAAATATTGTCAATAGGTACAAACTCTGCATTAATTGTTTGTACAATCATTATGGAAACGATTGCATTTCTGACAAACGCTGCCGTGAGTGCAATGACCGACATAACTCACTACTGCACGACGCATTTGCAGAACGGCCCAATAATGCTAAGCCTTATAGAACATCAAGTAACGCGGCCCAACGCCCCACCGAAAACCTAGGCGAGGTTTTACTAGCTACCGCACTTATCAAGATACAATCAATCGACGGATGCTATCATACTTTCCGCGCGCTCATAGATCAGGGTTCCCAGACGTCCCTTATCACGGAAAATGCAGCACAGCTGTTAAGGCTGCCCCGACAATATTGCAAAGGAACCATATTCGGCGTAGGATCAAAGGAGAACGCGTGCAAGGGCGTGCTGAACGTTACATGTCAATCAACTGTTTGCAACTATGAGTTCTCTACTGACGTTTATATCATGAACCATTTAATGAATCATCTCCCGAACTTTTCATTCCAAAGGCCCTCGTGGCAATTCCTAGAGAATATACAGCTGGCAGATCCTCATTTTAATATCAGTCGATCGGTTGACTTATTACTGGGCGCCGATGTTTATTCGTCTATCATAATGAGCGGCATTATCAAAGAGAACGAATCCTTACCGATAGCTCAACAGACTCGGTTAGGGTGGATTTTATGTGGAAATACCAATAAATCGTATCATTGCAACATAGTGACAAATAACATAGACGAATTAAAAAGGTTTTGGACAATTGAGGATATTACGGACCACCCAGATATGTCGGAAGAGGACTACAAATGTACCGAATATTACGCAGCTACCACGGCTAGAAATAACGACGGGAAATATGTTGTGAGATTGCCTTTAAAAGCGGAGTTGAAAGAAAAATTGGGAGATTCAAAGAGCAAGGCTATTGCACAATTTAAACAACTAGAAAGAAGGTTTCTAAAAAACGAAAAAATTGCGCAAGATTACAAATCATTTATGCATGAATACATGGAATTAGGTCACATGCGACAGGCGAAAACTGCAAATACAAGCAAAACAAATTATTATTTACCGCACCACTGTGTGCAACGCGCTGACTCAACAACGACCGCGTTACGAGTCGTTTACAACGGCTCCGCCAAAACCTCAAGCGGGTACAGTTTAAATGATATTATGTACCGCGGTCCGAACCTACAATCAGATTTATTATGTTTATTACTTAAATGGCGTACTTATCAATTTGTTATTACTGCCGACATTGAGAAAATGTTCAGGCAAATTTTCATAAATGTTGTAGATCAAGACTATCAAAAAATCATCTGGAGAGACTCTGTTCATGATCTTATAAAGGAGTATAATTTGACAACAGTCACGTATGGCACCAAAGCAGCGCCATTCTTAGCAATGATGACGCTGAAACAATTAGCAAAAGATGAAGGCCATAAGTATCAAAGCACGGACGCAGCAAAGGTCCTTAGTGAACAATTCTACATGGACGACCTTTTAAGCGGGAGCCATGACATAGAGTCTGCAAAAAACCTTCAATCAGACTTGATTAGTCTCCTCAAGTCTGGAGGTTTCAATCTTCGAAAATGGTCATCAAATAAGCAAGAGTTACTACAAGGCGTACCAGTCGCTCAAACCAAAAATGCAGGATACGAATTTAAACATCAAGAGTCAACAAAAACATTAGGCCTCAGATGGAGCTCTCAAAATGATCACTTTGAATATCAAATAACGCTAGAACAATCAAAAAATCAAATATCAAAACGCCAACTATTATCTGAAATTTCACGACTATTTGACCCTCTAGGTTGGCTCACTCCCATTACCACGAAATTGAAGCTTTTATTCCAAAAAGTATGGTATTCAGAGAATCTAGATTGGGATGACAAAATATCAGAAAACTTGTTAAAAGAATGGAATCAAATTAAAACAGATTTGCAACTCGTCAATACTATCATCATCCCGCGCTGGCTCGAAACACATATTAGCAGCGTGGCAATAGAGTTGCATGGATTTTGCGATGCGTCCATCAAAGCGTGCGCTTGTGTAATATATTGCAAGGTAAACAAAGGCAACGAAACGAAAACTACCATTGCAGCAGCCAAATCACGAATTGTTTCACCCCATAAAACTACCACCTTACCCAGACTGGAACTGGAAGGTGCTCTTTTACTATCAAAACTAATGAAAAAGGTGTTACCCTGCTTATCAGAATATAATATTAAATTACATGGATGGTCCGACTCAACAGCTGTTTTAGGCTGGTTACAAGGAGATACCAACAGATGGAAATCCTTTGTAGCAAATAGAGTTACGAAGATAATATCAATCATTCCAAAATCGTGTTGGGGTTACGTTAAATCCCAGGACAATCCAGCCGATTGTGCCAGCCGTGGCATTTCCGCAGAAAAACTTCAAAATCATTCACTGTGGTGGAATGGTCCATCCTGGTTACTATCATTTGAACAGCAAGAGAATCCACAAATTTTCACCACTAACGACGAAGTAAGGTTAAGCAAACAAGCAAACGTAACAACCGTGACGTGCGGCGAACGTCATCACAGTGACGTCATCGATGACTTAATCAACAAGCATAGCAGCTGGGCGCGTGTCACCCGAGTCCTCGCGTGGGTGTTACGTTTCGTGTCGCGAGCACAACAACATAAAGAGCAATACTTGACTATAAGTGAATTAAAAATTGCAAAAAGTATCATTTGGAAACATGTACAATTATCAGCATTCAAAAAGGAGATTCAAAATCTTACAGATGGTAAACAAATCGATTCAAAAAGCAAAATATTAAACTTACACCCATTTTTGGATGAAAAGGGTATTCTAAGAGTGGGAGGACGAATAAAAAACGCACACATTAGTCAAGAGATGATACATCCCGTGATTATTCCACATAGTTGTCACGTTACCGATCTTCTCATAGATTACGCACATAAATTGACCTTCCATGGAGGTGCTCGCCTAACATTAGCGTTCCTACGTCAGCAATATTGGATCGTCGGTGGAAATAAATCAGTCAAGAAACGTCTCCATGTTTGCATGAAATGCAGAAGGTCAAATCCAAACAAACAACATCAACTCATGGGAGATCTCCCGGAAGCAAGGATCAATGCTACCCGGCCATTTTTTCATACCGGTGTAGATTATACTGGCTACGTAGAGGTGAAATCAAGCAAAGGTAGAGGTATCAAAACTTCAAAAGGATATATTGCAGTTTTTGTGTGCATGGTGACAAAAGCTGTGCACTTAGAATTAGTATCTGATTTATCAACATCAGCATTTATGGCAGCAGTTCGGCGGATGGCATCGAGAAGAGGTACTCCAGGTCATTTTTACAGCGATAATGGCACTAACTTTGTCGGAGCAAATAATATACTACAAAAAGAGTTTTTGGAACTGACCACTATCATAAATAACGAGTTTTTAACAGAACTGAGTATGATGAATATCAGCTGGCACTTCAACGCGCCCTCGTGGCCAAGTGCTGGAGGGCTCTGGGAGGCCGCAGTTAAGAGTCTTAAATACCACCTAAAGCGAGTTCTAGGAGACCAAAAACTTACCTACGAAGAATTCTGTACTCTTCTTGCACAGTTGGAAGCCTGCCTCAACAGCAGACCCTTAGCAGCCCTGACTGAAGATCCCGACGACCTCGATTATCTGACGCCATCGCACTTTACAGCAAGTGGACCCATTTTGACAGTCATGGAAACGGAAAAGGACGAACGGACGAGATGGCAGCTTACTCAAAAAATATTTCAAGATATATGGAAACGCTGGAGAACGGAGTATTTGACGCAATTATCAAGCAGAAGTAAATGGCAGCAGCAGCATAAAAATGTACAGTTAGGGGACATTGTAACCATCCACGATGCAAATTTACCACCAGGAAAATGGGCACTCGGCAAAGTTATTAATACTCACCCAGGAGCAGATGGAATAGTGAGAGTAGTTACGGTAAAAACTAAAAATGGCACTTTAAAACGACCGATTACCAAACTGTCAATTCTTCCAGTAAACAACTACAATCAACGAAATACATCTTCGCTATCCGAAACATCGGCAACTGATAGGATCAGCAGAGCACCTGGGAAAAGACAAAGTATCAATTTCGTCACCATGGTTTTAATGCTATTGAGCATGGTTCTAACTACGACCAACGCGGCTTACAATGTATCAAGTTTAAGACAAAACCAAAGTATTTATTTCGACAACATATCAAGCATGTATTTAATGAGAGACGATTGGAAGTTAGTTGTGTATTATGACATGAAAACCTATTGGCAAAGCACCGAATTATTCAACCGAAATACGAATCACCTGGAAAATCTATGTTTGAAAATGAACAGATCATCTCAATGTGACGTCATCACATTACAATTACGTAACGAATATTACGAACTGCAGTATTACAACGATATTCTACTCAATCAGCACTTCGGACAGAACCCACGCTTTCGCAGGGGTCTCATTAACGGCATAGGATATGTCGCTAATAGTTTATTTGGAGTTTTGGACGAGCGATTTGCAGAGAAATACGAAAATGATATCAATTTACTTAGAGAAAACCAAAAACACCTTGCATTATTGTGGAGAAATCAAACCTCAGTAGTGGAAGCAGAAAATAATCTGTTAAAAAGAGTCGAATTAGTCATGGAAAAACAATACAAAATGTTTAATAAACACATCATCAGTTTAGACAAAGCACTCGAGACATTAAAAAATGAAATTCAAGGAGAAATCAGCTTAAATGAATTTTTAATGTCATCTATAGTAGCAAACAATTTGTTACAACACTTGAAAAGAATCCAAAATAATTTGATCGACTCCATTACTGACATTTATCACGGCAAATTTGATATTCACCTAATAACTCCTACTCAACTGCGAGAAGAATTAAGTACAATTTCCGGACAACTATCAAAGGACTTATCATTACCTATCAACAATGTGCATACAGATCTTACTAAAATATATCACCTATTAAAGGTCAAGGCAAGAATGACACAGACATATCTTATTTTTGAAGTAAAAATCCCTCTTGTCAACAGAGAGAAATATGAGAGTTACAGAGCATTATCCGTTCCACAACAAATTAAAGGTGATATGATATATGTGACACCAATAGCTTACTATCTAGCTATCAATATGCAGAGAAATATTTATTTACCAATGGCACAAAATGAGTTTTATAGTTGCGTACAATACGACTCTTCGACGCATCTATGCGATCTTAAAACTCCCATATATCATATGAAATCTGACGAAAACCTATGCACAAAAAGTATCCCTAACCAATGTAATTATCAGAGAACAAAATGCAATCATATGTGGGAACAGCTGAGCAACGTAAATACCTATATGTTTTTCTGTTGCGATCAATGTGTATTGCGTTTCATGTGTGGTGATCAAATTACTACCGAACGTATGAGCAAAGCTAACATAATTAGCCTTGGACATGACTGCATCATAACTAGCGATACATTTATAATATATTCTAAAAATCACCACTTCAATGAAATACACACACAAGCAAAAATAATGCAATACGAAATACCTACAATTAACAACATCATAAATATATCATTACCAACAAACAAAATTATCGAGGACACAACTGATCATCAGAGGTATTTCCAAGAGATCGATGGACAGATAAAGCAGATGAAATCTGAGAGTGGACTGATACAAAAAATTTCATATCATGACGTCCATCACTACGCAGTGACATATGCGTTAGTAGCAGTTGTAGCAGCTGTCGGAGTCTGGGCGGTGTGGCGGCGCGCGCGGCGGCGGCGGGCGGCCGCGGCGGGCGCCCGGGCGGCGAGCGCGGCGCCGGCGCCCGCCCCCGCCCCCGCGCCCCGGAGCGGCCAAAGTGACAGTGCTAGTGCCAGTGTACAGTGCGTTAGTGAAATAGCAGAGCAATTAAATAATGTGAAGTGTCAAAAGATGCGCGAGTGCGGAGGTGAAAGTCCAAGTGTTAGTCACGTAAAAACAAATTTAGTACATAAGGCGACCTCGCCGTTCTCATCTAAGATCGAGTTTTGTAAAACAGAGCATTTGTAAAACTAGCACTTAGGTAAAATTGTTTTATCACCTTGTCAATTACTTTAGTTTCATCTCATCAATCTCATCTCCAGCACTCTTAGGCCCGGGAGCATGTACGGTGCAACCATACATATTTAAATTTTGTCAACTTAGCGTATTTCACCGCGCGCCACTGCGATTTGGCCTAAATTACCTAATTGCCAACTTAGTACACGTATCGTACCGAATCACGGCGGACGCGCACTCATTATCATTCATCTATCATTTTAGCATAATTATATTAATCAATAAAGTATCCATATTATCAATTTATCAAATTTATCATTTTTATCATAAAAGGTGTACCGGCTCGTACATTAAGTATGTTCGCACACGAGTGGCATAAGAGAAGGCGTCAACTAGAACTGGAAGACCAATAGTCAGCTAGACCGGATGCGACGAGTTGGTAGGAAACCGAAGTCTTCCGTAAACTGTGGCGTACACGCCCCATTAGGGGAGAAGTGACATCGAAGGGACAAGGATAAAGAGAATTTGTAGGGAGTGAAGAAAGTGCGCGTCCTGAAAGAGCCTCCGGCAAGTAGGGCGCGCACCTCCCGTGATTCGCTCCGTATACCGAGAGGTGGGCAGGAGCATGGGTTGGTGGTGGGTTTGACCCCAAAGCCTATAGGCCCGTGACTCGTCGGCCAGACATCGTTGAGGTCGGACGTGTGTTGTGCGCTCCTGCAATTTTATAATTCTGCCTAATTGCGGAGAACGCGTAGTGACAGTGCGGATCTCGGTCCCTCCCGTACTATCTCGGGGTATCGTGCATGTACGGCCGCGGCCATTTTGCAGTTTGTGGAGTGCGGCAACAGTGCCACTGAATTTTGGAGGATTATAGGGTGAAGTTGGTGCAGGTGCGGTATCGGGCCCTCTCGTTCTGCCGTGGGAGAATCGTCGCCTCGGCGGCGGCCATTTTGCGGTTGGAGCGAGAGCGCGTCTGTCCGTGCCCCGCTAGCCCCTCCGCCCCAGGGCGAGGCGTCAAGGAGGCTAGCCGATTGGAGCAGTGCTGCTGTCAACGTGACGGGTGATAGGACACGGTTGTCGCGTTGACACTGACAGGTGACAGCTGTCATCTGTCAGGTAAGTGGCATTTGACGTTTGGATTTGTTTGCGGTAGTGCCAGTGTATAGTGGACGGAGACCACCTAACCTGTGCGTACATTTCGTGTTAGAACGATTTAGTTTAGGTAGTTTAATTAGTAGTTTTATTTGGTAGGTAGGTGTAATTAGTTTAGGGCAAGTTAGGTTAGCTAGGCTTAGTTAACCATAGGATTGGTTTGTACTTTAGTATAGGGTTACTGGCGTGGGTGTGGGTGTCGTGTGCTGTGGTGGTTGGTGGTAGGGTAATCGGCCGATTGCCTTGCCATCGGCCAATACACGAACACCGTAGTTGGGTAGTGAGTGCAAGTGACAGTGCAAAGTGTTTGACAGATTCAAAAACTCAATACACGAACACGCGGGCGAGTGAGGCCGTACCCCCCGTTGGCGGGTTGCTAACGAGGGAGCCCACGGCGGAGACGCCCGTTACGCCCGCTGAAACAGTTTCGGGGACGGCGATGGGTTTGATGGGTGCTACCAAGGAGGAGTTATGCAGCATTGTGGCACTGGCCGGGGAGGATATAATGTGCGCTATTACTTCCAATCAATCGAAGTTAAACAAAGCGGAGATCGCGACCGTGGGAGTATGTGTCCAGAAGCTGACGGCGGCATCTAGCTTCATGCTGCTTAAAATAGCGGATCTGGAAGGGAAGTTGATGGCGGCGGTTAGCAGCGCCAACGCAGCGGCGGCGGCGGCAGCGAGCTCGACGGCAACGAAGGGTGGCGCAACGTCGGTGTTGGCGGGCGCCCCGGTGTCCTACGCTGGCGCGCTACGCTTGGGCACTAGGGTGGCGGCATTGCCTATCCCGGCGCCCAGCGGTCCGGCGGTGGCGGTATACCCCATCGAAGGAGGTTCCCTCAAAACATCGGAGGAGGTAAAGGAGGCGCTGAAGAAATCGGTCGACACAGTAGCACTGGGCTGTCAAGTTCAGCGAGTGCGTCGAATCGGAAACGCGGGAGTGATCGTGGAGGCCACCAGCAAAGAGGGCATGGACCGCCTAAAGGCGGCACTGCCCCCCACCCTGGTTGCAAGGGACTCCACGCAGAGGAGACCGCTGGTGGCACTACGTACTGTTGATAACGCTGGCGTAGCTACCATACTGGACGATCTGTACGACCAGAACCTAAGAGAGGCAATATCAAGGAAACTTTACGGGAAAGAGGCGAAGGTCGCATTTAAGAAGTCGAGGGCGGGAATGGCGCGCACGACCGTGGTGCTTGAGTGTAGCCCTCGACTGAGGAAGCTGCTGGTTGAAAGGGCGTACCTTGGGTGGGACGCCATATACGTAGAGGACTTCGTGGAGGTGACCTGCTACAGGCGCTGCCAGTTGTATGGCCACGCGGAGAGGTACTGCAGGGCGAAAAACCCGATCTGTGGCGGGTGCGGCGAGGAAAGGCACGCGACTAAAGAGTGCACGAAGCCTGCGGCTGGCTGTTCCACGTGTCGCCAGTTTAAGAAACCTCATGAGGGCCACCGGACTGCGTCGTCGGAATGCCCAGCGAGACAGCAGGCGCGCAGTGGCGTGATTTCTAGGACCGATTATGGACCTTAGGTCCAGGGGGGGGATTAGGGTCGGCCAGCTGAATTTGGCGGGGGCAGAGATGGCGACAAAAGAGCTGCCTTCAATAGCGAAGGAGCAAGACTTGGACATCATACTCTTGCAAGAGCAATACGGGGAACACAGGTTGCCGAGTCTCTTAGAGGCCGGGACTGGCGCAAAAGCTGGAATATATCTGAACAACTCAAAGATGACGATAGCAGTGCTCGGAAACATGTGCACTTCACACTGCGAAGTGTGGCAAATAGTGGGAACCACGACCCTTGGGGGTTGGCGTACAGGACTGCTAGCGGTCGGGTGGGCCCGCCCGCAAATGTCGTGAACGGACTGAAGTTAGCAGACGGTTTTGCAGGGGACGCTGCCTCGGCACTGGGACCTTGCGCGTTATGTGTCCAGACTACACACCGGCGACGGACTCTGAGTACCATAGGAGGGTTATAGGAGGGTTAGGTAACCAGCATCTTGCCTACCATCTGGCCGGGACTCTGAACCACTGAACGGATTAGCAATAGGACGCATCGTGAAGGAACTACCAAACAAGGCCCCAGGGGTAGACGGGATCACCGCGCGCATTTTAAAGGCGGCCTGGAAGGTAACCGGCGCGGAAATCACCGAGTTAATGGCAAAGTGTGTGCGGGAAGGAATCTTTCCAGGTGTTTGGAAATTAGGTAGGTTGGTAGTCCTTCCGAAGGGTAACGGGAAGGCTTTGACAGACCCCAAAGCCTACAGACCCGTAACCCGCCTTTCCGTTCTTGGAAAGGTGCTCGAGAGGGTGATGTGTGAGTGTACGCCGGGTCTTTACTCTCGCATATCCGACGGCCAGCATGGATTTGTTAGGGGACGTTCGACAGTCACGGCGCTTAACGCCATTCTTGGGACAGCACGGGCGTCTTGTCACAAGTACGTTCAGGCCATCATGCTGGACATCTCCGGGGCATTCGACAACGCATGGTGGCCCATGGTGCTGCTCAAGTTAAATATGTACAGGATGTTTGGGTCGTACTTTTGCGACCGGCGCGTAGGAATGTGGGCTGGGGGTCTGTGTGCGTCGAAAACATCGACAATGGGGTGTCCTCAGGGCTCGGTTCTGGGGCCCACATTGTGGAACATCCTGATGGACGACCTCTTGCGCCTTCCTTGGCCGGAGGGCGTACGGGCCGTGGCCTACGCGGACGATGTGACGCTTTTGATCGAGGCGAACTCCAGGGCAGACATTGAGCGACACGGTGCTGAGGCCCTACGTCTGGTGACAGAATGGGGCCTCAGGAACAGGTTGGCCTTTGCTCCGGCGAAGAGCTCAACTATCACCCTGACTCCTCGCGGACGCGAGGAGGGACGCAATGGAGGCGTTCATCATGGCAAGGGGCTTCCAAATCTGGAATGAGGCAGACCAACCGCCTACCTTCAAGACTATCAATGGCACCTCGAATATCGACGTCACTCTCTCCTCAAGAGGGGTGGGAGTCAGGCAGTGGAGAGTCCTCGAGGGGATTAGTACGAGTGACCACCAACTCATCATATTCAATGTGGAGGGGAGTGGGTGCCCGGCCCCACGAAGCCGCCACGTAGAGCCAAGCGAAGAGCCGAAGCGATTCAGGGACCGGGGAGTGGACTGGGGTCGTTTCCAGGGCACGCTACAAGCGCGTGTGGGGAGGTTAAACCTCCAAAAACCTGCAGAGCAAGCATGTGCCGACTTCACCGCAGCCCTGACTCGTACAGCCGCCGCAAACCGCCGCTGACCGCAAACCGGTTACGAATGGTGGACCGGGGAGCTGGATGCACTGAGGAGACAGCACAATCGGGCTAGGAGAGCGTGGCAAGAGAGTAGGCGTATAGGAGGGACATTGGAGGTAGAGTGCAAGGCTCGCTTCCATATTGAACGCGCCAAGTACCGAAGGGCCATGCGAGAAGCTGAATCTGACCACTTCCGGCAATTGGCAAACAGTGGGAACGACGATCCTTGGGGGTTGGCGTACAGGGCTGCTAGCGGTCGTGTGCGCCCGCCCGCAAACGTCGTTAACGGACTTAGGCTAACAGACGGTTTCGCCGGGGACGCCGATTCGGCGTTAGGTGGTGTATTGAAGGTGATGTGTCCGGATGACGCACCAGCGACGGACTCTGAATATCACAGGGAAGTTAGGGTAGCAGCATCTTGCCTTCCTTCTGGCCGGGACTCTGAATCGCTGAACGGATTAACGATAGGACGTATCGTGAAGGACCTACCAATTAAGGCCCCAGGGGTAGACGGGATTACCGCGCGCATAGTCAA
The DNA here is from genome assembly GCA_905147135.1 of Blastobasis lacticolella. Lineage (NCBI taxonomy): Eukaryota > Metazoa > Arthropoda > Insecta > Lepidoptera > Blastobasidae > Blastobasis > Blastobasis lacticolella. Next base: position 21,698,728 of record LR990040.1, read on the forward strand.
GGCGGCTTGGAGAGTCTCCGCCGCTGAAATCACCGAGCTCATGGCGAAGTGCGTGCGAGAAGGAGTCGTTCCAAGTATCTGGAAAGTAGGTAGGTTGGTGGTCCTTCCGAAGGGAAATGGGAAGGCCTTGACTGACCCCAAGGCCTATAGACCCGTAACCCTCCTTCCCGTCCTCGGGAAGGTGCTCGAAAGGGTGATGTGCGAGTGTACGCCGGGTCTCTACTCTCGCATATCCGACGGCCAGCATGGGTTCGTTAGGGGACGATCTACCATAACGGCGCTTAACGCCATACTTGAGACAGCACGGGCGTCTTGTTACAAGTACGTCCAGGCCATCATGCTGGACATCTCCGGGGCTTTCGACAACGCATGGTGGCCCATGGTGCTACTCAAGCTGAAGCAGGGTGGCTGCCCACCGAACATGTATCGCATGTTCGGTTCTTATTTCTGTGGTAGGCGCGTGGGAATGTGGGCGGGGCGTCAGTGCGCTTGAAAAACTTCCACAATGGGGTGCCCCCAGGGCTCGGTCTTGGGGCCCACATTGTGGAACGTCTTGATAGACGACCTGTTGCGCCTTCCGTGGCCGGAGGGTGTGCGGGCCGTGGCCTACGCTGACGACGTGACACTGCTGATTGAGGCGAACTCCAGAGCGGAAATTGAGCGGCATGGGGCTGAGGCCCTGCGCCTGATAACAGAGTGGGGCCTCAGGAATAAGTTGGCCTTCGCTCCGGCGAAGAGCGCAACTATCACCCTCAAAGGGAAATTTAAACGTCCTCCTGTGCTACGCCTAGGAGGGGAATCAATCAGGAGTGTAACGACTGTCAAGGTTTTGGGGGTAACGCTGGACGAGACGCACTCGTTCGCGGCCCACGCGCAGGATATGGGGGATAGGGCGGCAAGATGCTTCGGGAAGGTGGCAAGTGTCTCGACTTCGTCATGGGGTATTAGGTATAGGGCACTTAGGATACTGTACTTTGGTACGTACGTCGCTACGGTGGCGTACGCTGCCTTAGTATGGTGCGTTAGAGTTGGGTTTTACGTGGTGAAGAGCCGTCTGCTCAGAACCCAGCGCCCGGCACTGATCCTTCTGATGAAGGCGTACCGTACCACAAGTACCGCCGCTCTGGCGGTGCTTGCTGGTGTACTGCCCGCGGACCTGGAGGTGGGGAGGTCGGGAAAAATGGAAGCGAGTCGTGACGGGAGCTGGCCGATGGGGCAGAAAGATTGTGCAGTAGGGGTCTGCGTACTAAGTCTGCAACTTTTTATCGTAATATATGCCTACGAAACTATGATATTGTAATAATTACAGAGACTTGGCTGCTCAACGGTATCTTAGACACGGAATTCTTTGACAACCGGTACGTTGTTTGGCGGCGGGACCGGGATTACACAATTACCCAACAAAGGTATGGCGGAGGTGTTCTCATAGCTATTCGTAAGGAGTTAACTGTTGTACCTCAACCTGCATTTCATTGTAGTGCTGAGGATATTTGGTTTTATGTCTGTATGAAAGGGAATCGTGCCAGCGAGTCAATTACCTTGCATAATTGTGTTGTTTATTTATGTAATCAAAACCTAGGTATTTCGTTTTAGCAACAAATACATAATTTAATTAACTTGCATATTTGTGTTGTTTATTTATGTTATCAAAACCTAGGTTTTTCGTTTTAGCAACAACTACAAAATTTTTTGAATAACTTAGAATCAGTTACGGGCAAGCATTGCAATGACAGTTTTCTTATTGCCGGGGATTTTAACCTCAGCAATATTGTCTGGACATTTTCATTCGGGGAGTGACGGTTCCTGTGTTCCCTCCAATTATACCACTAGTGATGACTTGCTCTTAGTAGACACGATCAATGCACTGAGTTTATCTCAGTTTAATAACATTAAAAATGCTTTTGGTAGAATTTTGGATCTGCTATTCGCAACTAGTAAAATCATAGTTTCAGACTGTAGTGCTGACCCCTTTGTGCACGTGGATCCTCATCACGGAGCACTCTCATGTGAAATGAGTTTCCTTAATCCACCTGGACCGCCCCAAATATACTAGATATTTATACGAAAAGGCTGATTATGAATCTGCAAATGGGGAGATGTCTGATATAGACTGGGATACTGAGCTGGGTCATCGTTCATTGGAGGACGCAACTGCTTATTTCTATATAGTTTTATACATCTGCTCACAAGCTGTCGTAATTAATAACTATATATCTGGGTGGATTTCTGTCCCCAGCGGTGTTCCCCAGAGATCCTTGCTTGGTCCGTCATTGCTTATAATTTTTGTGAATGACATTGGCCAGTGCTTCCGCCACTCACGTTTACTTAGTTTTGCAGACGATATGCAGATATTTGCCAGTGTTAACTCCTTACTTGATGCTAGAACACTACTGTGGTGTCAACAATCTGGAACTTAATCCCTCTAAGTGCAGTATAGTTACCTACAATCGAAAAAATACCCATTACACAACGATTATACACTCAAAAACGAATTGATTGGAAGAGCTACCGCGGTGCGGGATCTTGGGGTTATTCATGACGCAAAGCTCATGTTTGATAGTCATGTAGATAATGTAGTTTCTAAGGCCTCGAAAGCCCTGGGTTATATCATGCGTGTGTTATAACATATGGTATTATAGTCTATTTTTAATTGTTATTTAAAAGTAAAACTATGGTAATTAATAATAAATAATATTGCCAAATAAAATTATAGTCATTTCAGAACAAATGTACGAAATTCCTGAACGATGTTTAATCTTTGAGTACATTCAGTACTAATTAACTAAAAGTTTGGTTTCTAAATATTTAATGTATCTTATAATTATTTAAAATAGTTTTAAGAACTGTTTCGATGAATTTGGTATTTGCACAATATTTCATAGTTAATTAGAATTATTATAACGTGCTGTCATTGGTTGAAATGTAACGGCTTCTAACTTCCGTTTGAATGTTGGTTATATAAACCCAGTCGAGAGACTGGGAGGGGGCTTTTTGCTCCAGACCCGGCACAGAGTTAAGTACAAACTTGCATTGTTTTATTGTTGCTTTATATTTTGTATTAGTTTTATTTATCTATATAATCGGTTATTGATTGAATCATACGTAATACTATTGTCCTATTTTAGGGATAAATATGTATTTTGCTATGTTTTATTATGTTCTGAATATATTGTTATATTTCCCATGTAATTTTGTTTGCTATGATTGCCTATCCTATAATATAATAACTTATCTAATTTGATCTAATATGTGTGTTTAAATATGCTATTCCCTTCCTGAATAAATAGCTATTTATATTTAACTAATATGCCCTATTTTTATTTCATTAAGCTTTCCACCCTTAGTTTTCGATAAAATACTAGACCACCCGAGATCTGTACACTCTATACACTCTCTCTAATATCAGAAGTGGGATAAAGGACTCGCAACGTCCTACAATATTTCTAACATTCTTATTTTTTATGTTTCATCGTGATCTTTCTTCCCGCACGAGCCTGTGGAAGCTGGATTCTTCTTACGACGCGGAACGGCGAGTACCTGCATAATGCAGATGCGGGACTACGATGTTTGGTCCTCGACGAAACTGCTATTTACAGTTTTTAATCGGTGAGTCGTTCATTCATTTCTCTCATCGAATGTGTAACGAACAAATTGAGAAAGTCGAGAAAGTCTTAAGTTCCTGTGCACCAACATAGTGGCATAATTACAATTTAATTAATTTTACAATGGATTTAAAACTAAAGTTCCTGTCCAGAAACGAATACGAACACAACAGTAAAATTTGAATCTTTTTTGTTTAATGAGGGTATGGTTTGATTATAATTTTAACTTTGACCGTCGATACTTTTTAAATTATTTTGAAAAGCTGCCTACAACATTGAAAAAAAAAGTCTTTGTAATTTTTTGTTGGTAAGAAATAATTTACCAAATGAATGTAAATACGAGTAGTTAAATTCCAAATTGGTTTGTGTTAGGTTATTTGCACTATGTAACGTTTATGTGAATTACTTTTATTGTTTAGCTTTTCTGGTGTAGTAGCCGATCGACTGTGTTACCTATGACTAAGTATATCCGATGGACTAAAACATGAGCTGACAGGATATTGATAGATACTACTTTATGATTTTAACTATTGAGAAATTGCTATTCTAAGTTTATAGCTTAAAAGGTGTACGTGCACGTTATATTAGTATGACTAGTACAGCAGTACCTTTTCATCAGCATCATAAATTTAAGAGTTGGACTCCTGCCGATGGAGCAATCTACCTACAAGTACCTACCTATTACAAAAGTGTGACGAATGAACGTCAATGAGTAAAAATGTTAGTGATGTCTATTAATTTCGATTTGTTTTTCCTTGAAAAAGAAGAGTATTGCTTTGAGTTACATACTACAAGACAGCTAGTAGTAGCGAGTGCTGTGCTGTTTCCATTTTTCAGATAACACACGAGGCCCTTCTACAAGTAAATGGCCATCGTCACTACAATCTACGATGTCTTGCACGACTTACGGACTTCCCCTCTGAAGAACGGAACGAGACCTAAACCTGGACTTGCGCCGTGCTGTTTTCATCACGTTGCGAGACTGGAACACCTTGTTTAAATCGACGATGGGAGCGACATCGCTAAAATGGTAGCAGGTAACACCCTGAAGGGTTCTGCATTAATACTGCATAATTACGACTTAATCCCTGAAACTCGTGCTTCAAACTATTCTGACTAGTTTGAAAGAATAATTTTAAATTTATTTTATTTTAATTTATTTTCTAAATAGACGCTATATTTTCCCCATATTAAAGTTAAATTTTAAATACAAAAGTATGTGAATGCCAACTGAAACCGTTAAAAACGGTAATCGCATAATTTCTTTTTGGATTGGATTTCTAGTTATTCATTGCATAAAATGATTTAACGCCAATAATAATATGATTCAGTAATATGATACTGTGATGTGAGAATGGCCACTTTTATGAACTGCATATGTGATTTATTTGTGCGAATATTATACACACATTTTATTATACAACTTCACAGCAGTGTTACACTACACTTCATTAAGTTTTATGTTCATACTACACGAAACCGACAGTAACTACCTATCTCGATTTTAAAAAGTTTTTTTTCCATACAATATTCGTAGTACGTTTTTACCCCCTTACATTAGGGGTTAAAGTTAACCCAAGTCATGTTCTCTATAAATTCTATTAATTCCGTAAGAAATGATTTTAGACGAATATTGAGAAATCCTTTCATAGAAGCCATCAGTACAAAATTATATATATGCTTTTCAACAATTCTTGTTGGTGGTTTAATAAAAAAAAAACTATGTTGACCGACAAATACTTGCTAAGTTTTCTAAATAATAAGTTAATGATAATCGTAACCTTTATATTCCCGTCAATTTGATAGGTAACTTAAATAAGTTAGTACCTACTTGTAATAGTCTGACATAGATTTCAGAATAAAAAAGATATTCAGAATTTACAATTGAAAAAATTTAAATTCACTATAAAAAACAAATTATGTCAAAAAAGTTATTATAGTATATCTGAATATGTAAATGACAAAAACCCATGGGACTGAACTGTTGCTCTATACAGGTATTTACTTTTAAGATAGCATATAGGACAAGTAATGTATTAGTACATAAGACATGTTTAAAAAAAAAAAGAATTAGCGTAGGCTCTGTGGGTTTCTTGCCGTTTCTTTCCCCCACGGAGGACCACCTTGGAAGCGGCGTTAATTTTCCTTCCTCTCCCACACATGGTGTCTCCTGTCTGCGCTAGGGTAGGGGTAGGGTAGTAGTTAAAGTAGGGGTAGGGTAGGGTAGGGTAGGAGTAAGATAGCGGTAAGGTTGGGTAGGGGTAAGATAGTGGTAGGGTCGGGGTAAGATAGTGGTAGGGTAGGGGTAAGGTAGTGGTAGGGTAGGGTTAAGGCAATGGTAGGATAGGGTAGGGGTAAGGTAGCGATAGGGAAGGGATAGGATAGAGTAGGGTGGTAGCGACTACCTACCACATACAGCATGTGTGATGCACGCTCACTTAAAAGTCTGTCTGGCGGTGGCGTGGGGCCGGGTCGCTCTTTTCCCTCAAATATTGTTGAATTGGACGATGGCTGGGCCCTGCGTTATACTCGTGAACGGGTGCTGCCTGGGTGGACTGGCTTTTTCTTGCTGTAGTTTTTGTGGTTTTTCTTAATTACACTAGACATACCTATATAATATAATTTAGCGTTCCGGCTCTGCCTGGCATTGTCGAGCACGGTTCGGTCGTGGTTGGCGAGGGATACGTTATCTACGGCCATAGGGCGGTCAGCGTGTCACTGTGTGTTTCCTTCCTACTTTCCTACCCTTTCTGACGATTGAAAGAGATATTTAAAGTCCTAATCAATAAAGAAATGCTCGTTTCATGCTCGGCGTGCCCTAAAACGTGTACCATGGAGGACTTGTTCAAGGCCAGTTCAAACGCTATATCCGTCGCCGAATACTGGGCAAATCACTACATAGTATAAAACAAAGTCGCTTTCTCTGTCCCTATGTCCCTTTGTATGCTTAAATCTTTGAAACTACGCAACGGATTTTGATGCGAATTTTTTTAATAGATAGAGTGATTCAAGAGGAAGGTTTTTAAGTAAGAAAAAAAGGGTAGGTAAGGGTAAAATAGGTGTACGCGTACGAAGTCGCGCCGGGTCCACTAGTAAAGTATAAGTGAGAGTTTTAGTCCATCGACTCGATAAGAAGAATAAAGATATTTTGAATTTTGAATTGAATTTTTTAATTTTGATTATCGAAAACGAAAGTGATACATATATGTGTTCAATTTTTTTTCGCATTTCTATGTAGTAAATCCAAAAATTAGCCTCGTATAAAAGAAATAACCGATATCAACCGCCGTTAACAATGAAATAACATGTAAACAAAACCCTACCAGTTACCCACATTGGAAAATATTAAAATCATGACCAAATGGAAATGCTGTAGATACGTCTTTCCAACATTTTACTATGTTTGCGTTGATATTTGAGCCAAATTGTTGAGCCCCACACTTCCCACTGAAAGTATTGTTTTAACAATTGTCCATAATTTACAAGAAAAATTGTTTTCCCTCTCAAGAATACTATCATACGTATTTTTGTTGCACAATGTTTCCATCATGTTGCCTAACTTTATAAATCGTTGAAATTTAATCATCGTCACAGCCTGTAACAGTCCACTGCAGAACATAGGGCTCTCCCACGAAAGGGGAGGTTATTGCCATAATCTCCACACTTGGTGGCGTTGGATAAAATTTAATAATAGGTTTTAATTATTAACATTGGATTATTATTAATTTCCTAAATGCGAATTAAAAAAAATCTTAAGTACGTACGTACCTTTGGCCCTACAAAGGATACACAATTTGAATATTACTAATTTTTTATTGGCCTTTAAACATAATACATTGTAATTTTTTTTCTGTTATATCCCGTATTAACTAAAATTTGAGATAAAAATTCCCGAATTTACCCATAATAACTCACGAGTAGTTTAGTAGCTATTTTACAAGGTGGCTCAAACCAGTCAAAAAAAATAGTGATGGTTAATATATATCTATATTAGTCATTCCTATATGATTTAGGGTCGGCACGGTAGACATAATCCAAGGATGTACCGTTATAACACTTTACGTTACAGCTACTTGAATCATGCCAAGGAATTGAGAAGAATTATAAATAAACCCCAATCCGCCAATTTAAGTCCGCCATTTGTGTTGTTGTGCAATAAAGTTATTAAATAAATATACCATTAAATTTCTTGACGAAAATTTTGACTTTGCGTAAAGGCGCCTTTCCACCGAAAGGTAGCAACATTTTGTCACCAATACGTGTTGACAACACAAAATTTTGTTCGGTGGGTTCCCGGCTTAACTCAAAATATTAATTTGTTTACTTCATTTTTATTTCCAAAAACTGTCACCATACAATAAATATTCAATTCAAGCTATTTATTAAAGTACCTACATCCACAAGATACTTTTAAAAATGGGTACCTTTATTTATTTTATTTATTCATACATTGAAATATTACATGAAACATTTTTATGTACATCCAATAACAGGCAAACTTACGTTCAGAATAGAATCGTTCGCGCTTAATTAAAAAATAAATCTACCACCGACATTCGTCTGATATTTGAAGTGCGAAAGGTCTTTGCACTGCGTCTTGGGACCGAGAAAGACACCATGTTTAACAAGTATGAACAGTCGATTAACCCCCTTACAATTTTAGAAAAAACTACCTTTGATATCATAAACTATATACCTTTGCCTGTTTCCATAAACTATATTCATATAAAGTAATACATAGGCACATATACCTACATGTTTACTTATACATACATAAATGATATATAATATAAATACGTATTTTTGTGTTAGTATTGTTAGTAATATTTTTATTTAGCTAATAGTTGTAAGTATCACTAACAGAAAGTTCTGTTTTGATGTTACTAGTGGGATATGTGGCAAGGTGGGAACTTAAAATTTGTTACATTTTTTTGTGATCTAACTAACTGGTATAAGGGTAGACTCTGTTCTATCATAGCTGAGGTCTTTAAGGTAACTGGTGACTCTCTTTTTGCAAAACAAATAGTTAAGCGCATAGATGTTGAGTACTTTATTTACATTATTGTATATAAAACAATCACTAATTAAAAAAGCATATAATAATTATCTTGAGGACAAAAATCCTTGGGAAAAATAATTATTTTATGATTTAATTTGATAATTGACTTTAACAATTTTATTTATAATTATTTGAATTAAATTTGACATTTTAATTTTATTTGAAATGCTATTTTAATTTTAATTTGAATTAATGTGTTATTTTATTTAGTGACGTGACATTTTTATTTAAATAATTTAATTGTATTAACTATATGACATTTATTGTATTTTGATAGTCTGAACTATAATGCAAATTTTTAAGAAACTGTTTTACCAAATTTTATAATTTATTTATTAAATATATTCAATTACTCTAATCACATAATGACATTATACTGTTATTTTAAATTTTATATTAAGTAAGTCACATACCAATGACTATACACATGGTAGCCATACCATACATGAAATTTGTAATTTGTGATGTTTATTTAATTTCAATTAAGTATTATTGATAATTGATTATATTGTTTACTAGCGGCCCGCCCCGGCTTCGCACGGGTACCACTACGGGTACACGGGTTACACACGACCGCTGCGTAGGGAGCCGACCGCGCGAGTGTGCCGCGCGGCAATTTATTACTTAACATTGACTCCCCTCTCGTACCCCGTGCTGCCTAGATAGCCGAGCGGACTGCACGGCGAACACGCAACTTTTTTCTAATATTTACATTTTTAAACTCGTGATATCTTTCGAATGGAATGTCTGAATTGAATATTTCAAACAGTTATATGAAGGTATTGAAGCAGTCGTGAATATGAAGTAATTGATTTTGATAAGGATTAATTCCAAGGTACAAATAAAGAGCGTTTTTAGCGGCTGCATTTTAATTAAATTTTTAAAATAAAAGAACACTTATTGTGACATAACTATAAAAGTTAGACATATACTGTCGCGACACTTTTTGTAGATAATGATGTGTTCTGCAAAGTCGTAGTACAATATTTTGTTCTATCATCAATAGTTTTCGCAGCGCACGCGATGTAAGGAATTTTATGGGTATTTTTTTACACCTTGGTTTACATTATTGGAGTTTTAATAATGATCCGTAATTTTTTAGAAAATATAATATAGCCTATGTCACCCGCAGATAGTGTAGCTTCCCAACGGTGTAAGAATTTTTGAAATCGGTCCAGTAGTTTTGAAGCCTATTCAATACAAACAAACAAAAAATCAAACATTTCCTCTTTATTTAGTATAGATTACTGACTTTCAATGAGTGTATTCTGAAAATATTTATATTGAATAAAAATTATTTGAATTGAATTGAATTGAATATTTTGTGTCCGACTGGGCACTTGTAAAAAAACGCTCGATTTAGATTTAGCAGATTGCAGTGGTGTGTACGTGCGCGCCCGGCCCGTGCCGCTGGCGCGGCTCGAACGCGACGGGACCATCTACCGGGAGGACCATTCAGATTTCGGGGCGCCTATCGTGCCGGTTATAAAAAGCAATGGGGAACTACGGTTATGCGGGGATTATAAAATTTATATTAACCAGAAAGTTAAACGTGAATATTATCCATTGCCCCGGATCGAAGAATTATTCGCGAACTTGGGTAACGGCGAAGAATTTACAAAAATCGACCTTAGGCACGCTTATGAGCAAGTAATGTTAACGGAACGTTCTCAATATTTTACGGCAATAACGACACATATGAGGAGGTTTGCATACAGGCGCACCCCGTATGGCTTGTCGTGTATACCAGGGAAGTTCCAGAAGTTAATGGAAGAGACATTGCGCGGCATCCCCGGGGCGTTAGTTTTCTTGGACGATATCTGCGTCATGGGTCCTGATCGTTTTACACACTTATGCAATTTGAGAGCTGTACTTAATAGGTTAAGAGAAATGGGGTTGACTGTCAAACTTGAAGAATGTAAATTAAGGTTAAAGGTTAAGGTAAAATTTAGGTTTCATTGTAGACAAGAACGGGTTACACCCCGACCCAGCCAAGCTAGAGGCCTGTGCAGACGACTAAAGAGTATAGATAAAAGTAACATAGTATGCAGTATCAACTATTGCCACTAAATGGCGCACTTACAAATTTTGTGTACTTTCTACATCGCGGTAGCAAGTTGTCGCATACAAATGATATATCGAATTTAGTTTTTGTAATAAAATACCCATTTTGAACCTTATTTAATTTGTTTTATTTTTGGAATTTTTGGTTTTTATTCATCACTAGTTTACCGACGCCCAGTGACGTCACGCAATTGAAAAGCTTTTAAGTACTTCTAAACTATTACGGTAAAGGAGACTGGGTATGTATGTAACGGAAGTGGACTATGGTCAAATAACAACATTGGTATAGTATTTACATTTAGCACCCTCAAATACATCCTTGTAGAGAAGGGCATCAAAACCTGTCAGGCAATTCTTAAAAAAAAAAATCTTGGCACATTTTGTATGGGAAGTGCCCTTTACTATGAACCGATGGAGTTATCGTTACCGTATATGGGTTCCTTCAACTCTATTCTAATACTGCATGATATCAAAATCGGACTCGGCAGTTTCGAGAAAAAAGCATTCTTTTGTCACACTTGTATGACAAGTGCGGTATTCTTTGAACCAGCAGCGACATGGTTACGGAGTATAGGTTGAGGACCTTCAGCTATGTTCTTATGTCGCGCGACATCAAAATCTGTCCCGGCAGTTTTGAGAACAATGCATGTCTTTCGCACACTTGTGTGACATGGGCGGTATTCTTTGAATCAGCAACGACGTGGTTAGGGAGTATAGGTTCATTGAGCTCTATTCCCATGCTACACAATACGGCTGCTGCGACGTTTATGAATATGATGGACAGTATTCCTAATAATGATAAAGATATAGCTAAGGAAACAAAAACGATCGTATGTTTAGTAAGATTTTAGTATACATTATTTTCGGCTGGCCATCGTCCGTTAGCTGTGCAGAGGAGAAACTAATTTTAATAGAAAAGAAGAGCTGGAGGAATACGTGGCCTCAAATGTGTCCGACACGTACCCACAAACTGCTACCTTTTGTGTGCGAGATGACAAGTATGATTTCATCCAACGAAGTACACTACCACAAACTCCCACTCTGGACAATTTCAAAATAAGCAAATCGTGATTCACTCTATCGAACGCCTTGCCTATTCAGTGTATACTGCATCGATTTGACGCCCTTGGTCTACAGATTCAGCTAAATAACCGAAGTATTGAGCAAGATTGGTGGTCGTGGACATTCTTTTACGGAACCCATGTTGACTAGGTACTAAAATTGCACTTACAAGGTCTGATATGTGTGGGTACACTAAGTATTCGAAAATCATGGCCGCTGCATTTAAGAGACAGATTGGTCTGTAATTTTTGACATTATTAATGTTACCGGTCTTAGCAATAGGCACAACGTGAGCCATCTTCCATAAATTTGAAAATGTTCCAGTGTTTACCGACTTATTGTATATAATATACAGAGGCTGACACAAATAAGATGCACACTCACTGGAATTCTGTCAGGCCCTGGTCCTTTCTCAACATTTAATGCTCTTAGAAATTTTTTAACGTCGTCTAAGGGTATATAAATAGATCCTAATGCATTATCGCTGGCAGTAAAGTCAAGGCAATTGAAACGCAGCAAATTTGATTCCCCAACTGTGTATACTGAGGAAAAATGTTTGGCAAAAGCGTTACAAACGGATTGTGGAGATGAAAGTTTGGTGCCATTCAAAACCATTTCTTCGGGAATGTTACTTTGGATTTTTCGTTACGACTTGACGAATGACCAGAAAGATTACATATTTTTTCTGTTAATGTTGTCTTCAAACATATTTATGTAAGTTTTGTAACCATTTTTAATTTGAGCGTGACATCTGGCTCGTGCCAGTGAGAATTCTTATTCAGGTAGTAGGTTGTTGAATCTTTTAAATCTGAGACGGTATTTTTCATTTTCCTTAATAAGTTTTATTAGGGTCCTTAGTATACAACGATGGAAATCGATTATTTTTGGATCGAGTTTTGGGTAAATGACGCTGCATTATTTGGTTTACTTTAGAGTAATAAATGTCGACCAACAGTTAAAAATTTGAGTCCAATTTATTTCCTCTAACTATTTTATTATTTTAGAGTAATTTATTTATTTATACTTCATGCACATAAAGTACATTGGCGGACTAAAAGCTAAAATAGCATTATCTACCAGTCTACCAGGAGAGATAACAGTTGACAAAAAGGTATGCGGTGCAGGAAGATTACTCTGCTAAGATAAAGTTGTATTTCGACAAATTACATTTTTTAAGCTATTGCATAGCTTTTATCGCGGGCTTTGAGCGCGGCGACCGAATCAAGAAATTCCGTAACGCAAAAATCCTAGCACCCCCCACTACGACAGGCGCAGCGGTGCGGCGTTGAAAGCCGTGCATCGTCTAACGTCGTTTCAGTTCGGCAGCTTCGGCACGGTGTTTGTGTGCGTGCGACTAGACGTATGCGTGTAGACTAGCTGCTAACTGTAGGCCTACCATGAGTTTGTTTTCCCGTTTACTGTACAGTTAACGTAAAAAAGTTTCTATGAGAATTCGTACAGCGCCTCTATCGGGCAGTAGCGGAACTAAAATACGTACCGTGAGTTGCTATTGGTTAATTGACTTTACCACACACGTTTCAGTTTACGTAGGGAGTGTGGTTTACGCAGCGCTTTGCATACAAATCCGTACCATGAGTCACAAATTTGACAGAAGCTTTAGTAAATTACCGAAACTACTGTGGTTACAGCACTCCCAAAAAATTTTAATGTGAGAAGTATTTTTCGTTTGGAGATAGTTATTATTTTCGTGCCAAAAATGTCTGGAAGGCGATATTTTGCTTGAAGGGTGTTCGCCGAAGTCCATGCGGCGGATGAAAATACGTTTTATCGCCAACATGAAGTCCATATGCGAAAACAAATGAATAATTTAATACACACACTGTGATTACGTCTCTTACTGTTTTTTCTAAGGTGAGAAGTGTTAAAACTCCCTACAAGACATTGTTGTTCTCGAGAGTGTGCAGGGAAGAGCCACCAATATACCGGCAGCACTGTAAAAGTCATATGAGGAAAGACTACAAGAATCTAACCTCACCACACTGGAAGAAATAAGGATACGGGGTGACAACAATGAGACTTACAAGCTTTACTTTCATCGAATGTTTAATATGAAAGGTGCTGAAGCATTGTGTGGACACAGCACAAGGATAAATTGCACACCATCTAAGACTAATGTTGTTTATCACTTGCTATACCATAAGGTTGTGAATTGTGAATAGTTGGAATTGGTTCTCAGACATGGGTCAATAGGCTCTCATAGGTAACCGCCCCTTCTTTTAAAAACAAAATAAACATTTGGTGCAAGATTAATAAAATTATTCAGTGAACTAAACTGTAGTATGTGTTATGGAAGTGAAAGCTATTATCAGCACTGCAATGTTGTATAGACATATCAGAAGAAATGCTACTTGTCTATTAACCTATAACACCTAATAATAATATTAAAATGCTTGAAAAGTGAAATTTACAAGATAAGTTACTCGCTGGCTTGTTTTATATATTTTACATACAGGGTGTCCCGTAAGTCGACGTCAAGCCGGAATCGGGTGATAGTCCAAATCATAATAGTTACTAGAAAAATAAAAAATAAAATCGAAGTCTTGAATTTTTTAAATTATAGGCATTTCTTTTTTTTTCGAGAAAAAGTACACCCTGTGATGGTTTTTTAGCTCCTGTTGCTACAAATCTTAACTTTTTTTCAACTTTATTTTTCTTACGTTATCCCGAATAGTGCTAATCTAACCTATTACTTAGAATTCCAAGTCAACTGCTCCAGCTTGGAAGAAAGTGTCACATTATGCCGTACAATGAATAGACAATTAATATTTCGTCCAACTTTAACGGACTGTGCTGAAAAAAAAAGTACTACGCCAGGTTGGCAAGTAGCACGAAAAGATGACGCATTTAATAAGGATTCTAAAATGGTAAAATACTTGCTACATTATTTCTTTGATTATGGGGAAAAAAATCCTTCAAGAAACCCAGTTTCGAAAAATTTTTCATTACCTACTAAAAATTATTCTAGTGCGTTCAAAGCTTGCCTAAGACCGAGTGAGACGGAGAGTCATTCATGAAGTGTGAGTGAGACAGGTAGTGACGACCCTGCATCCTCAGGATTATCAACTTCGGGTTGCGTTTTGTCAAACGATGCTACATAGACACTGGGAAGATCCGCGATTCTTAGAGAAAATTTTGTGGTCGGATGAATCGACATTTAAAAAAGACGGTTACATGAACCTACACAACTTACCCGAGTGGCACGTAGAGAATCCGAATTTAATGAGACAAGATAGATCTCAGTATCGTTTTAAAATAAACATGTGGACCGGAATTTTAAATGGAAGAGTCATAGGACCTTTTGAGTTGCCAGAGATCTTGACTGCTGAAGTTTATTTAAATTTTTTACAAAACAGTTTACCTAGTTTACTGGAAGACGTGCCACTCAGTATTTACAGAGAGATGTGGTATCAACAAGATGGCTGCCCAGCGCACTATGCCCGCTCAGTTAGAGCATTTCTCAATGAAGAATATCCGGGCAGATGGATAGGTCGGTCTGGTACGATCTCGTGGCCAGCCCGTTCACCGGACTTAAATCCATTAGATTTTTTTACTGGGGAGCAGTGAAAGAGAAAGTTTATTTTAAGCCAATCGAAAATGTAGCTGAGCTTCGGCAAAGAATTACGGAAGCAGCTAATTTGTCAACAACGGAAGATTTGCCAGTGTGATAATCCGATCTTTTTTAAGAAGATGTCGAGCAGTTGAAGGAAGGCAGTTTGAACATCTTTTGTAAATAATAAATCTTTGCATCTAATTGGTGTTTAATTTTAAACTTAAGGAAAATTTGACCTAAATTTAACAAAAAGTTAGCATCTCTGACTTGAAAGCGTCACTACCTGTCTCACTCACACTTCATGAATGACTCTCCGTCTAACTCGGTCTTAGGCAAGCTTTAAACGCACTAGAATAATTTTTAGTAGGTAATGAAAAATTTTTCGAAACTGGGTTTCTTGAAGGAATTTTTTTCCCCCGTAATCAAAGAAATAATGTAGCAAGTATTTTACCATTTTAGAATCCTTATTAAATGCGTCAACTTTTCGTGCTACTTGCCAACCTGGCGTAGTACTTTTTTTTTCAGTACAGTCCGTTAAAGTTGGACGAAATATTAATTGTCTATTCATTGTACGGCATAATGTGACACTTTCTTCCAAGCTGGAGCAGTTGACTTAGAATTCTAAGTAATAGGTTAGATAGCACTATTCGGGATTACATATGAAAAATAAAATTGAAAAAAAGTTAAGATTTGTAGCAACAGGAGCTAAAAAACCATCACAGGCTGTACATTTTCTCGAAAAAAAAAGAATTGCCTATAATTTAAAAAATTCAAGACTTAGATTTTATTTTTTATTTTTCTAGTAACTATTATGATTTGGACTATCACTCGTTTCCGGCTTGACGTCGACTTACGGGACACCCTGTATAAGAACTAATATTTTTAAGTTGATGACATTAGCAAATATTTTTGTTTTTCATTATGCTCTATATAAAGCCACACAACTGCTTCCAACAACAATATTGTAATAAAAATTATGTTATGTGCCATACTATGAAAGATTAAATTAATAAGAAAAATCAATACAGTGTAAACTCTTTATAACGATAAACTCCCTATAACGTTGAAGTGAGCCCAACTTGGTTGGTTTGCGTTAAAACCCACATATTGAAACACTCTTTATAGCGATACGCCATTCTCTATTACGAAGAAATGTGTTCATATTTTTAGACAGTAAATATTTATTATCGGTATTATTGTTTATGTTATGTTATCAGGTAACAAAAGACTTTGAAGCTCCGAAACATTCGAGGTCGGTCTAGCTATTGTTATCCTTAATTGCCTTGAACACGTGCAGTATGACGCATTGTTTTCTCGGAAGTGATGGGCTTCGACCAAGCATACTTGGTACTTATCGTATTATCAGTCGTAAATTTCTTTGAAACTGTTAACATGGCTAGTAAACGGAAAGCGATTAGTGTTGACGAAAAAGTTTGTGTGATACGTGCGATTGAAAAGGGAGAAAAGAAAAGTGACGTTGGAAGGCGTTTTGAACTAAGTCAATCCACTGTTGCTACGATTTGGAAAAACCAAAAAACAATTCTACAGGCGGCGCTGGAAGGAAACTCGTCTAAAAAATTAAGAAAGCCAAAATTCGATGACTTAGATCAGGCAATGTTGTCGTGGTTTAACAATCAGCGTCAGAATAATGTACCCATCTCGGGGCCAATTGTAAAAGCTAAGGCTTAAAAGTTTGCCAACCAACTAGGCATAATTGACTTCAAAGCATCTGAAGGTTGGCTTGGAAAATTTAAGCACCGTCACCAAATTACGTACGGTAAAATGAACGGAGAGGCGCGGGATGTTGATATGAATGTGACTAACAATTGGATTAGTACAGTGTGGCCTAAATTAAAGATAAAGTACTCACCAGAAGACATTTTTAATGCAGATGAAACTGGCCTTTTTTTCAAGTTGACTCCCGACAAATCTTTAAAATTCAAAGGGGAAAAATGTGTTGGAGGAAAACTGTAAGTAGTAAGTGACTGCCAATATGAGTGGCACAGAAAAAAGAAAGCTCTTAGTTATAGGCAAATCGAAAAACCCTCGGTGTTTCAAGAACATAAAACAATTGCCAGTTACGTACACAGCAAACAAGTCAGCTTGGATGACATCGCAGATTTTTGAAGAGGAAGTGAGAAAATGGGATGCTGAATTAAAATCACGGAAAATCTTGCTTCTAGTAGACAATTGTCCTGCTCACCCAATTATATCTAATCTTCGAAACATAGAGTTAGCATTTTTCCCAGCTAATACAACCAGTATTTTACAACCAATGGATCAACGCGTAATTAAAAGCCTAAAGGGCCACTATAGACGGAAAATGTTGATGGATATGATCGAAACTGACGGCAAGGTCTCGATCAACATGCTACAAGCAGTGAACTTCTTATCAAAAGCCTGGCAAGAGGTAACAGCAGCCACTATCCAACATTATTTTCGACATGCTGGATTATGTAGTAGCCAAGAAACGAACCAATTTGACAGTGAAGACAATCTACCACTGAGTGAATGGATAAGCCAGTTCAACATACCAAACAATTTTAACGAAGATCTACAATCGTACGTAAATATAGATGAGGATGTAGCCACAACTGGTACACTTACAGATGAACAAATTGTTGATTTAGTGTCAAAAAGTCAGGAAACACCCGATAATCAAGATGAAGAAGATGATCAAGTGGACAAAGCCGAATCACCACCATCAATTCAACAAGCCCTAGATGCCGCTAAGTTGGTAGAAATGTTTTTGTTGTTTAATCAAGACGATTCCACCACATATCTAGATATGAATAGAATACATAAAATAATACAAAACAAGTACTGGCATAGCAAAAAACGTCAGACAAAGTTATCAGACTATATGTATGTGTAAACAATAATTTATAAGCATTGATTATCTAAGACATACATATTAAAAATTCTTGTTAATTTGGTTGTTTTTTTGTTCACTCCATATAACAATAACTCTCTATAACGACAAAAAATGCTCAGTCCCTTGAGTTTCGTTATAAAGAGTTTACACTGTATTATATTTTATTTTTATTACACACATAACAGTCTTTAATGGTAAATAGTTTGACTTGGGCCTCCTTCACATTAGTGGATGGTTTTACCATAATCTTTACACCTGACATGCCGTCGGATCTTCAGCCTCGTTCCAAATTCCAGCCTTGAGTACACACAAGTACACATAACTGCTGTCTATTTTCTGGTCTGAAAGGTTGGCGTTTTACACATAGGTAATTTAGAATTTTAACCTTAGGTATTGGGAAATAACTATGGGATTGTATTGATAATAGAAAATATCAGGGCTATTATTATATTAGCTGTACTAAACCTATACTATACTAATGTTAGTAATTATAGCAGGAAATTAAAAATCAAATTATGAATTAGGTATAAATATATTTTTATTCAAAATCTAAAAACACAGAATTTAAACATAAACTACCACTTTCACTTTTACAAAAAAAATTTAATATAGTATTGCACTAACTAATGTTAAAGTCTGGAATTTCTGCTCTTTAGGTACCACTTGCATCTTCAATTTGAAAAATTTTTTGTTAGCCGATGTTGAGTTTTCTTTTTTACACATGTGGTCGTGCCTCTGAACTTCATTCAACTAGGGTAAGTGCAGTTCCTTTTCAAAGTTACAGGCGTCCATTTCTGAGAATTTACTGCACCACCATGACTCCAGAGTCTGATCCTGCTGACAAATATAAGTTTACTCAGTACAACATGTCTACTTAGTTGAAATTAGGTATATATACTCCAAGATATAGATAAAACTTACCAATAATTATGCAGTATTAATCTTTTCTGTTTCCGATGGGTTAAAACTACTTAAAACCCAGTGGACAAACTGTAAGCGCTGTTTCAACCAGTTATTGACTTCTTCATTTCGGGGAATTCGGGGATCCTCTATGATTTTGTAATTTTATTTGGACATAAAGTATATGTTATTATCAATTTAACAGGATTTATATAAGTGCCTAGGCATTGCTAAAACATAACCTCTGTTTGTAAATAAACAAGTTTTTGTGACACAGACTACTAATAATCAACAACACTTGTCAAGGACCTATACCCCGAAACTACACTGAAGTTAGCTTTTACTGTGGCTAGTATGGTTTTCACGTAACCGTAAACGGGAAACGTATGTGAAACTCATGGTACCGATTTAACGTTTACTACTGTGGAAACGGGATTTACGGAACTAGAGTAGTAAAGTAAGCCGTTTTTACTGTAGCAACTCATGGTAGGCCTACTGCTCATAACTGATTCTATCTCTTTTAGACACAATGCTAGGTGAGACAGCGTGCTTTTTGGCCGCGTCCACGAGTGAGTTCGAGCCCGCGACTAGTTGAACCTTAACGTGTATGTATATGGTACGACTGTACGAAGCTCGCATTAATTAGCTCGAATTAATATAAAAGAAAAAAAATACTGCATAAATAAAATAAATAAATAATTATAATTGCATAAGTTGATAAAAAATGCTATGCAATAGCTTTACCGCGGCAGTCCCCGAGTGCCACATGTATTTTAAGAAATGTCTTACACTAAAACTCCAACGTGATGTGTATAGGAGGATGAAATGGATCTGTTTTAGTTAAAGCATTTAATGCAGGGTTTGTCTCGATTGCTGAGTGGTTATAAAATATTAGGTCTAGAATTTTTCCGTCTTTATTGGGTATGAAGTTGCACTGTCTGAGATCATGTAATGACATCATAGAGAAAATATTTACTAACGTAATAGAGGAGACACCGCAAGTATTTTCTTTGAACCACGCTTTGCGGTCCATGGACAGCAGTGGCCGCAGTCAGTTCTGAGACATTGCGCGACGCGGACCAATCTGACAGTGGCTTGGATATTCAAAAAAACGCCATCTTGTGCATTAAAAACTGTACGATTCATTCGAGGGCCAAAAGTAATGAAAATGATAACATTTCATCGGTCATTCTATGACTTAGCAGCCTCCCCCCGCACCTCCCGCACGTGACAGGTTGGTACAATATTTTTGTTTGTGATGGCTGCTCCATTACGTTAGTAAATATTTTCTCTATAAATGACATAAAGTCGAAAATTAATTAAATCTTATCAGCCTTCCTTAGCATGACACGATATGTTACAAATATTACAAATCCTCCAAATAAATAACCGACATCGATACAGTTTCTTCGGTTGTATCGATGTCGATCATATCGATTTCAAACTATTCTATTAAATTCTGTTGGCTGGCCACACTGGCTCGCCCCACCACACCGCAGTAGCAGCAGTGGCGGGGAAGACCACGTGAGGCCAGTCGACAGTGCTGAGGAATTCATTCGCGCTCGGACTTGCGACTTAAACTGTTGTGCCACCTGAAGCTATATCAATTGCATATTTATATTAAATACATATATTTTCTAAAACATATTGTGAAAATATCATTAAAATAAAGATTTTGTTAAACAACAGTGTACATTTCTGGATCGACGTCACAACTTTAGAAGCGGGATTCATCGATAAGGTATTGTACCAATGATTTTTTTTTTCTATTTTAGAATATTTTATGTACATGTCCCATTTGCCCACGGCAAGAATTTTCTTAGAACATATTAAACTCGCGGCCTACTATCCGGCCAGGGCACACCCTGACATAGTGGTGCGTGAGGAATACTTGAGTCATCGATATTCGGTCAGGGTACTCCCTGATATTATCGTTGACCAGGGAATGATTTGTTCCGAGTGAATAATTGCTAAGACAATATACGAGAATAATAATTGGCAAGTCGTCATTTGACCGCATTACACTCTGCGTGCTACTATCTGGTCAGGGTACTCCCTGACATAGTGGTAACGTTGTTTATGCCCGTTTTAGCGGTATTTGATCAGGGCACTCCCTGATATTACCGTTAAGGAGGGGTTGTTATTGTTGAGTACCTACTTGCCTATTATAATTTTTGTGGCAAAATAATTGCTGCGTACCTACCTTAAGTGAACGAAACTGGACGGATTACCATCCGGCTAGGGCACACCCTGGCATGGTAATTACGTTAAGCAAACCTAATTCATCGATATTCGGTCAGGGTACTCCCTGATATTATTGATGGTTAGGAACTTTATTTTATTTTTACTGAACTCAATGTGCTATTATCGGCTGGGGCCACTCCCTGGCATAGTAGAACGTTGAATATAGATGCCTATCTCATCGATAATTGATCAGGGCACTCCCTGATATTATTGATGGATAGGGGCTGATTTATTTGGGATAGAATGAATTGTGGATTGTTTGTTTTTGTTTATTTAATACAATTCCTCGAAGAACGTTTATGTCCGTTAATTTGCATTTTAGTGAATTACACGATGAATAATGAAAAACGGACCAGCCGACGCGAAGCGAGGCGCGCTGTTGAGGGAACGCCGCCGCCGCAGCGAAGCAGACGTATGAGCCCGCGCCGCAGCCACAGCCGTGGCAGTACAAGCAGCTGGGGCGATCCAGACCGTAGCCCTTGCGTTCGTGAAAGCAGACGTGATATGGATCGGCGCGGAGAGCGCCGCAGAGAGCGCCGCACCCGCAGTCGGACCCCGCAGCGCACACGCCGCGGCAGCCGGCACGACAGCCAGCCCCGCAGCAGCCGGCGCCGGAAGCGCAGCCACAGCGGCAACAGTACGGATCGTCGCAGCGAGTGCCGTGAGTCCAAACACAACAATCATGACTTAACTGACCGAGGTAGATATGAGGATGTTTCTTTGATAGAATCATTTTTAGGTGGAATTAAGTCCATGAAATCTAGTGCTAGTGAGAGGTTCCCATCTGTACAGAATGTAGTCCCAGAATTTGATCCAATGGTCAAGGAACAAACTATTAGCTCATGGCTCTCGAAAGTTGATGAATGTAGGCAAATATATGAATGGACGGAAAAGCAAGTTATACATTACGCTTTGCCTACTATTTGCAAACTTAGTGGTATAGCAAAGACTTGGTACCAAAGTCTACCCTCTATAATGTATACATGGGATGAGTGGAAAACAAAACTTTTGGAATCTTTTCCGTCCAGTCAGAATTATGGCGAATTATTAATTGATATGTTGAATAAAAAGTTGCGATTTGGCGAGTCGCCCGAACTGTACTTCTATGCCAAGATTAACTTACTCAATAGGTGTAAGATCCACGGGAAAGAAGCAGTGGATTGTTTAGTTTTCGGAATAGAAGATAGGGGTATACGTTTAGGAGCACAAGCTGCCCAGTTTGTGGATCCTGAACAGTTACTCAAATTCTTTAAAACTATAAAGCCTGGTGTACCTAGGGATTCTGATAAATTAGGAAGAGACGAGCGACCCATCGCAAATAGCACTGGTACTGGTAAAGGTACCTATAAAACTAGTAGAACTGATACTGCAAGCATGGTATGCATTAATTGTAAGGAAACTGGTCATCCTAGTTTTCGATGCAGTAAACCTTTATTAAAGTGTACCAGGTGTCACTTGGTGGGTCACTTGGCGAACGCATGTACAAAATTTGATGTATCAAATAAGCCTTCTGAAAAGGAAAAGAGTGTGCTTAATGTGTGTAGTAGGACGATGCCAAGTATTTATACCTTTCCAATAACCGTAAATGGTTACGAAGTTCAATGTCACGTTGACTTAGGTAGTGAATGCACGTTAATGCGCGTATCTGAAGCTATAAGGTTAGGGATTGTGTGGTCAACAGATAATTTACCACAATTGAGAGGTCTGGGCAATATACCGTACTATCCAACGGGCAACGCGTTTGTTAATATAAAAGTACAAGACGTAATCGAGGATAACGTCGAAATATTAATTGTCAATGATAACCTCATAAACTTTCCGGTACTACTCGGTCACACATTCACCGAGAGACCTAACATTAAGGTAATTAAAACGAACGATATATTAAAATTTGGCAGAGTTAACCATGGGAAGGTGCATTTAGTCAGCAAAAACGATATTAGTATCAAGCCAGGCGAAATCAAGCCTGTGCCAGTAAAATCCGATAAAACTTTTAATGGTAATGTCTGTGTTCACTGCTGCGTACGTGGCCCACAAGGCTCAGAGTACTATTTATTTCCTGGGGCATACTTAATAAACAACAACGAGGGTCTGATCTTAGTTTACAATTTAAGTAGCAATGACGTTCTATTTAAAAAAGATCAACTAATAACTCGGGGCAGATTCGATGATAATTTTAAATGTGTATTTGATGTCAGGTCCGATGAAAATTTCAAGGAGTTAGATTTTGAACCTATTGTAGGAGACGGAATTAACATGGCGCAACAGGAAAGATTAAAATGCTTGCTTCTTAAATATAAATCTTGATTTTCTGCTAGTTTACAGGATCTAGGTTTCACGACTGTAACAGAGATGGATATCCAACTTACCAATAAAGATCCTGTAGTGTATAGGCCGTATAGGTTATCTTATTCAGAGAAGGAGGATGTGCGCCACATGATATCCGAAATGTTAGAGTATGGTATTATTAAAGAGTCTGCTTCACCGTATGCTAGCCCCATTGTAATTGTCAGAAAGAAGAGTGGTGAAAAGCGGTTATGCGTGGACTATAGGGCATTAAATAATCGTACGAAACGCGAGCATTACCCACTGCCTAGGGTCGAGGACCTCTTAGATGAACTCGCGGGCCATAATATTTTCATATCACTAGACCTCGCATCAGGATATTACCAGATCCCCATATCTGAAAAATTTCAGGAACTAACTGCATTTGTCACACCGGATGGACAGTATCAATATACGAGAATGCCGTTTGGTCTGGCAAATGCACCGTCAGTCTTCCAAAGGGCTATGCATAAGATTTTAAATAAGTCGAGGGTGCCATATGTTGTTATTTATATGGACGATGTCCTTATTCCCTCGAGATCATTTGACGAGGCGATGGTAAGATTAGAAGAGGTACTTATTTTACTAAAGGAGGGTGGATTAACGTTAAAATTTAAAAAATGCAAGTTCATGTTCGATCAAATAGATTTTTTAGGCTTCGAGATAAGCGGTGAAGGTGTTAAGCCCGGCTCTTTGAAAACTGAAGCAGTCTCTAAATTCCCGCAACCATTAAACCAGCACGACGTCAGGCGTTTTATAGGGTTAGCGAGCTTCTTCAGGAGGTTCGTCAAGGGTTTCGCTATGGTGGTAAGACCTTTGACGGCACTTTTGAGAAAGAACGCACCCTGGAAATGGGGTAATGAAGAAATGACGGCGTTTAACAACATAAAAGAACGGTTGGTTAGCAGGCCTATACTTGCGCTCTACGATAAGAATCTTGAAACCCAATTACACACAGATGCTTCAAAGGTAGGAGTTGCTGGTATCCTCCTGCAAAAGGATGACCTGGGTCGTTGGCGGGCCGTCGCATATTACAGCCGCCAAACGACGGGAGACGAACAGAAACTCCACTCATTTGAGCTGGAAACACTAGCTGTCATCGCTTCTTTAAACAAATTTCGAACATACTTATTAGGCCTGAAGTTCAAAATCATTACCGACTGCAATTCACTACGTACGACATTGACAAAAAGGGATCTCGTTCCAAAGATTGCTCGGTGGTGGGTTCAGCTGCAGGAATTTGATTGTGACTTTGAGTATCGACCTGGGGAGCGAATGGCGCACGTTGACGCGCTAAGCCGAGGACCTGTAGACACTCAAATAGAAAGGATGCAT
This sequence comes from Blastobasis lacticolella, assembly GCA_905147135.1. Taxonomy (NCBI): domain Eukaryota; kingdom Metazoa; phylum Arthropoda; class Insecta; order Lepidoptera; family Blastobasidae; genus Blastobasis; species Blastobasis lacticolella. Next base: position 21,723,765 of record LR990040.1, read on the forward strand.
ATTCTCGATGTCCTTAATGTCACGTCGGAAGATTGGATAGCTACGGTTCAATCTTCAGATGATAATGTACGACGTATTAAGGTGCTGTCGGACCCAGAAACTAAAAACATAGTAGACATTCATCAAAATTATAAATTAAAAAATGGTCGAGTATTTAGTTATAAATGAAAACACTCTTAGGTGGGTAGTACCTAGAGGTTCTCGATGGCAAATAGCGAAATCTAACCATGATGACGTAGGCCATTTCGGTATCGAAAAAACGTTGGAACGAATTCGCTCTATGTATTGGTTTCCGAAGATGAGATATTTTATTAAAAAGTATGTCAGTTCGTGTCTAGAATGTGCGCACCATAAATACCTACTGGCGCACCTCGTGGTCACCTTCATCCAATAGAAAAGGTAGAAAAACCTTTTCACACCATCCACGCAGACCACGTAGGCCCGTTTAATAGAAGTAAGAAAAGAAATGCTTACATTTTAGTAATAATAGACGCATTTACAAAATTTATTATTCTAGCAGCTGTCAAAAGCACAAAGTCTTCGGAAACCATAAGGGTTATAAAGAATCAGATAGGATATTTTGGAACACCAACGCGGCTTATAACTGATAGGGGCAGCTGTTTTACTAGCAAGAAATTTAAATCGTTTATTCAAGGTTTAGGAATAAAACATATCCTTAATGCCGTCGCCACGCCTCGTGCTAATGGTCAGGTTGAACGGTTCAACCGGACCATTTTGGCATCATTGGGAGCAATGACTCACGGAAAGGACCCTAGAACTTGGGATCAGTTCCTTCCTGATATACAGCTAGGCATTAACACAAGCATTCACGATGTTACCAAAAAGACACCCACTGAGCTATTGTTTGGACACAGGGTTTCGAACCCTTCACAAGGTATAATGAATGAAATAGCTTCTGATGTAAGTGGTGCCTCGATTGATGGTGACATTGCGGATGTGAGAGCTGAAGCCAGTTGTCTGATGCAAAAGCAAGCTGAAATAAGTAAAAAGAGATATGATAGTAACAAAAAGAAAGCAAGACAGTATAAGGAAGGAGACTTAGTAAGAATTATAAGGGCTATTGCATCAGGCAGCGGGCAATCTAAGAAACTAGAGCCAAAGTTACAAGGTCCTTATAGAATCTTGAAGATTCTTCCCAACGATCGTTATCTAGTAGAGGATACCCCTTTATCGAGAAAGGGACGACGTTATGAAGCTTTAATAGCGGCAGATAAAATACATCCATGGCTTAGTTTTAGGACCATGTCAGATAGTGATGGAGAAAATAATTCCAATAATGACGATAACGACAATAATGATCAATCAAATATGGGAACTTCTCACGCGGCACCTATGTCATGAATTATAACTAAATTAATTTTATGGAAGTGATTAAATCAATTTGTTGAAATACGTTGATATTGGATTATGTATAGATATAGTAGATAGTTGATTTGTAATATTATTATTATAGATATATAAGTTCATTTGTTGGATTATGCGTTAATGATAAATGCATAAGTCAACATATGGCAAGGAACACAACATATTGTGGGCAAGCCGGGTGCAATGATGTACCGCCCAAGGAGAAACAGTATGTTGTGATTAATAAGGAAGGGATGAAGTCCACTTGTTGGAATATGTGTTAATGATAATACATAAGTCAACATTTGGCAAGGAATACAGCATATTGTGGGCAAGCCGGGTACAATGATGTACCGCCCAATGAGAAACAGTATGTTGTTAATGATTTGTAACAGTATGAACTGTTACTTAAGAGATAAAAGCGATTGGGCAAGCCGGGTGCAATGATGTACCGCCCAAGTTATTAGTGTTTAAGCTGTGATTTGCAACAGAATGAACTATTACTTAGAGATTAAACATACAAAATAATAATTGCTGTATTAAACAAAAACAAAATTTAAGTGGTAATATAATGATGCTTTAAATTGAAGTTACATATTTATAGAATAATTAAGTACTTGCTTAAATTCCATATGTTATTGTCAGTAGTTAGTTTACTTAATATTAGAGTAAATTCATTATCCTTTTGATGTTTAAAAATTAAGACTATTGTTACAAATAGCTAATTAATTACAATGTATATATATTCAATCAATATTTGATAATTTATGAGTTACTTCAATACAACGAGGGCACTCGTTGATGATCGGATGGCCGAGCTGTTACAAATATTACAAATCCTCCAAATAAATATCCGACATCGATACAGTTTCTTCGGTTGTATCGATGTCGATCATATCGATTTCATACTATTCTATTAAATTCTGTTGGCTGGCCACACTGGCTCGCCCCACCACACCGCAGTAGCAGCAGTGGCGGGGAAGACCACGTGAGGCCAGTCGACAGTGCTGAGGAATTCATTCGCGCTCGGACTTGCGACTTAAACTGTTGTGCCACCTGAAGCTATATCAATTGCATATTTATATTAAATACATATATTTTCTAAAACATATTGTGAAAATATCATTAAAATAAAGATTTTGTTAAACAACAGTGTACATTTCTGGATCGACGTCACAGATAATTGCGTACCCAAACAAATTGGAATTTATGCTCCTTTTTGAAGATGCGGGCTTCTGCGTGGAGGGCACGGTTTCCTGGCGATAGGTGCTCTGATAAGTAAATTGAATTTTTGTCTGCACAGAGGACCAAATGTGAAGTATTCAATTTATCAGAAGCGTTGTCCTTATTGAACTTGATGCACGCCGCCATATTAGTTAGTATTAGTGGCGCCGACGCGACGGTGGCGCTGCTGGGGCGGCGGCTGCGCGGGAGCCTCGACGCGCTGCGGCACGACGCTGCCGCGCGGGTGCGCGACGCGCAGGACAAACAGATGGAGGCCGCCGGGGGCCGACTTCGCCAGTTCCATGTAGGAGAGCCGGTACTGGCGCGCGGTTACACACAAAAAGGAAACAGATGGTCCGAAGGTCTGATCGGTCGACCACGGGTCCCGTGTCGTACAAAGTGTCTGTGTCATGTATTCGATTATTGTCGGGTAGAATCAAATAAACTCAGTTAACTTCCAGCCTAGCGTTTTATTGGAGGGAGGAGAGGACGCCACCCTCAAGTAAATATTATTCTCCGTGTATGTATTATTTAAAAATTTAATTGTTAAAACATAAATTAAACCGACTTCAGTGTTATACTTCAGTCTATTAAACTGTGACTGTTAAGTGGAAGTGTTATACAATTAGAAAATTAGGTATATGTGAAATAAAATTGATATTAAAAAAGCCAATGGTGAATGTATTCAGTGAATTAACTTAATTAGACTACAAATATAACAGCTGTGTTGTGACAGTGAGGAGCTGTGCAAAAGCTGATGAGAAACTTTAATCATATAATATCAAACACAAACATTACCATTTTCATTTATAAAAGTCAAAATATTATAACAAAGGAACCTTACTTACTACTACAATGTCTACTACCGTCATCTATCGCTTACAACAGAAAATATTATAATCATAAGATTACGTTTACGGCCGCAAGAAAGGAAACTAATATTTATACTACTTTAGCGTACGTCGCTATAGCGCAATAAGAACACTGTGCAGCTTGGAACTGAGCGTTGGTACCGGGGTTCCGGGTTCGATTCTACGCAATATGTATTAATTTTTTTTTTTTCCCTTGTCATTGTTTTTTATACATAACAAATTCATAATAGCAAATACTTACGCATTTATTAAAACAAAAGGTATATCTAGAAATGACGACTACACGAAAAGTGCACGTACTTAAATTAGAGGATCAATTAAAAGCGGTTCTGACAGACTTGAAATTTTACAAGGACAAAGTACAACAATTACTGCAGGAAAGGGAAGATAGTGAGGCCGAAATTAAGGTCGTGAATGATAGGAATCAGAACTTGAAGGACCAACTAGCGGAGCTAGATATCCAATTGGAGGATATATATATAGCACAACGTGACGAGCTCCAAGGGGCAATTGACTATTTCCAGGAGTGCCGCGATCACCATGAGGATCTGCTGGACCGCATCACGGAGCTCGAGCGTGAACTGCTATCCGCGCACTGAACTATCGACCATTATGAGACGGCAAAATCGAAGCACAAACACATAACACGCACAAAATTATACAACGACATTATGGTAAATTATAATAACGATGTCGCTCACCATTTCCGAACAATAAGATCAAAGCGTAAATGTTTATCGAAAAAAATACTAGTAGTTTACAATATACAAAAAAAATTATTCGTGTCCAACTTCGCTTAAAAAAAAGTTATGACGAGACTAGAACGGAGCTTCAACACTGTATGAGCAATTTGAGTGAAAATCGGGAACTATATAAACGAGAGTCAAATCATTTACAGATTAAGCTTAGTGATCTGGAAAAAGAATTAGAACACACTTTAGCACAGTATGAAAAATCGCAACAAATGATCACTGAATAGTCCGATTCAATGAGTCAACTGCTCCTGGATCTAAAAGATAACGAGGACAGATTTATTTCCTTATTAATAAATCAATTTTGTGACTGTGGATCACGGGATGCAAAGGGTGTAACCGGAAACGGGGACAACGTGAGGAATAGCACACGCACGACAGTGGCGCCGCCGCCGTCGCCAGTAGCTAACTACTCTCTATTTGCGTCTAGTAGCAACATTAGCACAAACAATAGCAAAACGGTTATATTCTCGGATTTGTTGGGCCGTCACTTTGGGGCCGTATTGGCCAAGTATGCTCATAATAATGTGATTAATTGTTGTTATCCGGGAATAGCCCTAAATAATTTGTCTTCGAAGATACAGGAATGTAAATTTTCTAGTATTGATACTTTAATTGTTTGTTTAGGCGATACCTTATTATATAAAAAACCGGATATTTGTAAATTAATTGCCATATTGGATAATATAAAAATATTGGAAAGGTTATAATTTGTTCTTTTCCATATCCTCGTAAGGACCACGAGCCTTTTTTAAGCTTAAATCGACATGGCATTCCTGCCCAGATATAAGTCTCTCGTTCCTCGTCTAAACACCCATGGTCCTTTTTTTGCGATCAAATCGTTTTCACGTTCCACAGCACTCAATTTTACCGCAATGACATTTGGAATGTCATATTTTAATTTCTGAACGCACCTTTTGTCTATGGGAGTAATTAATGATGGACCTCAGAAAAAAAACTGTCAAAATAATTTTGTCACTTATTTTCAATCGGGAAGGATGGCTGAAGGGCGGAGAAGAGGTAAATAAATACGTTAATATCTGTTTATTATATTGTTTCATAAAAGAAAATGAATATTGCAATTCAAAAGTAATGTACGAAGATCAATTTTGTGTTATTAGTTTTATAATTTTTTTAAGTTTTTATGGAAAAAAGTGAAAGAGAAATATTTGATCATAAATATAGGCCTTTGGTCTTTGCTAACTAAATGTTGGTTATTTGTTACATATGGTTATGTCTTTATGATTTATCCTTAAACAACCTTTCTTTTGATGAATTTATCAGCGTTTTGTTTGATTTTAAGGATTGTCGGACCAAGCTATTGAAAACCAATTGAATGATTCCGACTTTGAGGATCCGAGGGCAGGCGACAGCGATGGCGACGTCGACGATGCTGACTATTGCCCTGTTTCATGCTGTTTCATATTTAATTGTTTGTTGCTTAATGTTAGAAGTTTATTTTTTATTTTACTATTAAGAAGCCATTTATGGCCTTGTTTTTGAGACTGATTTGAAGGACTGACGTAATGATCGTCAACATAATTATTTTTGAAGAGTATATTTGATTAAGAACTTATAGTAAATTTGAAAAATTTACGTAGTTGATTTTTGAACTTGTTTTTTGCTGTTGAGGCTGAAGGTACTCGTAGCGTACATATAATATAAGTAAAGTCAATAATTGTTAAAAGTTTATTTTTTATTACTATTAAGAAGCCATTTATTGCCTTGTTTTTGAGACTGATTTGAAGGACTGACGGAATGATCGTCAACATCAAAAATAATTATTTTTGAAGAGTACATTTGATTAAGAATTTATCTTAAATTTGAAAAATGTTGTTCTTTTAGAACTTGTTTTTTGCTGTTGAGGCTGAAGGTACTCGTAGCGTAGATATAAGTAAAGTCAATAATTGTTTAAAGTTAATTTGTTATTAAAGCCATTTATTGCCTTGTTTTTGAGACTAATGTGAAGGATTGACAGAATGATTGTCACCATTTGTCACCACCTTTGAAGGGTACAATTGATTAAGAATTTATTGTATTCCATTTCTAAAAGAATTTAATGTTTATTAAAGATACTTAATACAAAAAATACTGTTCTTATAGTTTTATTGCTTAACACCCAAGGTACTTTTTATAGTCCTAATTATAAAATGGCAATCTCAGCATTGAGGCCCAAAAGGTCTTTTTTAGGATTGAATATTTATCATTTTTTTTAATTGAAATCTGTTCTTAATGTTCATATAAATAGGCTCCATAAAAATGAACCTTATAACTATACGAAAACTATGAAAATTGTATTGGTAAAGTTTGGGTCTGAAGGACTATAAATATTTGATATTAAAAAAGGTCCGTGGGTTGTTAGATTGAAAGGCTAAAAAAATCTTGGGCCTTACGAGGATATTACAGAAATTTTAATAGAAAAATAAATAAAAGAATTGCTCATTTTAAAAATGTATTATATAGATTATCCCGTTATAGTGAAAATATAAATTTACTTGACATTAATAAATTTGTTCAACATTTTGTTTACTGTGGTAATTACATATATATATATATATATATATATATATATATATATATATATATATATATATATATCGAAATCCCATCCCATCCCATCCCATCTCTTTCCGTGGGTGTCGTAAGAGGCGACTAAGGGACAAATCCGAAAGGTGGGCAGCAGCATCTTTCTGGGTAGATTTACATCAACTGCACTACATCAACTGCGATCTCCAACCCGCCTGCCAAGCGTGGAGATTATGGCAATGACCTCCCCTTTCGTGGGAGAGGCCTAAAGTCCTGCAGTGGACTGTTATGGGCTGTGATGATGATATATCGAAACTATACAAAAACTCACTTGCTAGTTTATTAGCTTTTAATATTTTTACTCTTGACATTATTCATGATAATACTGACATTACGTACCTATTCAAGTACTTTAAGTACACCCTTAACTTTAAACTAAATAATTTGACAATGGCTAAGTCTAAGACAGCACAAGAGTATAATGGTAAGATAAATGTAAATTTGTTTTACCAGAATATTCAGGGCTTGGCTAGCAAGGAAATCGAATTAAGTTTATTTCTTGAGAATCGTGACATACATATAATGTGTATAACCGAGCACTGGATGACCATGTCTTCTGTTTATCCTAAATTTAATAATTATAACATTATTAGTAAATATATTCGACAGAATGCAATTCATGGTGGTTCAATTATTCTGATAAAAGACTGTTTATAGGCCAAGGAACGGAGGGATATAGTTCAACTTGCAATCGAAAGAACAGTGGAAATATCTTGCCTTGAAATATATTTATATATAATATGTTGCGTATACAGACCCCCAGCTGGGGATTACAATGTTTTTGAGGACATTATAGAAGAAGTGTTACAAATACTGTCCAAGGGACATAAACGAATTATTATATGTGGTGACTTTAACGTTAATATCTCAGAACAGTCTTCACGTTCCAAAAGATTGTTGTCTCTATTTGAGGGCTTCGGCTTGCATGAGATGTTTTCTGCACCTACCAGGGTGACTGTATAGATAATATATTTTGTAATTGTGAGGTCTCTGATAAGTTTATGCTGGATTGTTAGGTTCAGATCATCATGGCCTTGGCGTCAAATTAGGTATTAAGCTTGATAGGAAACCTATCAAAATTAAGTGTAGACCGAGTAGAATGAGCGAAAACCGTTTAAAGAGTTTTTCGAAAAATATTGCATATAAAATGAATAAATTACCAACAAATATTGATCCAAATGTGCATTATGACGACATGTTTAATACAATTAAAACTGAATTTGACATACAATCTTAATCTTAATATATAATTCATAATTATTTATTGATATTATGTATATTAATATGATCAAGATAAATTCTGACATTATTTATTACAAATATTATTTTTATGTTGACATTATTATTTTGTGATTATGAATTATTGTTATGATAATTATTATCATTTTTTAATTTTATTGACATGGATTATTATTATATTTAAATTTGTATGTAGAAATTAGTATTTAAGATTTACATTTAAGTGTTTTACTGTTATGTTGTGACGTTCATAAGTGTTTCGTCGAAACCTAATCTGAATAAATGATTTTTGAATTGGTTATTGCAATATAAACTTTGTCCGAGGTTTTCCAACTTTTTCTGTCGGTTAAGTTATCGTCACACAACCCGACTGCTAACCGTGCAGAAGTGGCGCTGTTTTGAAAAGTGGTCAAATCGAGCACCGACAATTAAGTATAATTAGTAGAGTAGCAATTAATCGTAGATAATTATATAATATTATTATTAGAACAGAATACTAGGGTAGGCAGTGTCTTTTTGTCTTTATAAAGTGCACGCCACTGATGCTATTGATATACAAACGAGACCCAATTGTAACTCCATTACAATTGTGACGAATTAGGCAATCTGCAAAACCTTTTACCAATCAATGACTTGGTAGTGGGGTCATAATTTTTGTCTTAGTTAAGTAGTTATTGGTGTTGCCATCTAACATCTACTCAGAGGCTGCCGTTTCAGTCCACAACCATAATTATGGTAGTTAATACCAGGTAGTGCGTGATTACACGTACTGCATCATCACACAATGTTTGAAGAACTAAAAAGCAAAAAAAGAAGACAACAACTTGACTATTTAGTAAGCCTGTCCCTCGGTAGAGGGCGCCACAGCAACGTCATTTATTTAAGTGTTTTAATTTTTCATCAACCACTCATCATTCTATAATCATAAGTGATGGGTGGGGTGGGACATTAAATCTCTTCGTATGTAACATCTCGTATAATTATGGTTGAAGTTCACTTAAGGTTAGTTCAATTAACAATCAATTATACTTCTGTGTTACATCCTCGAGATTCAATACCAGGTAGATGTTTAGCGCTACACAGAATGATGTGATTTAAGAAAGAAAATAAAATATTTAAATCTCAAAGAGAAAACAGCTGTTAAGTACTCAATACATAAGTATTCTTCAAGCTTCAAGGCATAAATAAAGAACTATAATATAATTTAATATTACTTCCGAAAAGGCCCTGTCTTCAGCTGAATCAACTAAAAGTAAGATATAGAACTTGGCAAAGCACATGGACCCTCCAGTCCAGTCTGCGGTGCGCTTGATCAGCTCGACCGAGACGCCCGCGCGGCGCGCCACGGAGGCGGCGGCGTGCCGGGTGCTGTGCACCGAGAACGCCTTTATCCAACGAAAGATGGACTGGGAGCTAGCGTTATGGTGTGGCTTTTTAGAAGTTAGAATTAATTCATTTGTATTTACAAAAGATCTAAATTCTGCCTTTCTGCTACTATATGAAGACAAAGTCTTTACCGGACAAATACATTGTTTTTCTGCATAATATGGTAGCACTAACTTTAAGTTATTTCAATTAGGTGCCGATGTTTTAAGTATTTGATCGACCGTAATAATTGCCCAGGATTCCTGTAATACATTACAAATGTCTAGGAGTGACAGGGTCTGAACACGTTGTCCCGTGGATAACACGAGCAGAGTCACGAGTTTTTTGGTGAGATTTAACAAACTCAACGATTCATTTGGGTATAGACCACTTAAGTATGAAAGTACCTTATTGAGATCCCATTAACGATATTTAGGCAAAACCGGTTTGATTTTAAAAACACATTTGAAAAACTGCTAACACTGTCATTGTTACAGGTGACCTAATCTTAAATTGGCGACAACGCAGACCTAAATGAGTTCCGTAACTGGAACCTTTTTCAAAATAATTTGTTAGGAACTTTAATATTCATGGAACGCAGTAATTAAAATAATCTTAATTTATATTACAGAAATCTATCTAGCACTTATAGGCAGTATTGTTGTAGTATTGTACTTTTTGACAGAGTTGATCATTATGTCTATGGTATTTTCCTGTAACGCTTGCTTCCGGAAGGCCTACCTGATAATCTGGTGCACGCCAGGGTAAAGCTTGGCCACAAAGGATGGCGCGTTCTGGAAGGAGACAACAACAGGTTGGCGATGGGCTGCAGGTATAGTACTTCGGAACAAGCCAGGGACATAAACATTGGAAACCAGGCTTGAGTCAGCCAGAAGGGCACAACTACGATACCTGGGGCTTGATCATTAATAATCTTGCGTAAGCACTTTAGCACCAATGAAAACGGTGGAAACGCATAAAAGTTAAGGTTTGTCCACATTATAGTGAACGCATCAATATCATAAGCTTCCGAATCCCGTTTCCAGGATATAAAGCGACTATACTTTTTATTTATAATAAAACAAATGTGTATTTGGTTCTCCAAGTTGTTGCACTATTTCCTGAAAAAGTGAATCATTAAGCTCTAATTCTGTATCAATATTTGTTATACAAGATGCTCTGTCGGCTTCTACATTATCTTTTGACTTTATATATGACACAAAGCTAAACAGATTTCGTTGTTCACACCAGTTTCAAATATCTTTAGCTATAGATTTCAAATGTGGGAATTGTATCCCACCTATTCTCATGGGTGCCAGTGAATTTTGCAAGATCTTTTGTTTCCTAGATGTACCTATATTTATTCATTTCGAAAATCCTTTTTCGTTTCTCTAATGGTAGTTCTAAGTTAATGTCTTTTGAATTTACTACAAAACCAAGAAATTTGCAACTTTCACTAGGTATCATATTACTTTTTCGTAATTTATTACGAACCCCAATTTGTTAAAAATCGCAACGACTTCATTTATCGCATTAAGACACATATCACATGTGTCGCCGATACACAACACCTCGTCTAAATCACTGGGTGGAATCGCAGTATCCAGAGCCATTAACTTAGTAAAAGCGACCGCCAGCATCGAGTGGCTGTCAAATAATTTTTTAAATACAATTTTACATACTAGACATCCCGGTTGGATATAAAATATATCACTAATATGTACAGATATTAATAAATATTATAAATATAATAAATATATTTATTTAAATTCTGTTTATACATTTTATAATAAAATTAATATACCTATATAAATAATACGCGAAAGATCTATTTTTATAAACATTCACTTCTGACACCTTGTATCCAAAGCCAAACCGAACTCCTAGAAAAGGAAACTACTTTTTGATTGACAGAAATCAGTTTTTTTTGTATTTTTGTGCATTTTAATTTGTTATTGTAATATAATGGATTCCTAACGGCTTCTATTTGAATTTTTGAGAAATGTTTCAATATCGCTGTGTCGTGAGAGGATGCCCATTGAGAGAAAAATTGTGAAATTGGCCAACTCCAGAACTTGAGAAATATGGTTAAAATTCCTTAAACCTCATAGTCCAACACTGTTTTCACTGCCAAAGAAAACTCTGTTATTTATAAAAGTAAGTAGTATATTATAATTTAAGTTTGTAACAAGGGTATAATGTTCATAATTGTGCCATGTTGTCCTTTTCCTTTCACCTTTACTTTTCATGGATTAACAATAGGACTTCTACATCATCCCTATTTTTTCGTTGGTGGTTCAAAAGTGAGAATATTAGTAAATTGCCGTTTTACATAAATTATACCTAATGTTTCATTGTAAGCATTCATAGGATATACTTATTAGACAAAACTTTTCCTCACCGCTCCCTTTGACTGTGACCATTATATGAAAATACTTAACATTCCTGTTCCCATTTTCCAGGTATTTTGAGGAATGATCAATCAAGATTATGACCAAGAATACACAGAGCTACTATGGTAATTGTTTTTAATTGAAAAGTATACGATATTATTGTAATCTTATTTTGTTTGGTTATATGTGTGAAGCATGAAATTGCATTTTGCTTTATGCATTCGCCATTGGTTGTTCATATTAGGCTAATGAGCTTAACTGGTATTAAGTGCATTTATTTCATGTGTAAACACTTCTTACAAATTTAATATATTTTTGTTGACCGTGTTGACGTTTAAATTATTTCTCACAGAAAAATTAATTGACCCTTGTAATAAGAGAGTCTTATTTGGATATAAGTACCTATAATAGGACCACGCTTAGTCCGATTCAACTGACAGTGGTAGAAAATATAAAATGTGGATATGGCAATATCTATTGGATAATCTGTCGTTGTCAGTCATTGTCCATTATTATTTAGGCGATCCGCACACTGAAACGCAGCACCGTACAGTTGTGCGTGACGTGCTTGACATAAAGTTATTTGAGCTGTCATCGGTTTCTATGGAAATTACTCATAGTCGAACACATTGAAAACGCATCCACGCGCGTTCGTGCCGATCTGTCGTTTTTTTTCATTGACACATTTGACACGGGCTGCGGGTCAGATAAGTTTTTGGCGCTGTACTTTCTACATAAAAAGGCGTCAAATAGGTCGCTGCAGTGAAGTGAGGTCTCCAGAATTGTCAAATAGGTATTCCGTTACTCAGTTCTCTAATTATTTTTCGCCTAAATAATATAATTTTATGAAAAGATTATAACAATTTGGAGAATTCCTACATTTTTTATTGTATATTCATTTCATATTTCCAAATTTCGCCAGAATGAATGCTGCGCTCCAATGTGCCAATCGCCTCAACAATATTTTTCAAATCAGTCAAATTCTTTGTTATGACTTTTATGAATGACGTTCTATGATGGATAAAAGACATGGCATTAGTTGCCAGACAGAGTTTTTTTTTTAAAGCGATTCGGACTTAGCGTGGTCCTACTATACCTACATATTATACCTGTACCAAAACATGAATTTTTATAAGGTAATTATTAGCAAAGGACTTCTATACTTATAACCAAACTTATATTTGAAGTGTACTATAATTTGTTTGTGTCATCAATTTATTTTTGTATTTGATAGCACACATCCTCCTGATAATGGTCATCTACAGGTGTATGGTTTGCACTGGTACATTGGTACTACAATGACATTAAAACTTCATTATTGACTTTTACTTTCAGGTGGGCGGTGTCGAACACAACTTGAGAACATTCTGTGATCCTGCGGTGATTATTTTAAATTGAGAGGCGCTTTACTATTACTTTGTAATTTATTTCTAGATAAATTATATATATGTTAATTATATGCCATTTGTGTTTTCTTTAATATATGAATTGGAAATCAGTAATAATAAAGTACAATATGAAAATCGAGAAAATACAATCGATGTGACATCCCTAGCCAAATCACAATCGATAGATTCCAATGTTGTTATGACCGCAGCACTAGCTTGTCAAAATTGTTATGTCAAACTATACGTCAAAACCGATGCTGGCGGTTTTCTCTACGACGTCCGTGTCTCTATAGAGGTTTCTCATCTGGTCTATACTTAGATCATATATTTAAGGATAAGACTTACAGGCGCTTTCCCCTCTGCCGAGGTATAAGATTAACGAACTCCAAAAAACCTAATGCTTTCATAAAAACCATTTGCGTAATCGATTACAAACAGTCGCGCATTGGTAAATCATCGTAAGGACGTCCGCGAGTGCTCCGCTAAAATGCCGTTTTGTGCTGTTAACTCAAAAACAAGTCCAACACATCAAACATTAAAAAAGATGGAATAACCTTTCATTTGTGAGTATTTTTTCATTTTATTTACGTATATTTCTATTTAAATGTAATTTCTAATAATCGTAATGGTGTATCGTTTAGGTAGTGAGCAATATTAATAATCGAGTCATGTTACTCATGTTTGTGTGACACGAGACTACATGCACTCCCCACGAGACTAGTGTTTTAAGAAATACAACTTAAGACTGTATGTTTTAAGCAATAGAGATTAATCGTGGTTGAATTTAAGTCACTCAAAAAATTTCGAAAAGTCTTCCGACTTTTTGAGTGACGTGACTTTACTTCTTAATTATCGATGTCGATAAAAAATTGTTCTTAGTATAATTTTAATGAGACCAAAAATATATGCGATTGTTTTGAACTTTTACACGACTGCACAAACAAGTAGTTTAATGTGTATTATGTAATTATGTATGTGATATTTATTTGAATGTGAAAAAAATCAAAATGTGAAAATAATCACGTGTTTGTTATCAAATGACGTAGTCGGGGTATAGTTTTTAGGGTTCCGGAGCCTGGCAAATGGCAAAAACCGAACCCTTATAGATTCGTCATGTCTGTCTATCTGTCTGTACATCCGTATGTCACAGGCACTTTATTCAGAAACTAGAAGAACTATACTGTTAAAATTTGGTAAGTAGATGTATTCTGTAAACCGCATTAAGATTTTCATACAAAAATACATAGAACTGAAACTTAAAATATTTTTTCATCAAACACACGTGTCCATATCCATGGATAGGTCTTCAAAAATTATATTGAGGGTTCTAACATCATTTTTTTCTGAACTGAATAGTTTGCGCTACAGACACTTCCAAAGTGTTTAAATGTTGGTAACTTCTAAAATAAGAGAATGATAAAACTGAAAAAATATATGATGTATATTACCATGCAAACTTCTACCGGAAACTGGTTTAAACAAAATCTAGTAAGTAGTTTCTTTTAATATATCAATTGTAAACCGCTGAAACATGGATCATTACTTGCTGCTACGGAACCCTTTATGGGCGAGCCCGACTCGTGCTTGACCGCTTTTTTTAAACGTAATTTCTTGAGCGCTCACGCGCACATAGGCTATTGAAGGGCATGATTTTTCAACACTTGTTATATCTTGTATTATCGCGAGTGAAATCGCGGGGCGTCAGCTAGTTTGTTTATATGTACGTATGTTTATTAACTATTATATTTTTCAGATTTACAAACAATCCCACTTTAAGGCTAAAGTGGATTGAATGCTGTAGAAGAAAATCAGATTGGGTACCTACACGCTCAAGCACTATTTGTTCCCGACATTTTGATACGTGCCAATTTGAATGTTTGCAAAATAAACGGCGCAAAAAAATGATGCTGTACCCAGTTTGTTCTTAACAGCTTCTGTAAGTATTCTGATTTTATTAGCATCATATATTTTACATAACTTAAATGAATACATAATTGTAAGAATAAAGTGTTGTGGAATGTTATTATTTTTATTCCTTGCAATATAACTCGGATGGTGTGATGTTGTATATCATAAAATAGAACGTCATTTTTATGAACAACACGATAAAATCCCTAGAATTAAATTATTTGTTTATCAAATGATTTAAATGCAAACATTATTGTCCCAAAAAAAAAATTTCGCTCGCAAGAATGAATATAGCTCTACAGTAACAGATGAAATTGGGATGGACTATGAAAATTCGGTTGCTCTGACGAGTGTATGTTTTACTTTTGATGTTTTTTGTTTGAAATATTTAAAACAACGTTGAATCATTAAACATTAACCCAAATAAGTTATATTTTTGTGTACTTATTCAAATCACAAATGCAATCTAATATCATGGAATAATCGAGCTGATTTGATGATAAAAGGGTGTATATTTTTAATAAGGATATAAATTTGATTTGTTTTAAATTGATTCTTTAATAACTATATTTAAATATTGTAGGAGAACAGATCACAATGTAAAATTAATATATCGAAAGGACCTGCGTCTTGCGAGAATGAAACCAGATTATTAAGAGCACCAGATAACATGATGATGGACTGTGAAGTTCATGTATGTATATTTACAATATTTATTTAGGTAGAATCTTGCAATTAAATATTGAACCATTTGCACATAGGAAAATATTGCAAACTTATGCAAGTCCAGTAACGATATATTTCACGGTGCCTTAATGCTACACATAGTTTTAATAAGTTTCTTTATGCATTTCATTTAATATGTAATTGATTGCCCTTTAATTACATTTTAATTTTCTAGGAGAAAAGCAAATTGGATATGATCACCCCAAATGAATCTGTCAAATTCAAGAATTTATCAAAAAAAGCAGATATCAAGATGAATTTCGAAGATTCCGTTGCTTCCACGAGCAAATTATCGATTAAAACTGAGGAACACCTTACGCCGAGGAAAAAGAAAATGAAGCTAAAAATCGATGCACAGTCAAAAAAAATTTGACGTTTCCTCAGATACCGACGAGGAAGCAACAGACGCTTTGGTGTTCCTTTTAGTAGGTATCAATACAATGTGGAAATTACCGATTGGCTATTTCTTAGTAAAGGGACACCGGCAAAATTAAAGGCTCGATTGGTTACACATGCCATCGAACTTGTTGCTAGTACTGGATTAGAAGTAAAGGCATTAACCTGTGATGGCACAAAAACAAACATAGCAATGGCTGAAGAGTTGGGCTGCTGTTTAGATCCCCAAAAGTTACAAACTACGATATTAGATTCCACAACTGGCCAAAAAATTCATTTCTTTCTAGATCCCTGCCATATGTTAAAATTGGTTCGTAACGCTTTTGAATACTGCGAAAATTTTACTGATGCAGAAGATAAAAAAATCAAATGGAACTATATTGTCAAATTAAATCAGCTACAAGAAGACGAACTATTTTATTTGGCAAATAAATTAAGATTGAATTATGTATTTTTTTAAACCAAAATTATGAATGTTCGCTTGGCAGCTCAACTATTCAGCGAAAGTGTAGCAGACGCGCTAACGTTTTGTTATGAATGTCTCCAAATTGAAGATTTCCGGGACGTTGAGGCGACAGCAAAATATTTAAAAATTACTAATGATATTTTTGACATCCTAGACTCTTAGTCATTTGGTCTAGGATACAAAAGAGCAATGGGTCTTGATAATTATCAAAAATGCTTTGAAAGACAAAATGAAGCCAGAACATTTATAACTCAACTTAAAGTGAATATTGAAGACCGAAAAAACAAACTACGCAAAAAAGTATTCTTGAAAGTCCGCGTCATACGGGATTCTTAGAAAGTGCAAAAAAATATTTGAAGACTTTATTTTGACACCAAATACAGGACTTACATATGTTCCATTTCACAAGGTCAGTCAAGACTTTGGCGGTGAACGGATAAGGTAGCCGCCAATGTTGGCAAGCGAAGATGGTGAGAAGGTAGAAAAGGGTAATTACCCACCTGGCCGGGTGTTGTGACCAGGGAACCAAGGGCCCGACAGTTGATCGTCGGAAGTTGTATATATGCCGTGGAAGTTGGTACATTTCCCTAGCGCGATGTAGGATTGTTAGCGCCATCTATGTGCGGATCCTTGCCAACCTTGTGCTCGTGTACTCGTAATGTGAGTATCGTTGAGTTTCCGTAGTGGAGCGATAGATGTCGCTACAAGACCATATAGAAATATTATTTTCTAAAATTCGAAGCCATGGTGGATTTTCTGACAATCCTACAGCGCGACAATTCGAGTCAATTTATAAAAAGCTTTAAATCCACAATGAACTGTCAGTAACAAGCGTAGGGACCAACTGCATTCCATTGGAAAATTATTCTAAATTGTTCTTCAATAGATATAATTAATAACACTTCTTGTTCCCGTACAACAATTGAAGAAACTTACAGTAAGGATGAAGATGACACGGATGATAAAGATTTGGAATCACAACTTTACGGTAAAAAAGTTGTAGAATACATAGCTGGCTACGTTGTGTATTCTATTTCAAAGCAAATTAAATGTGATGCATGTGTTATATTATATGGTATTATAGAGTATTTTTAATTGTTATTTGATTGTAAAACTATCGTAATTAATAATAAATAACATTGCCAAATAAATATATAAACATTTCTGAACGAACGTAAGATATTCCTAAACGATGTTAAATCTTGAAGTACATTCAGTACTAATTAACTAAAATTTAGGTTTCTTAACATGTAATTTATCTTATAATTATTAAAAATAGTTTTAAGAGCTATTTTTATGTTTTTGGTTTGTATCTTTGCACAATATTTCATAGTTAATTAGAATTATTTAACGTGCTATCATTGGTTAAAATGTAGTCGATTTCCGTTCAAATGTTGGCTATATAAACACAGTCGAGAGACTGGGAGGGGTTTGTTGCTCCAGATCCGGCACAGAGTTAAGTACAAACTTGCATTGTATTATTGTTGCTTTATATTTTGTCTTAGTTTAATTTATTTAATCGGTTATTTATTGAATCGTACGTAATACCAGTGTCCCATTTTTAAGGGATAAATAAGTATATTGCCATATTTTATTATGTCCATAATATATTGTTAGATTTCCCATATAACATTGTTTGCTATGATTGCCTATCCTATAATATAATAACTTATCTAATTTGATCTAATGTGTGTTTAAATATGCTTTACCTTTCCTTAATAAATAGCTATTTATATTAATCTAATGTACCCTATTTTATTTCATTAAGCTTTCCACTCTGTTTTCGATAAAATACTAGGCCACCATAATTAATATTTTCTAAATGCATAAATTCACAACCAATATCTGTACACTCCATAAACCCCTTTCTAACATCAGAAGTAGGATAAAGGACTCGCAACATCCTACAATATTTCTAACTCTTATTTTTATTTTTTATGGTTCATCGTGATCTCTCCGCCCGCACAAGTCTGCGGAAGCTGGATTCTCCTTACGGCGCGGAACGGCGAGTACCTGCAGAATGCAGATGCGGTGGACTACGATGTTCGGTCCTCAACGACTGCTAGTTAGTTTTGAACCGGTGAGTCGTGAGATTTATTTCAAGTTTTTAGACAGGAACCAACTTAAAAACATTCATATCTCTCATCAAATGTGTAACGAACATATTGAGAAAGTCGAGAAAGTCTAAAGTTTATTTCTATGCACCAACTTAGTTTTTGCGGACTTACAATTTAATTAATTTTATAATAGATTTACAAGTTAAGTTTCTGTCCAGAAACAATGACGAACACAAAAGCAAAATTTGAAAATTATTTGTTTATCGAGGGTATGGTTAAATTATAATTCTAATATTGACCGCCGAAACTTTTTAAATTATTTTGAAAAGTTGACAACATAGAAAGAAAAGGTATTCGTAATTTTATGTCTGTGAGAAGTTAAATTCTAAATTGGTTAGTGCTAGGTTATTTGCACTACAGGACTTTAATATTAATTAATTTAATTGTTTAGCTTTTTTGGTGTGGTAGCCGATGGATTGTTACCGATGACTAGTACATCCGAAGGAGCTAGCACAGGTTTGGTTCAAGAATAAACCATGAGCTGACAGGCTATTGATAGCTACTACTTTATGATTTTAACTGTTTTATATAGAGAAATTGCTATTCTAAGTATATACTCATAATCTAACAGGTGTTCCTACAGGTTAAGTACGACTAGTACAACAGTGCCTCTTCATCATCATCATTATAAATTTAGAAGTTGGACTTCTGCCGATGGAGCAATCGACCTACAAGTATCTAAGGGTTACAAAAGTGTGACGAATAAACGTGAATGAGTAAAATTGTTAGCGACGTCTTTTAATTTCGATTCGTTTTTCCTTGAGATATTGCATTGAGTTACATACTACAAGAGTAGGGTCAGGAATGATCGAGCGAACATGGTACTGTGTTGTTTTTATTTTTCAGATAACACACGAGTCCCTTCTGCAAGTAAATGGGCATCGTCACTACAATCCACGATGTCTTGCACGACCGACGAACTTCCCCTCTGAAGATCGGAACGAGACCTAAACCTGGATTTGCGCCGTGCTGTTTTCACCACGTTTGCCTGACTTCAACACCTTTTTTGAATCGCCGCCTGGAACGACATCGCTAAAATGGTAGCAGGTAACACCCTGAAGAGTTCTGCATTAATATTGCATAAGACGCAAACTATACTGACTAGTTTGTAAGAATAATTTTAGATTCATTCTCTAAATAGACGATATATTTTTTCTGCATTAATATTGCATAAGACGCAAACTATACTGACTAGTTTGTAAGAATAATTTTAGATTCATTCTCTAAATAGACGATATATTTTTTCCATATATTATAAAACTTAAATTTCAAATACAAAAGTATGCGAGTGCCAACCGAGACCGTCAAGAACGGTAATCGCATAATTACTTTTTCAATAACAATACTTTTGTTGTATTTTCAAAATGGATTTCTCGTTATTTATGGCATAAAATGATTTAACGCTAATAATAATATAATTAAGCAATATGATACTGTGATGTGAGAATGGCCACTTTTATGAACTACATATGTGATTTATTTGTGGGAATATTATACACACATTTTATTACACGATTTCACAGCAGTGTTACACTACACTTTAATAAGTTAAACTACCTCGCTCATTCTTAAAACGTCTTTTTACAAATTTCGTAGTACGTTTTTACCCTTACATTAGGATTTAAAGTTCAACACGAGTTATGTTCTCTATACATTCTATTAATTCCGTAAGAAACGATTTCAGACGAGTTTTGAGATCCTTTCTAGAGGCCATTAGTACAAAATTATATAGGTATATGCCTCTCAACAAGTTTTGTTGGTGGTTTGACAAAAAAAAAAAATATAATATGTGCGGTTGACCGAAAAATAGTACTGCTAAGTAAGTACCTACTTATAATAGTCTGACCTAGATTTTCGAATAAGTTAATCCAAAAATTGGCCTCATATAAATGAAAATAACCGATATCAACCGTCTTTAACAAAGACATAAGATGTAAACAAAACACTACCGTTACACCCACATTGGAAAATATTAAAATCATTGACCGAATGAAAATGCTGTTCGAATGGAGATACCCCCTTCTAACATTTTATTAGGTTTGGGTTAATATTTAAGACAATTTTTCGAATCTCCTGCTCGACATTTTCCACTGAAAGTATTGTTTTAACAATTGTCCTTAATTTACGAGAAAAATTATTTTCCCTCTCAAGACTTATCATACGTATTTTTGGTTGCACAATGTTTCCAACATGTGACATACCTTTATATAAATCGTTAATATTTTATCATCACAGCCTGTAACAGTCCACTGCAGGATATAGGGCCTCTCCCACGAAAGTGGAGGTTATTGCCATAATCTCCACGCGTGGCAGGCGGGTTGGATAAAATATAACCATAGGTTTTAATTATTAATATTAGATTATTATTAATTTCCTAAAAGCTAATTTAACAAAATCTTATTCAAGTACATACGTACCGTTGGCCCTACAAAGGATACATAATTTGAATATTACTAATCTCTCATTGGCCTTTAAACATAATTCATTGTAATTTTTTTTTCTCCGGTATATCCCGCATAAACTAAAATCTCCGATGAAAATTCCCGAATTTACCCATAATAACTCACGAGTAGTTTAATGGCTCAAACAAGTCGAAGAAAAATTGTGAAAACATATATCTATATTAGTCATTTCTATATGATTGAGGATTGGCACAGTAGACATAATCCGAGAATGTACCGTTATAACCCTTTACGGTTAGCAACATTCGGTTTAAGATCGCCTTTAAGATCGCCCCATTTAAGATAGAAGAGTTATAAATAAACCCCAATCCGCCAATTTAAGTCCGCTAATTGCGTTGTAGTGCAATTAAGTTTTTAAATTAAACCATTAGATTTCTTGGCGAAAATTTTGACTATGCATAAAGGCGCCTTTCTACCGAAAGGTGGCAATATTTTGTCATCAACACGAGTTGACAACACAAAATTTTGTTCGATGGGCTTAACTCAAAATATTAATTTGTTTACTTCATTTTTATTACCACAAACTCTCGCCATACAAAAATTTGTTAATTCAAGCTACTTATTAAAGTACCTACATCGACAAGTTTATTTTAAAAATGGGTATCTTTATTTATTTTATTTATATATTTTAATTGCCAACAGATTTCCCCTTTGTTACATTGAAATATTACATGAAAGATCTACTTAAATGATACACTTAAATGTAAATCCAATAACAGGCAAACTTACGTTCACATTAGAATGGATTTCGCTTAATTAACAAATAAATCTAAATCTACCACCACTCAAACTTAACAACTAAGCAATTATATTTTTAGTGTAAACGGCAAGACGAGGTACTTAAGATAAACAAGAATTAATAATATTATACAAGATTTTTTCTTATATTTTAATAGAGAACAGTAATATTTCAACATAATTCTCAAAGTCACAAAGTTTATGATCCCTGCACAGTCACTAAACTATTCGATTACCACCGAAATCGGTTCTGATATTTTTAAGTGAGAAAGGTCTAAAATTAAGTACCGTGCACTGCGTCTTGGGACCGAGCAAGACACCATATTTAACAAGTGTGAACAGTCGATTAACCCTTACAATTTCAACAAGAACAACCTTTATCATAAGCTATACCTTTACCTGTTTCCATGAACTACATTCGGATATTTTTATGAATTTTCAAAACCAATACAACGGTTACGAATATTTTGGTTTCGAAAGATTGTTAATTTCATTTCATGTTTCATTACGTATCACAGTTTTCAAACAGATTTTACAATATTATGTGGTACCCTCTTAGTGCATTGCAAACAAGTGAGAGCATCTAATAAATAGTACAATTTAATTCCCTAAAACCCTAAATATAATATTAAATAATTTACATACTAGCTGGATCAATATTACAATAGCAGTTTTGCACAAGGATTTCAGTTTCTATGGTAAATAATTAAAATTTTGAATGTACATTTTATCCATCATAGCGTGAGGACCACTTGTACATATAAGTACTTAATTTAGAAAAATATGTTTTAGTTTATTAACATTGCAATCGTTTCGCCTAACGGAAGTTAAAGGTGAATACATATACTCGTGAATTCTTACGAATTTATATGACCTTAGAATGTACAATGACGTCACTGGTAATATGCCGTACTTTATAAATTTCTGTCCAAACTTACAGATGATTAAAATTAAAATTTTTGCTAGCTACCGTTATTGGTTGAAAAGTCAAACGTCAGAATTGACCGAACGGATCATGATGGTTAATTTGGCTGATAAGTAACATTTATATATTATTATTATATTGTGATACTGTCCAGAAGTAAAATGAAATACTTTATTCAGACACACATAAGAAACAATACTACACGATATACTGTTACTCCAAATGTTTACTGTTCTTCCAAATGTTTACAAAAGATATTTTATTCTAAACACTAACATTATCTATTTACTACACGTTGTTATTCAAATTTATTATATAAATGTTTGTATATTATGCATGGTTGACTTTCTTGCCTGATGTCGGACAGCCTCATAGGCAGTGAGTGTTGGGCCTGGCATGTAAAGGCATATAATAAACACATTTCAGGATCACCGGTAAAGGTGATGCCGGAGAAAAGAAAAGTATTTTTATCACGGTCACCGGTAAAGGTGATGCCGGTAATGGTAAAAAAAAGCGGAAAGGATTACTGATGACTTAATTGATTATTGGAAATCTTACAATGTTAAGTAAGTAACCGGTAAAGGTGATGCCGGTAATGGAAAAAAAGCGAGAATGCATTACTGATGACTTCTTTGACTATTGGAAATTTTACAATGTTAAAACAGTAAAAAAAAGCTGAAATGCAATAAAAAAAAGCGGAACTGCTAAGTAAATGGTTATTTATTTATTTATATAGTGTATGGTTTAAATAAAAAGTAAAGTATGTGACGAATATGAAAGATTCACAATACTTATAATAAAATATTGTAGAAATAACGCAGCATTATCGACACAACATGCACAACTTATATTTTTAATTTGATGGTCAACTATGAACATATTAAGATGTTTCATTTGATTAATTATTATGAAGCTAATAACATTTTCTATGTCCATGGAATATAGATTTTGTTTGTTTGACAATATCGCTATGTACCTACTTAAAAGGGTGCTTATGCAGGGATTGCAGTATGTTGAATGTAAAAGATAATGTTAACATTATATAAAATGTTTATTAGGAGTCCTACAATACTTATTAATAATTGTAATTTAAATGAATGTTAAATCCCAAAAATGCACTACTAAGGTAGTGCAGGGAAAATTAGCTAAGTCACGTGTTCGATACAACGCACCGAACACTACTTAAGTAGTTTAGCGTATTAAAAAGATTTAAGGATATATGTAAATGTTATTCTAAGCTGCTTTGCAAAGAAATATGGTAATTGTACTAAAATAATATAATAGTATATATACGTAATTATTTATTTATACAATTTATACCATCATTTTTTAAACTTGACGTGCCATTTCAATGTTTAAGTACTTCGAGAACGAAGTACATGTCAGTATGGCCGTGTTATATTATATGGTATTATAGAGTATTTTTAATTGTTTTTTTTATTATAAAACTACTAGTAATTAATAATAAATAACATTGCCAAATAAATATATAAACATTTCTGAACGAACGTAAGATATTCCTAAACGATGTTAAATCTTGAAGTACATTCAGTACTAATTAACTAAAATTTAGGTTTCTTAACATGTAATTTATCTTATAATTATTAAAAATAGTTTTAAGAGCTATTTTTATGTTTTTGGTTTGTATCTTTGCACAATATTTCATAGTTAATTAGAATTATTTAACGTGCTGTCATTGGTTAAAATGTAGTCGATTTCCGTTCAAATGTTGGCTATATAAACACAGTCGAGAGACTGGGAGGGGTTTGTTGCTCCAGATCCGGCACAGAGTTAAGTACAAACTTGCATTGTATTATTGTTGCTTTATATTTTGTCTTAGTTTAATTTATTGAATCGGTTATTTATTGAATCGTACGTAATACCAGTGTCCCATTTTTAAGGGATAAATAAGTATATTGCCATATTTTATTATGTCCATAATATATTGTTAGATTTCCCATGTAACATTGTTTGCTATGATTGCCTATCCTATCATATAATAACTTATCTAATTTGATCTAATGTGTGTTTAAATATGCTTTACCTTTCCTTAATAAATAGCTATTTATATTAATCTAATATACCCTATTTTTATTTCATTAAGCTTTCCACTCTGTTTTCGATAAAATACTAGGCATAATTAATATATTCTAAATGCATAAATTCACAACCAATATCTGTACACTCCATAAACCCCTTTTTAACACATGCTTAAAGGGTATTTTTGGGGAGTGTGAGGAAAAAAGCTTGATATACTACAAAACTACGCTATTTAAAATATGCTTCAAAATATGTAATAATATTGTGTCGACTTTGCGAAAAAATCATAAGACAAAATCTTGATGAAAATAAATAAAATTACTACTACGTGTACCACGACATATATTGTGGCAAAATGTCTACGTCAGGTTATGAATGATAATTTGTTTCCTGATGTGGAACAATATTATGGTGACATTTTAGTAAATCATAAAATAGAATTAACTAAAACAGTATTATCAAAGTACGCAAACACTAGGATTGCCTATCTTACAAAAACAAAGTGACCCTTAAAATGTATACGGCACATCTATACAAATTGATTTATTTTAAAAATCAATAATTGTCATTTTTTTTCATTATTTTGGTTGACAAAAGTTTTTTTTTTAATTTTGATGTGCTTTTTGTCATTCAATTGGATGTTTTCCTCTATTTTTTTATTGTCCATTTATGAAACTTCTCTGTGTCCAATTAAATATGATGAACGAAATGGATTTTTCTTGTGTTTTATTCCATACTAGCTTCTGCCCGTGATTTCGTCTGCGTGGACTCAAGTTAATGCTTAGCACGTAAACAATTTTCCCTCGGGAACTACTTAAGGAATCGGGATAAAAGGTAGCCTATGTTCTTTTCCATGTCAAAGTCTACATCTATGCCAAATTTCACCTAAATCTGTTTAGCCGTTTTTGCGTGATTGAGTAACAAACATTCAAATATCCCAACATTTCTAACATAGGACATACAGCACGTGCTGAAAACATTAGTCTCCCTTCTTGGCAGTACGGTTAAATATGTCTGTTTACTATTTTTTATTAAATTAATATGTATGTATTTTCGAATTTCAACAAATTTATTATTTTTGTAATGTCGATAATTATGTCGATACGATTTTTAATTGGTTACCCCAAATTCGCCCTTTAGAGCGAGTGTATTATTACGTATACGTACATAGATTTTTCTGTGTTTTATTTGTGTGCAAAAACAAGCTAGTGTGTCAATTTTGAAATAGTGTGAGTTTGTAAAGCAAAAATTATTTTTGTGAATGTGTGATTTTGTTTCATAGTGTGATTTACCCTCCCCGCGCCAAAATCGGCAGAAAGTTTTGTTAGAAGGTTTGTCCATAAATCTTATCCTTAAATATATGATCTAAGGATCTATAGTAATCTGTGGTCTAAATAAGCTACTAGCTTGTGTCCTTTACCCCGTAATGTCATTAACTTATTTAACATTTTCAAGTTTAATATGAACTACCGACAATTTTCAGGATAAAAAAAACTGGTGATATGAATTGGTTATGAGTTTCGATTAAGACAAAACTAATAAATAAAGCATACTATAAAGTAAAGGACTACATGGAAGATAAAAATCCCTGGATATAATTTATTTTATCAATAATTAACATATTAATTAAATAATTTTGTGACATGTTTAATTGTGTTTAATATTTGATGTTTGTAAGTGAATTGACATTTTAGTCAATTGAATTGGATTTATTAACTTGGTGTTATTTTATTAATTATTATTAATGATATTTTATTTTATTTGACATTTATCTATATTTGATAAAAAAAAATTGTATTCATTTTCACAATGATTGTAATGTACATTTTAATTTATTTGTTTGACATTCATATACCTAATCTGAATAAATGATTTTGACTTTTATATTGACTTTTGACTTTGATACAATTAGTAACTGCACCAATTTACAGCAGTTTTTGAATGGACTGGACCATTCCATCTTTTGAACAAGGTGGATTTGTTATCTACGTCAGTTGGTATGGGAGACATTCAAATTCTAATTTGTAACCGGTAACGTATTCTAAAATTGCAGAATCAGAAATAATATTTTGATATAGAAAATAGCTGATTCGACCTAAATAGGGTACCTCTAATATCGAGTTCTCCGGTCGAATCTCCGCTGTTGTGCGCCGCGGGCTTGGTGCGGGCCGCCGGCGGAGGCGGCAGCCTCCTCGCAGGGTGCGCCGGCGGCGTGGCTTCCCGGTAGTAGCGGCGGCGGCGGTTGGCGCGCCGCGCTCTGTTGCTGACGAGGAGGCGTTCGCGAGTTCCCCGACTGAGGCTTATTAGTTTAGATACTCGGTATAGGTTTTTTAATTTGTTGGCTCGATTTTTCTGTCGTTTTAAATATTTTAATAGCCTCACCCAAAGATTCACTAAATAAGTACGCATCTCTCTTAACATTTTTGATTATCTTCCAAAAACCCTTGTCCAGCAACGGAATTATTCATTGTTTCGTTATAATGTAGGTCCAACAAGACCTGATTTAATTCAGATAATTGTTTGACAATCTCAAGGTTATCCATATCGCCGTCAATGAGCTGAGTCGTCAGATTGACTACTCTGGCTACGGCTAGCCCAAGCTGGTTTTGTGATTTTTCCAGTCGTTTATCACGATTATTCGTCGAGTCTGTTAGAATAGACGCCACTTCTGGATTCAACTTGGGTGCTTTGGTGAGATGAAAATTTTCAGGTATCAACGTTCTATTTAACAGCTCTTCTTTGACCTCCTTTGCCAAACCTGTGAGTATTATTTTCCCTAAAGCTTTTTGGATTCGCCTAGCTGTAACGTAACAAACTGCCTAGCAGTGGGTCAGGTTCAGTTGTAAAATAAGGAATGCTCTGTTAGAGGTCAGTAGCAAGCTATTTTATGAGAGATTAATTGGAGGTCGGTAGCCGACCCCTTGAGCAAAGAAAACAAAAGAATCAGGGTAGTGGGTATGTATTCAGTCCATCTGTAATCTACTTAAAACAAGGAATTTATCAAAAATAATCTACAAAAGCACAAACGTTATAAAAAAGAGTTTGTCCTCATAACCTTCTGTCCGGGCTGGCGCACTTATTTCACTTTTCAACGCAGACCGAAAGTACCGGTTTGTGAACTGGTTGAGCGACTACGTCAGCTTGGGATTCTTGTAGGAGTTGGTGGTTCATGCGACTAGGTGCATACCCCTAGAACTGGGTCTTCGGAGATAGAATGTGATGCTGCATAGCATATACTTTTTAGATTTATACCGCACACATAATAACTTTTGGCGATTTATTATCTCAAGGTAACGTCACGTTATAAACTATTCACCTCCGAGGCCGAAGGCTGGGAAAACAAAACTAAACTGAATCCCTCTCTGCTTCCTCTACTGAAGGCTCGGGTCCTCGTTTAAAAACCTTCTGGAACCATTTGGCACAAAGGAAGATAAGATCTTGTTGGCCAGTAGTCATAGTCAACCAGCCAGTTCCCGAAATGGTCCATATTAATTTTCGGACGGTCTGGTGTTCGACAGCCAAGAATATAATTCATGCCGACCTGATGAGGAATTGGATCCAGCAGTTATCCAGAATAAGAGAGGCACAAAAAAGATTAAAATCTCCTTTGACTATTAAAAATTCCACTTGTCATCAAATGACATGACAAGAGTAAAATAACAGAAAGAACCCGCTCTCAATAAAAATGCGGATTTATGTGTATAATTCGTATTGGAAACTGTATATAAATCAAACCCTATCGAATGCAACTTCCGAAGCATTGGGGCCCGTCCGGATCCATAATATTTAAAAAACAAGAAGTTACGAAGGTAAGAATCCAGACACACGCCATTGCCCCCTGCTTTTCATTCGGAAACCATCATTACTTTTATCATTTGGGTGTCTATATATCGAAAGAACATTCCCCAAAATCTATTATAATCAAAACATTAATAGAACGTAGTAATCAACATAGTCTGATATACAGAATAAACTTAATTTTCCAGGGAGGAATTATGGACAATCAGAGCCTGAAGGGCCAAATCCAAAGATACCCATAAAAAGTGACAAATTGAAAACAAAAAGCATCAACATGCTACACAAAAATGTGTCTAATAGTCCTAATAACCGTAAGTATTAACACAAGTCAAAGCAAAACCCTATATTCTATTATATTCAATTTAAATTAAACACATTAGTAAAAACGTAGTTACATCAAATACAGAATTAACATATTTTCCAGGAAATAATGATTGACAATCAGAGCCTGAAGGGCCAGATCCAACGATGCCCATAATAAACTAATAAAGGTGGAAAAATTAAGAATAAAAGTGTAAACGTGTTGAAAACAACGTTTAAACAGGAGTCCTCATAACCGTAAGTATTACATAAGGCAAAGTAAGATCCTACATAGCATAGCCAGTATTTCAGGAGGCACACTAAGGGATTCAGGAGCGCCTATGGTCGGTGTTTCGGCTGCAACCAATATTGGCGAGACTGATAGGGCCACTGCCGGTATTTCCATTTCGGGTATGGGGCGTATGGGGGCGTACGGGGCGGTGCACAACTGATTGCCATGTAGCTGATGGACAATCCTCAGCGCCACGCGGCTCCTCGACATCACTATCGTTGTTGATATTATATTCGGAATACGACTCATATAAGTTGGGATCAATCGGTAAATGCGTTTCTACCGGTTCGAGTTCTAAGCAGATAAAGAAGAAGAAACACAAAGTAAGTAAGACACAATCTCATCAGGGGTTGTTTTGTTTACTTTCGGGATAATATCGCGTATTATCAGTTTATGAAAGGTAACAGTATGTTTCCGGTTGACATCTCGTGAAACCACTTAGGAAACAATATGAAAAAAAATAAAAACAAACAAGTTATTATGACAGCCGTTACCGCATCTGTAATGTGCACATTAAACGCGCAAGAAATGTATGCGTATGAATAACATCGCGTGTTATCACTTTGGACACCATATTTCATAGTGGACTCGTTAATTTTTCTTATAATTTATTATAAGGAGAGAAATGAAAAAAAATACCTATAAGGTATTTTTATTTTGTCAACAAAAGAAAGTAATAAGTATAGGATGTGATAATTTACATGCGGGTAGGTTAACATGAAAAATAGTTTTAGATCGATAAAATATTTGATAGGTAACACATTATTTCACCTTTATTTCATATTATTGTAGATAAGTAGGCACTTACCTTCGATTTCAACGTGATCAACGCTAGAATTTGAAGAACTTGGTGACAGTGAACGGTTTTTATTTCCAATTTGTTCCTCTAATTTTTGTATTTTCTTCGGTGATTCTGTCGATCTATTCCGTTTCTCTTATTCTTTCCCTTATCTTATTCTTTCCTAACATGTTTTGCACTGTTTTCACTGTATATTATTAATAAAAATTGGATGGGGGAAACATTTATTGAAATACACATAACAGTTACAATACAAATATATCTATATACATATGTATACCTACCACTACATATAAAATATATACCAAAAATTAAAAAAGTCGTCCACACCGCTGCCCTCCGGAATGGTGCCCAGAAAGCTGGCTGCGTTGCCTCGTTGAATAGCGATGCTAATCCGTTGCTCGAGGAACGATCCAGCTCTCCGGTCACCAGTGGTGTAATTAATAAAAATAATTACAAATTCAAATAAAATACGAACACGATGTTGATGATGCCGCACACAAAATACGAATAACGTTACTGTGGCGCCCTCTACCGGAGGACGGGTGTACTAAATAGTCAAGTTGTTGTCTTCTTTTTTTGCTTTTTAGGTCTTTAAACATTGTGTGATGATGCAGTACGTGGAATCACGGACTACCTGGTATTAAATCTCGAGGATGTAACAAAACTATATCATTTAGATTTGAAATTAAATTTAGCCGTTCGTAAATTAGCAGACTTAGCGCTCTGATAAAATGATATAACATCGAAAACAGATAACAATGGAAATTATAACAGAGAAAAAGACAAGAAATTTAGCTGTAAATTCAGGTCATAATGCTCAGACATAATTATTAATTTTCCGACATGACTAAGCGCTTCCTCGTGAATTCGACCTTGTTATTTAATTATTTCGCCAACGCCAGCGAAATTAATTATTAATTACAGTGTATACTTTGCGTTTGTCTAGCGGTCAATCAATTAATCAATCAAATACGTTTATTCAGTTTAGGTTTTCACAAACACTTATGAACGTCATACAATATATAATGAATGAATGCTAGGCACTACGGCATCATCGAGCGGACAAGGGTTCTTGGCCAGTATGTAGGGCCACATAAAACAAAGAAAACAAAACATGGACTCCGCGGCCAACATTTTATTCTTGGTCAAACGTCTTGCTATCAAAAAGGATAACAAGGACCTTTATTGAGTTGTTGAAACAAAATCCTTTGTTCACCAATATCAATTACGCGCTTCTTCATAACGAAGTTGGTGCCAATAAAATTGCTGGTAAAGGTTCGTAAAAGTTTCTGTGTTCCGCTTTGTAATGTTGTCCATTTTGCCCGAACACAACATTAAATCATAAATCTGTAACGAACCTTTGTTAACGGAGACATCAAACAAGTAAATCTAATTTTATATCAATGTCTTAGCGCTGATAACCGAGAAGGAATACGGAATGGGAAGTTGCTGCAGAGAATGGAAAGTATAATTCAGGCTGGCGCGATGTAATCTATTTACAAATTTCACCGTGGTTGGTTATTGTTCCGAATGACGAACCCGCATGGAAAAGTTTCTCAATGAAGCCCGCGAAGCAACAAAGCTTGCGTTTTCGTTGCGTACACTGAAATCGCAAGTTATATCGAATGTTATCGCTTTTCAATAGGTACGCAGAATGGTTCCAGGGTTCCAAGATTATTTACAACTCTGTCTACCTACAGTGTCACTATCTTTGAGTGACATGACATCTCAACCTAGAGAATAATCAGATTTATTTGATCGAACTACGTTATAATTCGATTGTCAGTGGCGCTTACTACGTTCAAGTGCGACGGTGGCGATAAATGTCAATTTACAGATAAGTTCGTTTCTTAGGATGGCCGTGATGTTGTATAGCTGTAGTAATACAGTGCTATAAGAATAATTTAGCATTTGATTGAGACCCAAATCCGTGGGTGTCAAACATCAACTCCAGCTGTCTGCCGAAAGTGACGCTTTGCAAGGCCGCGGCGTTAGTTCTTATTTCAACCACGTACCAAATGATCCTTGTAGCACTGCGTGCAGCGGTGTATCGATACTTAAACGTTAAGTATAGGATATGGCGCGGTTTTTCAGAAAACGGTGTCAAATCTTTCCCGTTAACTACTTAACAGGGGAATCTCACCAGATTGGATCATGGTTACACATGCAGTCGCCTGAATGTGCAGGTTTCATCACGATGTTTCCACTCATCGTAAAAGCATCGGTTAGTATTCAACTAATATACAAAACTCAGAAATGATCATTAGTAATCGAACTCGGTATCTCTCGTTTACGAGTTGGCCCGCTAACCATTAAGCCACCGACGCTCATCGGGCCCTTATACTATACGAAATTGCCAAATATCTTACACTATGGAGAATGCGATGTAGACATTCGTATTGGCATAATTTACTGCGTATCTGTGTATTCGCGTTTAGGGTGAAGGTCAGAGCAATATATCAAAGGGGAGCGAAATATCGCTGCCTTGGGATTGAACGCCACGCTGCAAAGAAACCGGCTGTGAGATTTCACCACACTGGCAGGTAGTGGCCGACCCGGGATAAAATTGAGACCAAAACCATTAATTTTATTTTAAACTTCTGACAAAAAAAAAAAAAAATATTCGTCAACAAATTCACACAGCGCCATCTAGCCCCAAACTAAGCAAAGTTTGTACTATGGGTGCTAGATAACTGATATACTACTTAAATACTTTTAAATACATACTTAACATACATAGAACACTCAGACCCGTAACAGAAATTAAAATTCATTATTTCAATTTTTTCCCGGCCGGGAATCGAACTCGGGACCTCTTGCGTGGCAGACCGGCATGTTGGCCATTGAACCACTCAGGTCGTCAACTTAACAGGGGAATCTCAATAACGGTATTATAAGTTTTACGTGTATATCTGTGGCTCTGTACCTCTGACTATTTGTGAGACTGTTTGTGGCATCGTAGCACCCGAAGGGATGGACCGATTTGGATGCGGGTTTCTTTATTTGAAAGCCGGTTTAGTTGAGACGCTTCTTAGATTGTTTCATTAAAATCAGTTAAGTAGTTTAGAAAATATTTGAGTTTAAGAAAACTTGGTCGGTGGTTATCCGATTTTTCTGTCGCTATACTATTATGTGGAAAAAGAATCATACAAACCACCTCATGGTTAGTAATTACCGTAAATAGCTAGCAGGCTAGTTAGATCCAGAAATCGTTATTTGCCAGAATAGCAAAAAATATCACTCACAACATCTACGATTAAGTTTAATCACGTGTAAAATAAAAGCACAAAACTATAGAAATGAACGGTGGCCAAGTTACTTGTTGCCCTAGCGCCTTCAGCCTTGTGGGTTTTTCAAGTAAAATTAAAATATGAAACATTCATAGACACAATACTCGTTACAGTTTTGTTGTTATGTTAGTACGTGGCCCCCATTGGGACAGATCCATACAACCATAGATAGGAGTTTTTCTCTAAAGAGGAACGATCTAGCTAATAGTAAAATGGGAAAGTATGAAAATATGGATGAACGATTGTTACTCCGTAATGCAAAAATTACTAAACGGACTTTGATGAAATTTTGCAGTGTTGTAGCTTATATCTTAGATATCCATTATATCATCCACAAATGTCCAAAGCAGAAATTCGCTACAGGCTCATTGGATTTTCTCTCTCCTAATGTATACGCAGTTCGATGGGCGACGGTTGTAGGATGCAATTACCTGTATTACCTGTATTAAGTAGTAAATTCACAACTTGACATAATTTCTCATATGAAAAATATTTTTTCATAGCAAGCTTTTATCGCGTTCTCTATGTTCAGTCCGAGGTACTTTAGTCAAGACTAATGAAACGAGCCCAAACTCGATGGGTTGACCATGCGTAGTTTCGCAGTTCCTTCGGCCACCTTCTATCTTCATCATCAGATCAGCTCAATGGTGTAATAACATTGCATTGTCACTGAACACATGTACCTATACAAAATTTCATCTCAATCAGAAATGGGGAAATGGGTTAAATTTAAGTTGAAAGATTTTAATAACTACAGCCATGGCGACATGTAAAATAAATAAAAGCTTGTAATTAGTGAACGATTCTGTAATACCATACTGCGATGTGAACGACAGATTTACCAACCTAAACAGCAAAGTATGTGCCAATTTAGGTTCTAATAAGACTACTTCATATAATATGACGGCCCCATGAATTCTTGTTAGCGTCTTGTTATCTAGACAGCCAAGTGGACCAAGAAAATTTACTTTGTTTCTCCCAATTACCTTCTAACACAAGTATTCTCTTCGAAACTCGAGTAGATACTAATAATATAGAAAAAATATCACCCAATTTCAGTACGGTACCTTATGTTATTTTATAAATAACTTTTGTGTCGTATCACTGGTGTACTGAATTGTACGAAACTATTTTACATTGTTGCAAAATATTCATTTAAATTTCAAAAGATTCAAAAGATTACATTGTAACTAACAATCGTGTTGTATTGATTCAGCTTCTCAAAGCTCGTTTATAAGTCGCCGCTTACAGGCCGGACAGTAAACGCATACGCGTCCCCCGCATAGTCATCACATAGAAACAGGACAGAAAACCACGCGATGCGGGTGTGGCGCTACGATTGTGCCGGTGCAACACGATTACTGTGTGGTGCAGTCATAGAGATAATATTTACTAACGCAATAGAGGAGACAC
This sequence comes from Blastobasis lacticolella, assembly GCA_905147135.1. NCBI lineage: Eukaryota > Metazoa > Arthropoda > Insecta > Lepidoptera > Blastobasidae > Blastobasis > Blastobasis lacticolella. The sequence continues at coordinate 21,758,622 of LR990040.1, forward strand.
CGCAAGTATTTTCTTTGAACCACGCTTTGTGGTCTATGGACAACAGTGGCCGCAGTCAGTTCTTAGTCATTGCGCGACGCGGACCAATCTGACAGTAGCTTAGATATTTAAAACAAATGCCATTACACACAAGTATTTATAAACTGTACGGACCATTCGAGGGCCAAAAATAAAGAAAATGGCGTAACATTTCATCGATCAATATAAAAACCTGTTACTAAAATCAGCTGAAACACTATTTAATAAGTAAGGATCGATTCATGCTTAAGATTAAGAAAAGTAAACCTACAGAAGAGGCAGCGCTTTGAATTAACCTACTGAAATTAAACATTTGTTTAAGTTTCTTTCACAGTATCCGTAATACTATGACTAGTATTCGCCCGCGATTTCACTCGCTATTAAGAACCATTTAAGAGTCCTCTTTCACTTAACTACCCTTTTTTATGTAATTCGGCAAACAAACAGACATGCAGGGCACCTGATGGAAAATGGTCACCGAACACCAGGGGTGCTATCAATGCGTTGCTCGGCACTAAGGAAACCTCTTATATACCTCTAGAACGAACCTATTTCATAGTCCAAAGGAAATACTGCGTGATTTTCCTTAAGTTAAAAAGCCCTTTCAACTTATCTTTTACGCTTGCACATTCCGACATCATCATCCGAGACCTAAATGATCATCAATATCAGCGCTAATGGTCCGACATGTACTATCATAATCCTAAGTGTGTCGTAAGTGTATAGTCATATAGTTTAACAAATAGTGTAAAAGTGTTAGTTTTAAATTAAAGTTTCCTCAGATCTGTACAGTAATATGTACTAACAGATCTGAGAAATTATCATCCTTACATAGTTATCTACTACATATTATAAAACAAAGTCTCACGCCGCGACTGTCTGTCTGTTCGACTCAAACACTACTTAATGGATTTTCTTTTTCAATTTCTAAACATTGTAACTTGATAAAATAGATTAATTTATTTCATTAAAATAATTTCATATTTTAATATGTTATCGTATACGCCTTTTCGGAGTTTGAATACAAGGAAACATGATTACCAAATGAGCATACAATGCATTTGTTTCTTGCAGTGTGTTTTATATAGAATTAGTTAATATTAGACGTTTTCGGTGGCTTTCACCGGCGCGCAGTTCGTTTCTCCGTAAACAAACAACTTTTCCGAGTAAACCTATGATTTTATGTGGGTGCAGTAAATAAAATATGCTTTCTCTCATTAGTATGGAAACCAAAATTGCATTAACATTTGGGACAAAACTGCTACGTGGAGAAATCGAGTATGTCTATATCGGCTCTTACCGACAGATGTCCTAAAACCCCCTACAAATTCTACGTACCCTCAAGTATTTCCTAAAATGTTTATAATCAGATCTCCTTATTATTATCGTATTTATGTTCACTGCTAAACAAAGGTTGATCGATGTGAAGTCTGACTCCACCTACATAAAGTATTTCCAAGCAATGGGCGAAAGTTTGTAAAGAACGAAAGTAGAACTTAGTCCTGTTTAACGTTACCTTTTAATTTTAAAAGCTCTTAATTTTACAGAGCAGTTTATTTTTCTTTCCGTGTTTGAAGAAGAAAATTTTGCAGTAAACAGATGGATGGATCTAATCTACCAATATTTAAAGACAATTCCCGTGTTTCGGAAATATTAATTAAATAGATAAAAAATCTGTAAACGTGTGAACAACGTACTATCAATTTTGTTTCGGAATCTATTATTATCTCGAAATTAAAGACTTCTACAAAGGTTGATCAAATTTCACGTACCGCACTTTAAGGCTCAATTCACACTAGGAGGGGCGGAATCTTGTATAAAACACTAGTGGACCCGGCGCGAGTTCGTCCGCGTACACCTACTTTACCCCTTCTTCTTATTCGCTCAGTATTCGGTATAGGTTTTAAGACTTTTGTGGTTATTCACGATGTAAAAACAATACTAACCGAGGTAACAAATCCGATATGTGTAGTGAAAGTGCAGTATTCGGTATTTACCCCAACACACGCTTCTTTTCTTGCTTATAAACCTTCCTCTTAAATCACACTATCTATTGCTAACAATAGCTTTAAAATCCTTTGCGTAGTTTAAAAGAACTAAGCGTACACAGATACAAAGGGACAGTCGGCGGGAAGCAACCATGTTTTATACTATGCGTAGATTCTCACCCTCGTTTAATGCATATTTAATGAGAATATTAAAACTTCCTTTGTTTCTTATAATTATTAGTCTACACAAATTACAAACAAAAAGTTATATTATAGAAATTTACATCTAGAAGCGGTTGAACGATCAAGTAATCCTGACGGTTACCGTAGCAAATAAAACTAAGCCGTCTACAGTGCCACAAACATGTCTGACCGGATGACAGCATCGCTGTTGTTGGCATTGACATAACATTTCAAAACAGCAACACTTAGTTCCGGTTTTGGCTACCGGGTCGAATAGGTTTATCAACAATCATGTCAACAAAGGTCTTGGCTCAAAAATACTCAGAGTCGCCAGAAATGTCATTATAATATGTACAACAAACATACATAATAATTTACTGCAAAATCGATGTGGAAAACTAGTTGTCTTATTATAAAAGGTACAGTCTCAATACAAAAAAATCCATTGCTCTTCGTTAATCTTGCTATAACTGGAAAACAGCTGGACAGATTTAAATAATTATTCTTTTGTTTTCCCGGCGGCGAAACTGCCGACCTGCTTAATCCTCTGGACTCCGTACAGAGACGCGCAATTGTCAATGATCCCGTACAAACAAGCAAGTTGGAACCACTGGCAAACCGAAGGATCTTTGGCTGCCTGTGTGTGTTCTATGGGCTGTACAATAGGGAGTGTTCCGAGGAACTTTTCGATCTGGTGCCTACAGCACAATTCCGCAATCGCACCACCCGCCGTGGGCTGGGCCGTGGGATCCTCACTACGTGGACCCTCTGCTGGTCACGACGCGAAGGTTTGATAGTACGTTTCTCGCTCGTACGATTCGGATGTGGAATAAGCTACCAGCCACAGTGTTTCCTTTGGGCTATGACATAGTATCGTTCAAGAGGTATATTAGAGCCAATTAGAGGTCTCTTCAGAGGCGGGCGACGCATTGGTGGCTCCCCTGGTGTTGCTGATGTCCATAGGCGGTGGTGACCACTTTACATCAGGTAGCCCGCTTGCCTGTTTGTCTGCCGTATAACATAAAAAAAAGCCGTATACATGACCGAAACGTCACTAAAACGACGTTGGAGCTCCATTGCAGCTTTAGCTCCAATGAAGTGGTATCATTGCCTTTGTACAATGAACCGGTCCATATATATAAGTCTTTGACTTACATACTATAAAAAGGAATAGTCAACACAAATAAATTCACATAAAGCTTCGTCCAAAATGAGGGTAGATATTCCAACTTACGTCACAGAAGAGTATAATATTGTTGCTTATTATTTAGTTGGGGCGTTATAGTGCTTAAACTGTAAGGCACTACCTGTCGATAAGGCGGTCATGTATCTCGGCCCCAAAATATTCGCCAAAGGGCTAGCTTATGTGGCTCTGAGTAGGGTAAGATCTTTATACGGTGTGAGAATCAAAAAAAATATATATAAAAAGCTCTTAAACAATCCTCACCATACATTAGCGTTGGAAGAGTTACAGCGATTGAGAAGCACTTAGCGCGGCTCTCAAATCTAAGAAGACAAAGAAAGGCCACAAATCTATTTTTATATTATTACAGGCGCCCCTTCCATAACAACTATTTAAAAACCATCGCCGATTAATGTCAAATCCTCTGGAGAAAACCATACCGAAATTAGTCAAGCCGTTTTCAAGATAAATGGGAATATTTGCATAAATTAAAAAATATTGAAGGCAGCGCCCCCTGTCGAGTTAACACATATCAAAGAAATCACAAATCCATTATCGAAAACCGTATTAAAATCGGTCAAGCTGTTTTGGTACAGGTTTTGGTCTCATCAGATGTTAGATCTCTGTCAAGATTGAGGAGTCCGTCTGGGTGAGTACTACCGCCTTATCTATTTCTGCCGCCAAGTAACAATGCTTGCTTTGTTGTATTCCGGTTTGAAGGATAAGGTAGTCAGCGCAATTATGGGCATGAGACATTTCATCTTAGTCCTCACAGGTGGTATATATTCGTATATATTGTAACATGAGGGTAATGTGTGAATTGTAAACCTACCCGCCAATAAATTGAATCAGTCACTTAATCGGCTGTTTTGTTGAACGTTGTCCTCTCGCTATTAAATAATAAACTAACAGGGACAACGCACCTGAGGTTCTGCATTTTTTTGTCTGCAACCAAAATGCATGAATCGTAGACGTTATGGGCGACCGTAACCGCTTATCATCTGTCTGCTTGTTTGTCACTGAGAAGAAGAAGAAGATTAACGATGACATTGAATTGCACACACAAATTAACACACAACAAACAGCCTCTAGTCTCACAATAAACGCATTTAACCCTTATAAAATTCTCCGCCTCTAAAAAACCAGCCTTTACTATTTTCGTACCGTCGTAAGTAATAGAGCTTAAAATAGTGTGGTATTGGAACTCATATGAATAGAGGCTAACTATATTTTAACGGTTACATATTTGTTCAAAATTACGATAAAATATTATTCCTTTCCCATTCCGATATTTTCTCATTTAGGTACTCATTTGGAATGACACGGGTATGAAATAGATTGTCTATACTAATATTATAAAGAGAAAAGGTTTAATTGTATGTTTGTCTGTAAAGCATTAACTCAAAAACATCAGGAAAATTTTTCTTTTGAGGATCTTATAGATACGTTCCGTTTTGCGGTTGTGCTAATTAAATATAGTAGTTTCGCTTACTATATTTTAATTTTTAATTTATAGTAGGTAGACTCCTAATATAGTAGGATACTATATTATACTAGCTGACCCGGCAAACGTTGTTTTGCCATATAAATAAAAAAAAAATTTTGGGGTGGACTACCCCTAACATTTAGGGGGATGAAAAATAAATGTTGGCCGATTCTCATAGATACCGGATAAGCACAAAAAATTTCATCAAAATCAGTCAAGCCGTTTCGGAGGAGTATGGCAACGAAAACTGTGACACGAGAATTTTATATATTAAGAGATAGTAGGGTTGGCAACCCTAGGTAGGGTAGGGATAGCCACGCCGCGCCCACTAGTGTAAAATATAACTAAAGGAGCTTTCCTTGGAGCACTACAGGATAAAACTAAGCAAGCGAGCATCTCGTCGACTCATAATAACTCGAGTTCAACTGTAGCCAGTGCCGTCAAAGCAAATGCCCACTTACGGAAGTTGGGAGAGATGCCCCTAAATATTACAGACGGCTAGTACTGGGCGTGAGTGGTGCAGTAGTTACGTGCAATCCCTTACGAGGCCCCGGTGCCGCATCAAACAAGCTCAAACAAGCCCTAACATGTCTACAAATAGTGGACAAACGAGCGAACTCTGGACCGCGTTCAGAGGCTTAGCTTCCAGCGCAACTTTTAATTCAGGACGTAGGTTTTTAAGGTTTTATCCTGATGTATAAGGGATATCGTGTTGGAAATGGAGTGTCCAAACTAGGAAAGTACCTCAATCTTATACCGCAGCTAAACAATACCTTTTTAAATAATGTTGTGATTTGTGGTAACGAAATAGTAAGGGCTCCAGGGCTCCAAGGTGCACAAGATCGAGGTTGATCAAGTTAGTCGAAGGAAGGAAATACACATAAAGTAGGCAAAATAAATCGTTTTAACTAAATGTGTATAGCAAACCAAATTAACTCCATCTCACGGCAATTAAAGGTACTAAACCTTACCGATATGGCTAATTGCCGCTGTAACTGTCATGTACGACAGTTACGACATCTAGCAATCGCTTTATCTATTACAATATTATGCAAAAGGAACACCGTGGCTTTGGCAGTGATGAGGCACTATATTTGATTATTTTGCTGCCGATTGCAACCTCTGCCGGGGTTTTAGAGGTGGTCATAAAAAAAAATTAAAATTCGAAAACAACACTTTTCTTTTAACCACCGACGAAAAGAGGGGTGTTATAAGTTGGACGTGTGTATCTGTCCGTGGCACTAGCTCACGAACGGAATGGCCGCTATCGAAGCGGTTTTCTTTATTCAAAAGTCAGTTTGATTGAGGTGGTTCGTGGCTATGTTACATTAAAATCGGTTCAGCAGTTTGGAAAATATTGAAATATACTTGGTCGGAAGTTATCCGACATTTTTCTGTCGTATAGTTTATGGTTTACTTTTACGTTTCACTTATCAATTACCCAGTTCTTTGTACACGACTGCCAAGGAAGGGATGTTTTTCGCGTAAATCTTGTATGTTTAAATGTTTGTAAATTTCTGTATAACCTCGTATCTTCTAAACGGCTAAATGGACTTTGACAGATAAGATATCGTTAGATTTGTCTTAAAAACTCAAGTGTACTTAGACTGGTGTTTTAAAAAAAAAACAAAATTAGTCAAGTTTAAATTAGCCAAAAGCGTTTGAACTACTTTTTTGCTTTATTGTCGTGAGTAAAATGCATCGAAATAATATGTAGGTACCTACTACGTGCAAAGTATTAGATTAATATCTAAGGTTGGAGTAACCGTCTATCCATGGTGTAAGTACGAGTAAGAAAACATCCATACGACAGCAATACAAGGTTGTGAACGCACCCTGGCAAAGTTTTCTAGTGAGCCAGGCCGTAAGTGGCTTGTCGTATTCATAAAACGGTGGGCCAAATTGCGTAGGCCATTTGCCGTAACAAGGGACCGGTTGGCCAGTGCCCATGAAAACTTACAGATGTGTTATGAATGGGGGCAGGTAAAGAGTCTGTGAGTACTTGGAATAGTTCAGAGATAGTTTCGATGAGTGAGGAGTTCTGCCGTTACAAAAAAAAAATACGTGTGGCACTCGGGGACTGCCGCGGTAAAGCATAGCATTTTTTTATAAATTTATGAAATTATAATTTTGAATTTTTATTTGATAGATATTAATTCGAGCTAATTAATGCGATCTTCGTACAGTCGTACCATATACATACACGTTAAGGTTGAACTAGTCGCGGGCTCGAACTAACTCGTGGACGCGGCCAAAAAGCACGCTGTCTCACCTAGCATTGTGTCTAAAAGAGATGGAATCAGTTATGAGCAGTTAGCAGCTAGTCTACACGCATACGTCTAGTCGCACGCACACAAACACCGTGCCGAAGTCTGCCGAACTGAAACGACGTTAGACGATGCACGACTTTCAACGCCGCACCGCTGTGCCGGTCGTAGTGGGGGATGTAAGGTTTTTTTCGTTACGGAATTTCTTGATTCGGTCGCCGCGCTCAAAGCCCGCGATAACAGCTATGCAATAGCTTAAAAATTCAACGGAATTGAAAAACTCCTCCTTTTTTTGTAGTCAGTTAATAATGCACACATAGTTGTAAAGTACCCTATTAATACTGAAATACTATTACCTATAACAAATTTAAATTGCTGTAAGACTGTGAAATTAATAAATAACTTATACCATAAATAAAATACTCTAAAAACTAACATTTTGAAAACCAAAACACGATAGCATCAGCGTAAACTTATTACGCTCGTCATAATTTAAGGTAAACTCATTAATAACTTTCTCTGTATATCATTATTGTGTACAATAAACAGTTAAATAAATAAATAATCTCACAGAGGAGTTCCTCATCCGAACATCGCGTTTACTACCAAAGCTTGTTTTCATAACAACGTAATATGCTTTCACGACAACGATGTACAGCGTTAGGAAACCACACTGCTGCGAACTACTCTGTTGTAAAAACAAATTGACAAATAATAAACATTTCAGAAACTTTAACCTTCCTCTTGAATCACGGTATCTATTGTTGAAAACCGCATTAAAATCCGTTGCGTAGTTTAAAAGATCTAAGCGTACATAGATACATAGGGACAGACTGAGAGGCGGGAAGCGACTTTGTTATAAACTATGTGTAAGTTTTAGTACTACCAACCCACGTCATCCAGTTTCTACCACCTAGCTCACTTGCCCCATTAATGTGTTTACCCTATCAAAGTAAATAAAAGCTTTGGTAGTAAATGCGGTGTCCGGATGAGGGACTCCTCTATGAGATTAGTTAGTTTACCCCAAATTATGACAAGCGTAATAAGTTTACACTGATGCTACCTTGTTTTGGTTTTCATAATGTTCCTTTTTGGAGTATTTGCTAAATTGAAGTGTTAATATTTTAGTAACTACTAGTGAACTCGGCGCGACTTCGTTCACGTATACCTACTTTACTGCTATATACCATTTATCTTGCTTATAAACCTTCGTATTGAATGATTCTATCTATTTTTGAATACCGCATTAAACTCCGTTGCGTAGTTTAAAAGATCTAAGCGTTGATAGATACATAGGGTCGATGATGTTGTGCTTATGATAGAGGTCATATAACTCTTTATGGAGTTAGAGGATAGTATCTAGCGGTGACATGCTGCTTGTAGCAGTATCATAATAACCAAAGAAATTTTTAAAAATAAAATAAAAATTTAAAAATAAAAATTAGGAAACCCACTTCAAATCACAAAAAAGTTAAATTTTGGTTTTTATTATACAATACGAGTAAGTAAGACGTCAATAATTATGTTTGAGTCGGTACCACACACCAACCCTCTTCCGCCCCCAAAGGTTTTACCTTCGACAGTGCTGCCACCGACTCCTAAAATATTGATAGGTATCTAATTTACTCGTATTGTATTTTTTATTCATTCATCACAGCCCGTAACAGTCCACTGCAGGACTTAGCGCCTCTCCCACGAAAAGGGAGGTTATTGCCATAATCTCCACGCTTGGCAGGCGGGTTGGAGATCGCAGTGTTTAAATGTAACAATGGAAAATGCTGCTGCCCATTTTCTATAATTAGGAGACACTTGATCTTTTGCCTCGAAAACATTAGTCGCCTTGTACGACACCCATGAGTGTAAGGGGTTGGTGCTATTCTACTCTGCCGGACACCACACGGCCAACCGTGTTGTATGATAATATTATAAAAAGTAGTACAAAAACAAAAAACCCCAAATGCTATTAAAAGTTTGAAACAAGCCGAATGGTGTAAGTAGATAGGTATATAAAGTGCATATGTTAGTGAATTTAAACTTGAAAGCAGGCAGGAAACCATTTTTAATTTCTATAAATATTAAGTATCCCTGCTCATTTTACGAAAATGGGTCCCCGGGGGTTATTTGATCAATATTTGGCATACAATGTAGCCGATTAAACACGAGTGTCAATTCTTAACATTACTCGTGAGGCAACCCTGATTTTATCTCAGAGATTTGGGTAGATTATTTATAAATAAGATTTCTCTGTGATGGCGGTGTTTGATAATTACATTAAAACTCAAGATAGGTATTAAAATTTTGAAAGAGAACGAACTTTCCAGACGCTCGCAACAAAAACTATCCAGATATTCTAAGAAAACATTATCAAAATGGAATTGTGAAAAATCTACGCAATAGACCGTAACGACAACGTACGTAGGTACCCACTAAGGTCTTAAATATTTCTGGAGGCTTCAAGTAAAAATAGACAATCTTTCGTCCAAACAACTCGACTCTCGTCTTCTTTATTAAGTGTGTAGGTTCTATTTTTGATGTGACGAACCAGATATATAATTTAATATGATGCGGTACAAGGCCGGCAGCGGGTTTCGTCTGTTGTTTTTTATCTTTAGCCAATATAGTCTACATTTCATTTTGTAAAAGATCCTTCCGACATAGTGCCGCAATTCCAAGGAACGCCCCTTTCCATCTTAAAAAGTATCGGGATCCTTGGAGTCACTTGGAAGGCAAGGCCAAACTGGCTTCGTGCTTGGAGTGCTTAACCGGTCCAAGCGATACTTCACCCCAGGGCAGCGCCTGCTGCTGTACAAGGCACAGGTGCGGCCTCATATGGAGTATTGTTCCCATCATTAGGCCGGCGAAACTGCCGACCTGCTTAATCCTCTGGACTCCGTACAGAGACGCGCCGTGCGAATTGTCGATGATCCCATACAAACAAGCAAGTTGGAACCACAGGCTAGCCGAAGAGACTTTGGCTCCCTGTGTGTCTTCTATCGGCTGTATAATGGGGAGTGTTTCGTGAAACTTTTCCATCTGGTGCCTACGGCATAATTCCGCCATCGCACCACCCGCCGTGGGCTGGGTACTCATCCCCACTACGTAGACCCTCAGTTGGTTACCACGCGAAGCATACTATGCATTTCGTAATGGAGTTATATGTTCTATATAGTAATGGAGTTCGTAGGATAAAACTTAAAATTATGTGATGGTGAAACTACTGGCCACTGCGCTTCCAACAACTGCCACTTCAGTATTAAACCTAAACCCTCGATTCAATAAGAATTCGGCACACATAAACGCTATAACGTAGGTCAGATGGCAGGCGCTCCATGGTAATTACCTGATCGGCCAAATCCTGGACAATGGTCAAGGCGGGCCCCGGGCCCTCCTGCGCGAGAGCACGTTCGGGATATTAACGCCAAGATGATTATTATTTTTTATTACTCCCGCCCGGTCCTCGCGAGGCGATTCCAATGCAGTGGACGCGCTGCTTAACAGATACGCACACGGACTTACAGACGAGAAAGTGACCCAATTAAGTACAAATCAAGAATAAGCCATCCAGTACGGTCACCGTGCCAGTGACCGCGTAGTATGCGGAATCCCCGAATTCGATGGGCAACATGGCGACACCAACGGCCGATTTCAATAATGGGATTCGTGCGCGGCGGGGCGTGCTTCGAGGAGCGGGGCCCGAACCAACCACGGGAGTCGTTTTGGATCTGTTGGTATTTTTCAAAGGAAGTACTCACTAACTATGATCTACCTGATAAACGAGCAAAACTTGATAAAAGCAGTAACTGCTGTCCTAAAAACTTTCTCTTCCCTTCTCAGAGAGAGAGAGACCGAGAAAGCAATATATGTGACAGAGTGAGGTAGCAAAAAAAGTACAATAGAGTTAATTTATGCTACACAGGGATCTTCTTTTTAACCCCCGACGAAAGAACAGGGGGGTCATATGTTTGACGTGTGTATCTGTCGATCTGTGTCTGTGTGTCTGTGGCATCGTAGCTCCCGAAAGCATGGTGCGATTTACTTTATTTGAAATCCAGTTTAATGGAGTTGTTCATCAAAATCGGTTCAGTAGTTTAGAAAATATTTAAATAGGTACCTATGTAAACTTGGTCGGGGTTTGTCCGACTTTTTCTATTGGTTTGGTTATAGAATCTTAGATCATAGAAATAAGTTGCACCAAATAATCGGAGTTAAAAGATTCAGAGAACCTGTGGGATATACAGACACTCCAAGAAGATCCGGGATTAATTGTCATAGTTGGGATTTTTGGTTTGTGTCACATTAATTCTCTGTGTTTGATGATTTGGAGTTCGCAGCATCATACTCGTATAATTGTTTGTAACGAAATGCTGCTGCCCATTTCTACAGAAGTTCTTCATTGACTTTCTAAGATTTAGCACAAGACGTGCAATGGCCCAGTCCGTCCAGCTCAGTTACCCCAAATGAAATTACGAAGATGACGACGCCAATGGCCGATTTCGATGATGAGATTCGTGCGCACATTTGTGCGTAAGCGGTAACTGTTGCCTATTATATCACATCAGTAAGCTATTCTATACTACCGGCCCGCCACGGCTTTGCACAATTTTCTCGAGGTTACTCTGTTATTAATATGCATTAAACTTTCTTTCAATATTATACCTACATTAAACTTTTCGTAAGAAATTCTCTAAATGACATTAAAAACCTCATGAAAATCCGTTCAGCAGTTGTTGAGTTTGTCGCGGTAGACAGACAGACGCGGCGTAGGACTTTCTTTTAAAAAATGCCGTGATTCGTGGGTAGAAGTCATACAAGGGATTAGTTTTGTGAAAATACATATTTATCGGAGTTTAGCGTCTATATTCGTAACCATTAATGTATGGAGTATAATAACACCTATCTACTCTTTAAAATATTAGACTAGAATAGGGCTCGAAAAGCGCGATACAGTAGCACGTTAGTTGCATTTGCGAGGCGCTTCTGTATCTATGCAAACGCGAAACTGTATTTTTCATACGACTACGTCAGAAGGAGGGTTATGTTTTAAATGTCGTACTATACTACCTATAGAAAACAGACAAGCGGGCCAAACAAAGTGGTGTGCCATAATGAGGGTGCCATGTGATGACCTGCGACTGTACCAACGACTGTTTTGCGACTGCAACAAGCCGTTGTGTACCACTTCCCTTATTAGCAAGATGAAAGCATACATTTCGGGGAATTGTGGAACACATTTATCACAAATTCCCCGCAGTATATGGGAGCGGCACTGCGAATCCGCACGATTGAGTTATTTATAGGGCGGCCATCGGAAATGTGATTTTGTTCTTAATCTCTTGGGATGTGGCAATACGAGCTTCCGTATGCGGCCTCGGGACAGCGTCAGCCCTTATTATGTGACGCGTGTAATCGTATCGGTAGTACTTCAATCGACAACATCCAGCTATTTAGGGTAACAGCGAATGTTTAGAAGATACTTACTTCAAATAAAACAAAGATTAAAAATAAATAAATAAAAATGCTTGGACAAATTCGCACAGCGCCATCTAGTTCCAAAGTAAGCAAAGCTTGTGTTATGGGTGTTAGATAACTGATAAACAACTTATGTACTTTTTTAAATACATACTTATTATACAAACTACATCCAGACCCGTAACAGAAATTAAAAATTTTCATTTCTGCTTGGCCAGAAATCGAACCCAGAACCTCTGTTCGGGAATCGGCGTCCGGCATGTTAACCAATTGAACCACGCAGGTCGTCGTACGAGGGATAATATTATAAGATGTCAAATTGATTCAATATAGATTCTCGGACCTGGACGGAACATGCTGGTAATCGCCCTGAGTGGAGGCACCTATTACATGATAAGGTGAACTCTTCTAAAGAGCAGTGATCTGATCTGGTACCTACTACACTACAAGGTCATCAGTACATCAAACACTTAGGTAACGTCTCCGGTCAGATTTTGGATAAACTTTCTCTTTCTGGAAAAAAACTGGAAATTAATAAAATCAATTATACGATCCAACTACAACGGATTTCCTGGATAAAAAAAAATCTAATCTCACTCGTATATTAATTAAATGCTTTTATTTAAATTCGCATGTCCCCATGTTATGCGTAATAAAACATCTATCTGAAACAAATATTTGTTTGAGATTATAGAAGTATTTTTTTTTGTACCATCAAGGTGGCAAACAAGCGGCCTGCCGTTTGACGTTTACAATACCAAGGGCATCACCCACGCGTTGTCGTCCCCGTAAAAACCTTTTTACCCCTTTCAAGAACTCCATGTTGTACTCTCCAGGGAAAAGCTCTGAAGGTAGTTCATTCCACAACCTTAGTGTGCGCGGAAGAACGTTCCTTTGGAACCGTATAGTTTGTGACCAATTTGGCTCCAACGTGTGAAGATGAACTCCCTGTTGGTGGCGAGCGGTGCGATGATAGAATGATATTTTATTTTAAAGATTATAAACATGTTAAACTTTAAACTTATGTAGTAATCAGCTCGGAACATATCTGGGGGCACGGGAGGGAAATAATGTATCTTCCTATTAGTGAAAGAACTTTCACAATCGCTACAAAAGTTTCGCAGATTTCCGCCAGCATACAAACTCACAAACTTTAAACATTTAACTTTCCTCTTAAAATATTACTATGGGTGTCATTATACAGCGTGACGTCAGATCACGGCTCCGTTATATTGATACCGGGCCGCCTTTGCATAGAACCCATCCTTTGTTTAGACGGTTCTTCAACAATGCCCGAATTAATGTACGGGCTTAATTCTACTATTACGCAAGCACCCTGTTTCAATTTAGCAAAACTCCCTTTTAAAAAAATAATTTCGCTCTTTTGTTTTGTTTACTGGCTGGTGTTATTATATCGGGGTGAATGGGCGAGAATGTTCGTTGTTACCATGGGATATTTATTAGAGCGAAATGAAGGAAATGCAGTAATTTATAATATGTAGGTATACATATATTTTGGCGACTGCTTCGTAACTTACTGGAACTGTGGAGTATACCAACTTGGATATTGTGCCATTTTTGACGTGAAACGGTTTTCATTTCTATCACTTGTACTGTATCATCATTAGCGCAATAGCATCAAAACATGTTTATAAATGTACAAAAAAATATTTTTTTTCTAATTGAGTAGGACATTAAATATCTCTTTCTATCGTAAAAGAGGAAGTAGTGGGAAAGTAGCAAAACACACACCGTGTCCGACAATACAAGACAGAGATGGTAAGTGCCTAACAATGCAGAGCCGGACCGCGCCTGACATAATATACAGGTTTAACTTAAGAATTATATATAACCTAAATTATACTTTAGAAAAACCACTTAAACTACAGCAAGAGTAAGCCAGTCCACTACGGCAGGGCCCGTTCACAAGTATAACGCAGGAGCCAGCCATCGGCCGCTTCCTAGGTGGTTCTCTGTGATAAAGAAACGGCATGAAACCCACAGAACCTACGTTAATTCTTTTTTTTTTATAGACTAAATACACTAGTATTTTACATTGTATTTGCCCTACATGCTAACTTCAAAGTAGATAAATATCTGTATAGAACGGTAGTCTAGACTCATGGTCTTTTGTCATTTACATATTCAATATACTATAATAACTTTTTTGATAGTTATATTCAAAAAAGTTTAAAGTTTAGTTAAGTAAGTTTAAAGTCATAATTAGTTTTTTGTGACTTTAAATTTATTCAATGGTAAATTCTGTGTATCTGTTGGAATAACAAGTATAAAAGTGTACACATTTATCCATAAATGAATTGTTGACTATGGAACGACAAGCACTAGTAACAAGCTTATATTTATTTCTATTATTAATATTATGAACATCACTGTTCTTCATAAACAAGTACATATTTTTATGAACATAGATAAACCTCTCATACATGGATTAGAACGGCATTGTAACTAAATAGAAAGAAATAAAATAGAAGTAAATATTCTCAATTTATCTCTAAGCGAAGTTCTAGCTCACATATTGGTAAACCGCTTGAATAGCCCTTTTCTGCAGTACAAATACATTATACCAGTCGGCAGCGTGTCTCTACAGAATATGCCATAGGTCATAATACTGTGGAAATGACTAAAGTAAACTAATCTTGCTGTAGCCTCATCAGAAATACCTCGTATCTTCTTTACAGCAAATGCTGCAGAACTTAGCCTTTTTGCCAATTAATCAATGTGAGGACCCCATTGCAGTCTACTATCTAGATTAAAGCCAAAAAATACCGGGCAATTTTGCTCTGTTTTTTTTTAAGTACTAAATATAATTTCTTTAACCGTGCTAATTCGTATATTAAAACACTATTAATAGAGAAGGCAATAAATAAATACCTATTAAGGCAAACAAACAGTAATATAGACTGGTAATTTAGCTATTTACTTAACTAATATTATGAATTACAGCCAAGCCCTCCACTGATGTGTAGAAGTCTTCAGTCAAGCAGTTATTCTTAATGAACTAGCAAACAACCGTAATATAGAATACTAGCTATCTACTTAACCAATAATTAAAAATATGCTTGGACAATTTCACACAGCGCCATCTAGCCACAAAGTACACAAAACTTGTGTTATAGGTGTTAGATAACGAAAAATAAATACATAAATATTATATATACTACGCCCAGACCCGTAACAGATATTAAAATTCATCATTTCATTTTCTGCTAGGCTGGGAATCGAATCCGGGACCTCTGCGTGACGACCGGCATCTTAAACAACTGAAACCACTCAGGTCGTCAAAATAGGTATTCTATATTATGGCAAAGCCCTCCACTGATGTGGATGTAGTAAATCAATTTTATTACCTAAACAAACGGTTAATACCTATTCGTTAATAGTCTGCTAATTTAGCTAGGCAATCCCCAATTTATGGTGCTACCTAAAATCTATCTATGGCCAAACAATAGTGTAAGCAGTTTGGAGGTAGGCTAAATCCAGTTTGCAGTCACCTGCTATTTGTTAGTATTAAAATATCAAATTTTTATAAACAATACTTGTAACCAGTAAATCACTTATCGGTCTACATCTAGGCACCTACCGTGCTAGACAACTGGGTATATCAACTACCTACCCACTTACAACGTAAATCGATAAAAAATAATGGAATAAAAAGAGTTAAGTATGATAAATACAGAGCCGGCGTTATGATAATTAATATACCTAGTTAAGGGTCTTAGAATGCAGAACAAAAAGTAGGCATTCTGCCCTGATACCAGAAAAGACCGCTACGTGAAAATATAGTTTTTTTTTATTTTACTTTTTTAAGCTAAGCAGATCATCAGCTTTCTGGCACTCTTGGACTTATATTTTTATGTTCAGTAGTTTCTGAAATATGTTTACGCTATAGGCCGCTATGTGTAGTATTTTAGAACTGGTCATAAGAAGAAAAGCCGCTAAATTACGTTGCTAAACTATAAACACGTTATGATGTACTAACTGCTATTTATATTAGCACAGTTAAAAACATGGTTGGCGAATTACTAAACAATAATACCGCAATATGATTATGATAACCAAAAAAGCCGCTTATTAACTATAACGACTTTATTATGTAGCAATTCTTTTACACAATACCTCTACCATCATAAGCAATAAAGCGGCTAACTTATTGTCATACACTAAAACCACGCTAAAGAACGTAAACTGTATTTTAGTTTAGTCTAACACCAGTAATCAAATTAAATTACTACACATTAAAGCAGCGACCGTCTTTTAACTTATGATATCTATTAAGCAAAATGCATAACAATATTTAATAACTGCGGCTAAAATACAATACTAGACAAAAAAGCGGCTATATGATGACCGAGCGGGGTGAAGAGCGAGGCGATTAAGATTGAGGGGGGGTAGGTACGATGCGGCAGCGCATCGACGACCAATCTATCAATGATTGGTTTAGTGGCCATCGCGACGGCACGGAGGAAGGACGTGTGTCTTGCGCGCCAAAAATTTGGCGCGAACTTTACGTAACAGCAGCTGCTGCGGTAAGTTAATATTATAAAATATGTCGTCGCGTGAAGGAAAGGGGTGTATCAGGATCATTGTCATCAGGGTGGTGATATCAGTATTAGGTCGTATTCGTCCAGATAAATTAAAGAAAAGGTTCACATTTACTCCACTGCATTTATTCCATTTCATTTTTGCACATCACTTATAATTTCACTAGAATTCAGAGTGGTATTACAAATGTAGGCAGTTGAGGTAATTTACTTTCTTATTTCAAAGGTGATTTTAAAATTACTTTATTTTTAAACGTAAATAACACTTTCTATTAACCCTTTAACCGCCACGCTTAGAATCAGTTGGCGTGCCCTCAGCGCCACGCACAGTAAAACGAAAAATAAATACCTACAACAAATAGTGATGTTCAATAGTATATCGATATGGGTAATTCCCCTTCAAACGCTTACAATTTCATCTAAATATCGTAACAGACAGTAGATAGAAAACGTTACTTTGTAATTTTATTTCTAATATTAGCAGGTATTTTGGTAACACAATAAAACAAAAAGCGTTTACAGATATTGAAAGATTTATTGATTTCCGCACAATAAAATTTTTCATGAAAAGAATTTTGTTATTCTTATTTTTCAATGCAGTCCTATAGAGTATTCTTTATCTAAATGCAATAGTTAACAAACAACATTGGTCAGTTTATTAACAAACATGATTATACTTATTTCAACAATATTAATATCAGTTTACCGAATCGAACCTTGACAGATTCTAATGATATTTAACTACAGATCACCTTCCAGGATACGTATTAATTCTTCAGCTGTAATCATGTTTAATCACATTAATCGATAACACGAACATAATAATAACACGCATAAGCACAACACCAATGGAAAAATCCAGAAGGCGGCACTCGTTTATGACGTCAGAAGCGGTCGTCTTTTTCCGTCCGTGGCGCTGGGTGTACTAGCAACATTAGTTTCTAAACATGCAGACTAGGGATGGGAATTGTCGATTCAGTCACTGACATTTTTAAGCTTTATTTATTATAAATAAAACAAAATAAACACATTTATTTATAGAAATAAATGTGTTTACTATAGAGTAACATTTGCTTTATTTGTTTTATAATAAATTAGTAAGTATAAACAGAAATAATTTAATTTATGTGGATTTTTCTACCAGTAAATCATTGCTTATGTCCCATCCTTATTGTCGGATTTTTCCGTCACTGGCGCTGGACACCAATACACTTTTCGAATAATACTATCAGTAATTTATTCAACTTTAGACATTATTTTTAAGTCTTCTAATTAAGAAACTAAAGTGTAAGCAATTGTATATGATTACTTCATCAACTATTTACCAAATTATGAACATAATTTTAATATAATACAGTGCTATCAAACAAAAAGGCAGATTAACCGAGTAGTGGTATTTGGTCGTAAATATCCGTCCTTGGCGAAATGAGCACGAAAATTTTTGTCGGATATATCCGACCTTGGCGGTTAAAGGGTTAACGAACTTCAAACGTAAACAAACGAAATGTGGAGACAGTTTCAAGACGCGTCACTCCTCGGCGGCGGTCGCGCCAAGAATGGCCGCCACTCGGCCCGAGTCGTGCCGTCGAGACTCTGTCAGCACGCCCCACCAGAGGGCGCACTCCCACTTCCGTTTTCATCGTCATGAGTCCGTACTATTGACCACATGAGTCCATACTATTGACCGTGATCCGTCACGGCCGTCCTGCTGTACACACGTCCTCGTGTGTAATCTGAAACATGAAAACCATAGCACAGTACTATATTCGCTCGGTCACTTCTGACCACAACACATCACCCAAATAAGTCTTATGAATCATGTGATTGGATCTATCACGACTGCATTAACCCACCAATTCTTCACATAAAACATACGTCCATTATCATTTATCATACTAAACTTCTGTAGATTGAGAGATAACAACATCATCTTGTACATAAATTATTCTTTATAAGTTGCCGACATAAATTCAGTTACGACTTCAGTTCATTAGAGAGGCGTGACAAGGTATAACACCAGACGGTTCATAAACCGTATCACAATTACTACCAATGAAGAAGGTTTAATCATCGTCACCAGTGTTTTCCCCTTGATGCTCTTGTTGAGTGGGAAACAAGCCCCAATCACAGAGCTCGCGTATCGTCTCCGACGTCCATTACTGTAGGTACTTAGATTCACTACAAATATGTGACATACCTACATCAAATTTTCAGTACTCAGCAAAAGACCCAATGTTACTTCGAGTGGGATTGAAACACTCCTTCATTAAATGCCATATGATTTTTGGTCATCCGTCAGCGCCATCCTAATTTAAAAAGAATAAGTAATGTTACCATACATAAGAAATGACACACAGGCGACGAACCACCACACGACGGACGCCATCAGTCGGGCCGCCACGCAATCAGGCCGCCACGCAACCAGGCCGCCACGCAACTGGACCTGCATACAAGCGAAATACCACACAGACTAGGTGCCACACAGGTTGGGTGTCACTCTGGTCAGTGCCACTCTAATCGTCAAACTATGAGTTTATTCATCATATATCCTGTGTCACGTCTACCAAAGCACGATACAGGTAAGATGTCGCACACGGGTAAATTTCACAGAGGCAAAATGCCACACCGGCGAAATGCCATACAGCTAGAATGCCTCACAGGCTAAATACCACACAAACTTAATGTCACACAGACTATGCCACACAGGCGAAATGCCAAACAGGCGGGATGCCACACAGGCGGGAGCCACACAAGCGGGAGCCACACAGGCGGGAGCCACACAGGCGGGAGCCACACAGGCGGGAGCCACACAGGCGGGAGCCACACAGGCGGGAGCCACACAGACGGGAGCCACAAAGGCGGGACAAATAAATAGAAGCTGTCTATAGATTCTCAGCTCGTGGTCAATCCTTCGACCAAATCTGTACTAAGTCAGTGATAGGTAACAGTCTATCTGCTATCATAACCCGGTCAATAACGGTCTACGAGTTACACAACAAGTAATCGTCACAGATCCGAACAACTGTTTACGGTGTCATCTCTACAAAAACAACAAAATAAAATAAAATAAAAATAAACATTATTTCTACTGCCCAATATCAAAACTAAACCAGAAGTTTAATAATAAGAAGCTCTCACGTCTATTTGATACGCCAGTTATAGGTAACAATAGTCCATTTGTTGCCACACCAAAACTAAACAAGCAATAATCATCGTCATCGATTTTAACTGTTCGAACGAGTATACTCTATCTAGACTTTACGTTACGTTTAAGCTCCCATTTTGAAACCATTTAACAATGTTTGTAATAACGAAGGCATCCCATATCAAGCCGCCTTCTAAAAAAATTACAAAATAAAATTTGCTATCTACAGCCACAACATCCGAGACTTTCGGGGCTCTTAGCCCAATGAGTCACACACATGACTCCCGGGTCACTCCAAGTCAGCCAAATAAATCTGGATGTTTGACCTCAACAACAATTCAGGTACTTAAAAACTTGTACTGGCAGAAGGATATGAAATCTCAACATTGCTTACACTGTCTCATCTTACTGGCACAACAACAGAACTCAAAATAGTTACTTTATATCAGTAATCAAGGAAATTTCAGTACTCGAAGCTTAAAACAATTTATAAAACCGGCTATTGAACTATCACCAAAATATCTGGACTTTCTCATCATCGTTATCGTTCAACACTTTCTCACAAAGCTTAAAACAACTACCTGCTATTAGCCACGCTCCCATAGCCTCCATCAGGCCGGTAAGCAACCATAAAACTCTCCCATAGGCTGCATTAGCCCACCATCACTGATAAAACATGATCACCTTCATCTGATGATGCAAAAAATTTTGAGAAAACAAAACGATCACATAAATCTCATAAAAACCTCGGCTCGATAGTCGTCACGTATTGGGTTAGCGTCTTAGATTGATCCGTCTAACAAAGTCTTTATCCAGGTCAAACTAAGTCACATTGACTTAGTACACATGGTTTTCGGTCGAACTAAGTCACAGGTTTATCTTTAGTTACTCAAAACATAATTCGAAATTATCTACCGTCAATCAGTTCACTTACTCGTGTTTACTTTTTTTTTTTTTTCGTTAAATAACTTGATACTAATATAAAATTACGTTACTAACCAAACTACCTTTTTTTTTTGTAGTATTAAACGAAACGTATATCGGTGATCCCATTTTTACCGCGGATATCTTATCTCTCTATTCTACAACATTGGGAAACTACGACCACAATAACAAACATTATACTGAAATATGGAAAATTTCGTTCGAATTTCTCCTGTTAAATGTAAACAAACACGCTAATAATTTTTCTCTTTTTTTTCTCTCGATACATGTTTGCACCCTCCCGCTCGCATAGAAATCGCGGAGATCGCGGGGTCGTTATTGAATTTGCACATTCGAAGCCTATGTGAAGCCTATCCTATCTCTAAGACAACATCCTAAAGTACACCAGCTAATTGTTCCACAAACTCACTGCTACGGCATCCCTGCCACACTGTTATTATCAAATATTTACTTAATCAGCAATCTGGAACGACTTATGGTGACGGGAAAAGTCGAAGGCAAGAGACCCAGAGGCCGAAGTCCGAAGAGATGGGTGGACCAAATATCCGAACGATTCATCGAAACCGATGGAGACATGCAGTTTACCGAAGATGTCAGGATCCTCAGCAGTGAGGCAACGATCAAGAAGAAGAAGTCAGTCAGCAGCAGCACCACCATAACTATGCTTACGTACTCAATTTATAAAAATAATAGCACTATGCTTTCCAAGTATTTCTTATTCTTGTTTTCTGATAACTGACGTGATGTTGGTAATACGTAAAATCATAGCGCACCATGTTTCAAGATGGTAAAATAATCTTAGATTAAATAACACTTTTTTTACTATAAACGCTGTTTGACATTGGGACGGATTTAACATAATTCTTACTATGTTTGTGGAGTGATTTTTTTTCTAAGTAACTTTCTGTCAGACAGCCTACATTAATTGACATAGGTACCCGCAAAAGCTAACATTTTGAAACTTAGCAGTAGTTTTTGACATTTTTACCAACAAATTGTAACACTGACGTAACTGACGTTGTTTATGTTTTGTTTACATTCTTTCTATTTGTAGTTTCACTAAAGATACAAATAAACCTGCCATTCTCTCTACTAAGGGTATCAATAGTGTTTCTGTCAGAATCATCATCACAGCCCGTAACAGCCCACTGCAGGACTTAGGGCCTCATCCACGAAAGGGGAGGTTATTGCCATAATCTCCACGCTTGGCAGGCGGGTTGGAGATCGCAGTGTTTAAATATGACAATGGAAAATGCTGCTGCCCATTTTCCAGACTATGGAGACTCTTGATCTTTTGCCTCGAAAACATAAGTCGCCTTGTACGCCACCCATGAGTGTAAGGGGTTGGTGCTATTCTACTCTGCCGGACACCACACGGCCAAAGTATCTCTAAGTAAGTAAGTATATCTGTCAGAATACTTTTCTTAATTGTCAAAGTAAATAACTCCTAAAATCCGCTAGAGAGCCTCTTCAGCACAGGTTTTTACTAAATAATAATTATGTATAGGACTCACCAGATAGAGAGGAACTGATAATATCACATCATTTCTCAGTCATGTACACTCGCAGATTGTCTACCATCGTCGTCCCATGTTGAAACAATCACGTTGAGGCTACCAGTCCAGCGTTGCATTCCAATGTTGTTCTCGTAGGTGAAGCGAACCGTTGTGCACTATTGTTATGCAATAGAAGAAAATAATTGTATTAGTAAAACAAAAATAAAAAAAATAATATACACCGTTTTTAATTGTTTGATTTTATTTAATCTGCAGAAATCTAAGCAATTAATTTACTTGTGGTGTCAAACCACACTGCTAAATGAATCTAAATGTAAGCGTTTACTTTAAAGTCATTGAATAAACTTTAGCTGGCTAATTTAGAACTACGCAATATTTTAACTAACAAAATTTTATATTTAAAAAGGAAAGTATTTTACATGAGTAATCTAAATTAAATTTAACAAAAACAAAGAAGCCATACCAAAGTGCCGTCCATAGTAAGTTTCACTCGATTTTTAATAATGTTGTCGATATCCCAGTGGTGCTCTCGAAGGCCCGGGGTCTGCCTTGACCATGACCCATTTGGTACAGATGATCTGCTGTTTACTTTATGAATCCCCCAATCTTTCTGACGAAGTCTTTGTCTTATATCTCGGGGTGTTTGGACTCTTGGCTGCGCTTTGAACATGTTAAATCATTTTACATTTTAATGTAGGCAACTCAACTGGATCGAGTAATCACCTTTCTTTTATTATTACGCTTTCACGTAGCGTATCTGCATTTTCTTTGTTGCTTTTCATCATACCATCTCTTGGGCGTTGCGTTCGTCATCACCGCTTCTGATGTCGTCGCGTGAAGGAAAGGGGTGTATCAGGATCATTGTCATCAGGGTGGTGATATCAGGATTAGGTCGTATTCGTCCAGATAAATTAAAGAAAAGGTTCACATTTACTCCACTGCATTTATTCCATTTCATTTTTGCACATCACTTATAATTTCACTAGAATTCAGAGTGGTATTACAAATGTAGGCAGTTGAGGTAATTTACTTTCTTATTTCAAAGGTGATTTTAAAATTACTTTATTTTTAAACGTAAATAACACTTTCTATTAACGAACTTCAAACGTAAACAAACGAAATGTGGAGACAGTTTCAAGACGCGTCACTCCTCGGCGGCGGTCGCGCCAAGAATGGCCGCCACTCGGCCCGAGTCGTGCCGTCGAGACTCTGTCAGCACGCCCCACCAGAGGGCGCACTCCCACTTCCGTTTTCATCGTCATGAGTCCGTACTATTGACCACATGAGTCCATACTATTGACCGTGATCCGTCAAATATATTATTTGTTAATATTTTTTTATGAAATTCCTTCCCTGCTCAAGCTACTTTATAGATGTGCATTTACTATATAATACTGAATGATATTTATTAATAAACAAATAAATTAATGTATTACCACGGGCATGCGAGCCTCATCTCTTTATTAGGGATCTGTACCCGAAGTGTTCCAGACGCACTTGGCCGGTTTTTTTATTAATAGCAATGGTGAAAAAATAAAATAAGCTTACCTAAAGTCGTAACCATTATTAAATGTTTTTCCTGCAAATCATAACTATTATATCTGTGAAAGTGATTTTGTTTGTATGTTTGTTTGTGAGTCTTTCACGCTCCAACCGCTGTACGGAATTGCATGAACATTGACATGAGATTAACCATAACCTGGAGAAGGACATAGAATACTTTTATCCCATTTGTTGGCGGTACGAAGTTCGCCGGATCAGCTAGGTGTTTATATACGTATTGAGATTATTTTATGTTTGTTATAGGTTGTAAGAAAAATGTCTAGGCTACATCGAGGAAAAAACTAGTCGAAATGTGTTTCAATGAGCAGGAACCTTCTATACCTTATAGTAACAAAAAAAAAACTATTGAGAAAGCACTAGAGAAAAATACGAGCAAATTTATTGGCTATGCTACAAAAGCTGTCAAGCCATTGCCTACAAAGTCTTCTGAATATGAAAATAGTATATGGGAGCGACCTTATTCATTGACGACACCGATATTTAGGCAATTCAATGAACACGAAACAAGCTACCCGAAAGCAATAGACATTGCTATTACTAAGTTATCACAAGAAAATCTCAACTCTTTGCCGGAAAAAGAGCAAAAACGCTCTGCAGAAAAAATGCAGTGCGTAGATTTACTCTGCTATGAAAATATAATTTTATCGGTATCAACAAACGATGAATCAAGTATTAAGGATTATGATTCTGACGACTCAGTTAAAGACAAAGACTACGTACCGCAAGATGATATTTCTGAAATAAGTTCAGACTCTGAGGAAAGCGATAATGAATCTGTCGTATATAGTCTGCCGTCAACCGTAAAACTTCCAGAGTCCATTGAGGAATGTTATGATTATGATGGAGAAAATAATCAGATTACAGTACATGCGGATATCTGTATTTCAGATAAACAAATTTCTTCTCTTAACTTTTCAGATCACAATAAAGGTCAAAGAGTATTATTATCATTGAAAATATTGTGCCTGGAAGTCATTAATACGAATAAATTTATATTATCAAACGAAAGGACTTCAATAGACCAATACGAGTATTTACAAAATAAAGCTGTGACACTTAAAATAAATAAACAAAAAGAGGATATTAAAGATGATGCCGAAATTATAACTACAATCGTTATTCAAGAAGAAAGTGATGCAAATGTAACAGAAACAAAGACAAATATAGAATCAGAAGAAATAATTCAAGAAAGTGACAATAATAACGAGGATATTGATGATGATGGCGAAATAATAACTGTGATTATTATTCAAGAAGAATGTGAAACAAATATAGCAGAAACAAAGACAGATAAAGAAATAAAACCAGTAGAATTTATTCAAGAAAGTAGAACAGATGAAGAAAACGAAGAAAATAAACAAAGCAATTTTATTCAAGAAAGTAGGGCTAATGAAGAGGTCTCTAAAGAAAACCAAGAAAATGAACAAAACGATTCTACTGATGAAGAAAATCCAAAAGAATATCTCCTTTACACAAAATCAGGACAGTTGCGAAAAAGAAAAATATATGACACAAGTTTAACTGAAAGACTGCAAGAAAAAAAAACAAAATATCGAAAACAGTTCCTTGTCAAAACAGGCTGCTCTTGCGCCAAAAAATGTATGGAAAATTTTAGCGAAGACGAAAGAAAAGAGCTGAACGAAAATTATTGGCAGATGTCTTGGACGTCGCGTCGCATGTTTATTCGTCAAAGTTGCTATGTTGTTATCCCAAAACGTAGAATAGCATCATCGCCCAAGCGACATCAAAAACGCGCGTTTTTCTTTAAAAATGTTGACGAAAATAAGGTAGATGTGTGCAAGACGTTCTTTCTCTCCACACTAGGATACAAACCCACTAATGACACGGTTTTATATAATGCTTTAAATGTTGGAAACTGCGATGATTTACAAGACAGAAGAGGAAAGCATATGAAAACCATAAAATTTGACCGACACATTATTACGCAGCATATTGAATCCTTTAATCCAACCATATCACACTACAGGAGGGAGCATGCTCCATTGAGAAGGTATTTGCCAAGTGACATCAACGTAAAAATGATGCACGAAGATTTTTTAGAAAAAAATCCTTATCCAAGGGTTTCCTATGATTTATACAGAAAACACCTAAAGTCTTTGAATATTTCATTTGCTAAATTAGGTAATGAAGAGTGTGAGGTGTGCGAGGCACACCGCATTCATTGTGAAAGCGAATCTCATGATAATGAAAATTTACCAGCTGACTGCCAAGTCTGCAATGATTACTTGGATCACAAAATGAGAGCGAAAAAAGCTAGAACTTTATATAGTAAACATAAGGATGACAAAGATGACTCGCATTTATATTTCAGCACAGATCTTGAGAAAATTATAATGCTACCAAGATTAGACACATTTAAAGAAGTCATATTTTGTCAACGTTTAGTAGCGTACAACCAAACATTTGCACCACTAGGAAAACCAAATAATGAAAAACCCTATGCTGTTCTGTGGCACGAAGCAATAGCTGGAAGGAAGCAGAATGATATCATAAGTGCATTTAGAGCATTTTTTTGCAAATATCGCGATATCAAATACTTTGATCTGTGGCTTGACAATTGTTCTGCGCAAAATAAAAATTGGCTTCTCTATTTCTTTTTAGTTCATCTCATTAACACAGACGAAATAAGCGCGAACAAAATAACATTGAACTATTTCGAAAAGGGGCATACATATATGAGCTGCGATCACTTTCACCACCAAGTGGAGCTCTCCATGAAAAAGAAAGGCAAGCTTTATGATTTTCAAGATTTTGTTGATTCTGTCGAAAAAGCAAATTCTGGAAAGGTTGCTGTAAAAACAATGCAATTGGCGGATTTTGTCAATATATGTGACTACACGTCAAATCGAAGAATACAAACTTCGACACCCAGAGTGTATATGAAAAATATCGTCCAAGTTACTTTTGAACGAAAAAACTACAACATGTTTTACAAGTCGGATTTTGACGGCGAATCTACTGAATTTTGTTTTATAAAAGATACTTACCTGAAACCGAAGAATGGACCTATTTCCGTAGTGACGACGCCTAGAGAAGCTGAAAGAGGAATTGCGGAAACCAGAAAAAATAACATTTTGACAAAGTTAACTAAACTTATACCTTCTCATAAACTTATATTCTGGAAAAGAATACCAACTAACAACATCCATAATGAAGAGAATGATTAAATGACTGATTATTTAAGTTTTGATCTCATATTGAATTAATGTTTTTGGTCTCGTGATAGGTTTGTTTGATAATATTAAATTTTATAATATAATTTTAAAGTTATGGATGGTGCTTCACCTAAAATTAATAAAGACTGAAGTCAGTAATTTGTTAGTAATTGATTTAATTAGGTAAGATATGATTGTTAAGTAATTAATGTTTTTGATCTCATGTTAAGTTTATTTGATAATATTTTGATAATAAGTATTTCATTTGATATATAATTTTTAAGTTACGATTCTTCACCTAAAATTAACAGACGAAAGTCTATAAATATGAATAATTGATTAGATTTGATATGACTGTTAAGTTTTTTACCGTCTAAACATTATAAGCTTAGAAATACGAATTTAAGTTCCTTTCTTTAATAAACATTTTGTCTTGTAATTTCAGTTTTATTTATTACGAAATGTCTTTTTTCTGTTGTATAAATTTCTAGCTAACGGCCTTTTAAATTAAAGAGTAAAAGTTATTTACCATGTAATCAATGGTTAAAAGACAGTTATAGCGTGGAAAGTGCATGAAACTGCTTTCTAGTTAGTAATTAAATTCATAACTTTTAAACTCGCTTAGGTTAAAGTAATCAAAAAGGCCGCTAACGTTATTTAACGGCGTTATCAGATTGATAAATCTATTATTTCATACTCACATAATAAACTATAAAACAGTTATGTGATATAGCGGCTTTATTTCGTATGATTTATGTCAAAATTAGGCATTTCATAAATTGAAGAAAAAAATCATACGCTAAAAGGCGGTTAGCGTCGAGGTAGCGGTGTTTTAACATAGCAACTTAATTAATAAAGGGATCAATGTGCTAAGCTAAACCAAAAATTCGAAATTTATATTACCTTAGAATCATGTCAGATAGAAAAGGAAAACAGAAAAATATTCTACATAAAGCCAGGTATCTTAGTCAATTATCAAATCTTAGCTAATTATAATAAGTTTCTAGAAATTTCACTTCCCGCCTATTTCGTCGATTACCAAAAGTTGCATTTTGCACGTAACGGTCTTTTCTGGTATCAGGGCAGAATTGTACATACCACGTAGCTAAAGCAAATTTGCAAAACGGCGGACGCATGTGTTATATTATATGGTATTATAGTCTATTTTTAATTGTTATTTAAAAGTAAAACTATCGTAATTAATAATAAATAATATTGCCAAATAAAATTATAGTCGTTTCAGAACGAATGTACGAAACTCCTGAACGATGTTTAATCTTTGAGCACATTCAGTACTAATTAACTAAAAGTTTGGTTTCTAAATATTTAATGTATCTTATAATTATTTAAAATATTTTTAAGAACTATTTCGATGAATTTGGTTATTATCTTTGCACAATATTTCATAGTTAATTAGAATTATTATAACGTGCTGTCATTGGTTGAAATGTAACGGCTTCTAACTTCCGTTTGAATGTTGGTTATATAAACCCAGTCGAGAGACTGGGAGGGCCTTGTTGCTCCAGACCCGGCACAGAGTTAAGTACAAACTTGCATTGTTTTATTGTTGCTTTATATTTTGTATTAGTTTTATTCATCTATATAATCGGTTATTGATTGAATCATACGTAATACTATTGTCCCACTTTTAGGGATTTTGTATTTTGCCATGTATTATTATGTTCAGAATATATTGTTATATTTCCCATGTAACTTTGTTTGCTATGATTGCCTATCCTATGATATAATAACTTATCTAATTTGATCCAATATGTGTGTTTAAATATGCTTTTCCTGTCTGGAATAAATAGCTATTTATATTTAACTAATGTGCCCTATTTTTATTTCATTAAGCTTTCCACCCTTAGTTTTCGATAAAATACTAGACCACCATCATTAATATCTTCTAAATACTTAAATTCACACGCGAGATCTGTACACTCTATACACCCTATCTAACATCAGAAGTGGGATAAAGGACTCGCAACGTCCTACAATATTTCTAACATTCTTATTTTTTTTATGTTACATCGTGATCTTTCCGCCCGCACGAGCCTGTGGAAGCTGAATTCTTCTTACGACGCGGAACGGCGAGTACCTGCAGAATGCAGATGCGGGACTACGATGTTTGGTCCTCGACGAAACTGCTATTTACAGTCTTTAATCGGTGAGTCGTTCATTAATTTCTCTCATCGAATGTGTAACGAACAAATTGAGAAAGTCGAGAAAGTCTTAAGTTGCTATGCACCAACTTAGTGGCAGAACTACAATTTAATTAATTTTACAATGGATTTAAAACTAAAGTTCCTGTCCAGAAACGAATACGAACACAACAGTAAAATTTGAAAATTATTTGTTTAATGAGGGTATGGTTTGATTATAATTTTAACTTTGACCGTCGATACTTTTTAAATTATTTTGAAAAGCTGCCTACAACATTAAAAAAAAAAAGTCTTTGTAATTTTTTGTTGGTAAGAAATAATTTACCAAATGAATGTAAATACGAGTAGTTAAATTCCAAATTGGTTTGTGTTAGGTTATTTGCACTATGTAACGTTAATGTGAATTACTTTTTATGTTTAGTTTTTTTTGGTGTAGTAGCCGATCGACTGTGTTACCTATGACTAAGTATATCCGATGGACCTAGTACAGGTTTGGTTAAAGAATAAAACATGAGCTGACAGGATATTGATAGATACTACTTTATGATTTTAACTATTGAGAAATTGCTTTTCTAAGTTTATAGCTTAACAGGTGTACGTGCACGTTATATAAGCATGACTAGTACAGCAGTACCTTTTCATCAGCATCATAAATTTAAGAGTTGGACTCCTGCCGATGCACAGTGTGTTATTTTGGCTTAGTTGCGGACACGTCAATTTTTTGTGCCTATTCGATAGATATAATTATGATAAAAATTTAGCAAAAGGACCGATAGTATTTTTTTGTATAATTAGAGAGTTATTAAGGTTTAAGTGAAAGGTGTGAAAAACTAAATTCATTTTTAGTTTAGAAAATTGTTGTTATATATATTTAGTTAGTCTATTAAATAAAGTCACAGCATAGTATCTACTTAAATAAAAAAAAGAGGCGTTGTGCCTTTAATACATTAAAAGATATTTGACTTTCACCGGTTAAAACAAAATATTTTTTTTAAATTTTATCTTATCACGGTCGCATTTTATTTTTATTTAAAAACATTCGCAATATTATTGTTAACCATACCTTACAATATGACACGCGACAATTACAGGACAACGGAGATAGAGCATTTCTAAATATTTCTGAAATTTCTATGGAAATAGGGTTGTCACAATGAAACACGAAAATATTTGCCAGATATTTCCCATATATCTAACTCTTAAGTAGAACATTTCTGGTGTTATAAAACAATTACTACAACAACTAATACGTGAGGCTAACCTACTAGTAGTCATCAGCGGAGTATAATAACATTTCTTTACATGATAATACAAGTACATCAGCGTCGTCTGTTACCAATTCAGTGGTAATTCAGTGGAATATCAGCAGAACTTAGCGGTAAAGCATCCTGATGGGTAAAAATATTCTCCATCATCGGTTTTAAAAGTGACAGAGCCTTATCTGGAAGAATGGAACGTTTATTTTTTTATGTCGGCTGCCAATAGACATCGTCGATAGGAATGGGTCGGAAGACTAGCGCGTGGTGAAACAAGTCGAGCACTGTTGTTTTGCGATCAAATTTTTGGGTGTGATGTTCACGGTCGTAACGCCAAAACTTGTTTCTCGATTGTTTTTTTATGCGAGTTAAAATTACGTGTAGTTCTTATACGTAATGGAATGTACGTAGTGGCAAAGAGGTTGCGTTCGTCATCGTTTTCATCAGAAAACGTTTGCTTGTAAATTGACTGTCCTGTGCTACCATCAAAGCCCCATGAACTCGCAAAAACGCAGTGAAGTCGATTTAACTGTTTTTGATTGCAATATTCAGAAACCTTTTCATCACAAGAGTAAATGATTCGTCGAAACATGTGCATAAGTAAATTAGGTAAAGGTACTGTGGCTTATCGTTCTGAGACTTCAATTTCAACATAAGGGTAACATTTTTTTTTAGCTTCTTTAATTTTATAATAAAAGGGGGGGGTAAAGGTTAACTTCTCGAGATTTGGCACCTTGTTGCATGTATACATAGTCCTCTGCTGATAGTTTTTTATCTATCATGAAACAAAGAGCTTCATCGGGAGTATAGGGTTTGGGTTCCGATTTCGACTTTATGGTGGCTGCAATTTTTTTAGGACGAGTTGGGCTATACAAGCATTCTCTTATGACAAACTCTAACTCCTGAGCAGAACGTAGTTTTTCGCCGGTTTCGTCTGTTACTATTCTCGACACAACTTTATTTATTTTTGAATGAGGTTCTCCTTCAAGCTATTCCTCGAGACTTTTCCGTGCACGACGCTGTTGGCGATCACTTACATTTTCAAACAATGAAGGTAGGGTACTAGATGAAGCTTCAAAAGAAGTTTCAGTTTGTGAATCTGTTGAAGGTTCAAAAGGTTTTTTTTTATCACTAAGGTGGCAAACAAGCTTGCAGCCTGCCTGATAATAAGCAGTCACCGCAGCCTATGGACGTTTGCAATACCAGGGGCATCACCCACGCGTTGCCAACCCCGTAAAAACCTTTTCGATTCGCGATGTCTTTAGGTCCGTGTTCATGCTTTCGTTGCTAGTCGTTGAAGTTGCCACTCGCTGACCAGCATGAGGGTTGGCGCCCTCATGCCGCCCTTGCATTAGACATCCCCCAGCAGGATGGGTGAGTGCCTGCTGAGGCAAAGCAGTGCCATGGGTCTTTGACGGCTCCATGACACCTCGCCCCCGCTTCTCCAGATATTAAGTATAGGAATTGGGTTTTGACATTCTGTCGAATATTGATTTTAATGAAAGCGCCTGGGCACTTAAAAAATAACAAGTAAAGTGTGGAGTGTCTGTATCTACTTCCAGGATCCATTATCAGACTCGGTCTTTCAGTGTAATATTGGGCTCGTTAAAACAAACTAAATGAGCTCAAGCTCGGCGAGCATACTAGAAGCCTTTGAAGAGTTTCACTGTCCAACATTTAGTTCCGTCATTAAATCAACGGGATTCTGATTTCGAGAAGATGGCTCGTTAATTTTAAAAAGCGCCTACATCAGTTGACAACCCTAACCTAAAACTTTAAAAGCGAATAGCTCCGAGTTCTTATGTTCGTTTCTTCATATTTTTTGTGTGATAATCCTTATTATTGCGCTTAACAATTACATCGTAAAATAAAATGCGACCGTGTAAAGAATGACCATAAAAAAATTATTATGAAATCACAAAAAAAAATAATTTGACGCCTAGGAAAGCGTATTTTTAAAAGTTTTAATAAATATATTGATGCTATTAGGTAATGGCTATCATGCCATGAAAAATTCATTGAAACATGACCGTCATAAGAGCCAAAATCTCATCTTTATGGTTTCTATGGACTTTTCTCGATTTTTTAAATATTTCGAAAACTACGATACATAAAGCCACGGGAGTTTTAATAGGGGGTTTCTTTTGTTATCGTCTATCCAAAAGCCACAATAATAAGGGATGTCCGCAACTAAGCCAAAATAACACACTGTGCAATGGAGCAATCTACCTACAAGTACCTACCTATTACAAAAGTGTGATGAATGAACGTCAATGAGTAAAAATGTTAGTGATGTCTATTAATTTCGATTTGGTTTTCCTTGAAAAAAGAAGAGTATTGCTTTGAGTTACATACTACAAGACAGCTAGTAGTAGCGGGTGTTTTACAACCATAGGGTCAGGAATGATCGAGCGAACATGGTACTGTGCTGTTTCCATTTTTCAGATAACACACGAGGCCCTTCTACAAGTAAATGGGCATCGTCACTACAATCTACGATGTCTTGCACGACTTACGGACTTCCCCTCTGAAAAACGGAACGAGACCTAAACCTTGGCTTGCGCCGTGCTGTTTTCATCACGTTGCGAGACTGGAACACCTTGTTTAAATCGACGATGGGAGCGACATCGCTAAAACGGTAGCAGGTAACACCCTGAAGGGTTCTGCATTAATACTGCATAAGACGCGGACGACTTAATCCCTGAAACTCGTGCTTTAAACTATACTGACTAGTTTGAAAGAATAAGTTTAAATTTATTTCATTTTAATTTATTTTCTATATAGACGCTATATTATCCCCATATTAAAATTAAATTTTAAATACAAAAGTATGTGAATGCCAACTGAAACCGTTAAAAACGGTAATCGCATAATTTCTTTTTCAATAACAATACTTTTGTTGTATTTTCAAAATGGATTTCTAGTTATTCATTGCATAAAATGATTTAACGCCAATAATAATATGATTCAGTAATATGATACTGTGATGTGAGAATGGCCACTTTTATGAACTGCATATGTGATTTATTTGTGCGAATATTATACACACTTTATTATACAACTTCACAGCAGTGTTACACTACACTTCATTAAGTTATATGTTCATACTACACGAAACCGACAGTAACTACCTATCTCGATCTTAAAAAGTTTTTTTTTCCATACAAATTTCGTAGTACGTTTTTACCCCCTTACATTAGGGGTTAAAGTTAACCCAAGTCAAGTTCTCTATAAATTCTATTAATTCCGTAAGAAATGATTTTAAACGAATATTGAGAAATTCTTTCATAGAAGCCATCAGTACAAAATTATGTAATGCTTTTTAACAATTTTTGTTGGTGGTTTAAAAAAAAATAAACCTTTTTTTGCGGTTGACCGACAAATACTTGCTAAGTTTTCTAAATAATAAGTTAACGATAATCGTAACCTTTATATTTCCGTCAATTTGATAGGCAACTTTAATAAGTTAGTACCTACTTGTAATAGTCTGACATAGATTATCGAAAACGAAAACCACACATCTAATTTGCCTCGTATAAAAGAAATAACCGATATCAACCCCCTTTAACAAAGAAATAACATGTAAACAAAACCCTACCAGTTACTGTAACGATCACTATGTACCATGAGCTCGTCACCGTACAATATATTTATATATCATATGATTGTAGTTGATGGACTTGGAAATGAATACGCATATCATACACAGAGCAGTGTGTGGTTAAAAAATAGTTTGCTTATCATGATTTATTTTAACAAATGCTCTCAAATACTTAACCAAAACTTGGTTTTGTAATAAACTTAAACAATTTATTTGACGATAAGAGAAATATTTGACTTCAAAAGCCCGTAATAAATTTACGCTATTGATTGGTTGGACGACAGGCAAAATATCGTGAATATCTTAAATGTTTGGCGTCAAGTATGAGACTCAAGAAAAATACTCACAAGTGATAGTGATGTGAAATTCATACAAATACGTTCCAACGAAATATCGAAATAAATAATTGAATAAAAGCACACCTAAACATTATATCTAGAATTTAATTTTAATCTAACTTGTTTGATGACTCAAATTGATTTGCTTCATAGGAATTAAATATCTCTATACTCAGTCTGATGAAACATTACATCGAGTTTATAGTACCTAAAATGTCTTTATATTGTTTACTTATAACTCCCTACATTATAAATTTTGGTCTAAAGAAATTACACATCGAATCCATTTGCTTACGTATTTTTGTTTGCGTTGTTTAAATTTAATCGACTCGGCAAATAAATAAAACGTCGTATGCACACATCCCTACATCCCTAGCTGTTGTAACATTTAACTATTTTCGGTTTAAGAGGAACATTTTGTAAAATTTATGGATGTGCGAACGTTATAAGAGCAGTCGCTTTAGACCTCATAAACTTAGAAATATTTAATTTTTTGTTTGTTTGAAATATTGAACTGTGGGAATTTTGACGATAACGATTTAAAGCAAGGTGGCCAGAGTAGGAGAAACGTGACAGTCAGCCCTTGGGTCGCGTCGCGTGAACATCATCGTATCCATTTCCGTAACTAAGAAACCCAGGCTTTTCCAAATTTCCTCGAAAAATTAATTACAACTCGCGTGTAGTTTGTTAAATTAATTAGTGCTTCATTATTTTGTGTTAACTTTCAGCTTTGTGTCGTTTATTTCGTTCTCTATAACTATTTCTTAATCTACGTAGTGTCAGTGGTTTGGTTTGTTTTACATTTGTCTTTGTTTCTAAGTTTCGAAAGCGTAAGTTACATTCTCATTACTTTTATGGTAGTTAAGAGTATTTATTAGGGCTCTTAGAGATTTCAACATATGTGTGAAAGGTGATTAAAACACAAATTTTGAGGAAAATATTACCAAATTAAATATCATCAGTACTCACCCTCACTGAATAAAAAACTATAAAACTAACCTGGGACACAGTTTCGGATGTGACATCGAATACACTCTAAGAGAATGAGTCCGGCACGAATCCCGACTTGGTCTTCGATGGCCTAGGCGCTCTAACTAAGTCTACGCCTAGGTTTGCCACCGAATTCTGGTACGATTTTGGCCCATGTTCCGTTTAATACCCTTTGTGCTTTAAAGCTTTAATGACATTTTCCTACGGACATGAATCTCGAGTTTGGATCGAAACCTGGCCCGAGTCGTTATCGTCCCTCACTAGGCACACAACTTACACACGCGAAGTAAATAAAATTTAAATAATAGTCTCTCCTTTGACTCGTGAGTCGATAGGTAGGGCATAATAATGCCTGACGAGATGATCGGAATATGAGTGACGGTTTGAGCGAAGTAGACAATAGGTCACTGGTTCGTTTGATTTCGAAGGCTTTGCTGGTTGGCTGAGATATGAGGTGTGATGGGAGTCTCAGTTCCTTATCGATTAGGTAGATTTTCCGAGACCTAATGGCCTCTATTCTATATTATTTAAGTGAGGATAACGTTAGGGTTTCGCAATCATAGGGTTAGAGTGGCCACAGAAGAAAGAAGAATCCGTTGCCGTTTCGAGTGCTGTCAAAGCTAAGTCGCATGTTTACTTTAATACTTTGTTCGATTTTCTGTATGGATTTTATAAATTGTTTGACTATTTCGATTTGCGTGGATTACATGTAAATCATCTTATTTACGCGGATTATGATATTTGACTATACTTTTATTTATGTGAACTAAATTTTATTCATTTGCGAATATCTTCCTAATTCGTGCAGTTGAATTACAGATAATTGCTATAAAACTTACATATTCCTTGTGACGTTTTTAAAATGTGTACACAACGTAATGGGTCTGAAAATTTAAATCAATAACTAGACGATCACTTGCTTACGGCCAAATCTCAATATGTGAAATGATATTTATTATGTTATGTCCACTTCTTTATAGGTAGATACTCATATGTGTGTATTTATACAGACAGATAGGTATTAGGGTGACTGAGAAGTCACATTACCCACATTGGAAAATATTAAAATCATTGACCAAATGGAAATGCTGTAGATACGTCTTTCCAACATTTTACTATGTTTGCGTTGATATTTGAGAAAATTTTTTGAATCTCCTGCCCCACACTTCCCACTGAAAGTATTGTTTTAACAATTGTCCTTAATTTACAAGAAAAATTGTTTTCCCTCTCAACAATACTATCATACGTATTTCTGTTGCACAATGTTTCCATCATGTTGACAACACGAAATTTTGTTCGGTTCCCGGCTTAACTCAAAATATTAATTTGTTTACTTCATTTTCATTTCCACAAACTGTCACCATACAATAAATATTCAATTCAAGCTATTTATTAAAGTACCTACATCGACAAGATACTTTTAAAAATGGGTACCTTTATTTATTGTATTTATTCATACATTGAAATATTACATGAAAGATTTTTAACTCTTAAATGTACATCCAATAACAGGCAAACTTACGTTCACAATAGAATCGATCGCGCTTAATTAAAAAATAAATCTACCACCGACATTCGTCTGATATTTTTAAGTGCGAAAGGTCTTTGCACTGCGTCTTGGGACCGAGAAAGACACCATGTTTAACAAGTATGAACAGTCGATTAACCCCCTTACAATTTTAAAAAGAACTAGCTTTGTTATCATAAACTATATACCTTTACCTGTTTCCATAAACTATATTCGGATAATCTACCGCTATGAAAGAATTTTCAAAACCAGTACAGTGGTTACGAAGATTTTGGTTTCGAAAGATTATTTATTTCATTTCATTTATTACGTATCATTTTTCCAACAGATTGCACAATATTATGTAGTACTTACATGTATTTATATGGCACCCTGTTAGGGCATTGCAAATAAGTGAGAGTATCTAATAAACAGTACAATAAACAAAATATTAAATAATTCACATATTTGTAAGATGTCATTCTGTATTAGCAATTAATTCTATCAGCAGTATTGTCATTTTTCACATAAATTTCAAAACGGTGTCATAAATAATATAATAAAATAGCTATATCCGGATTATCTCAATTCGAGGTAATTAAAAAATTCATCAATATTATAATAGCATTTTTGCACAAGAAAAAATTTCATTTCTTTGGTAAATGATATCAATTTTTAATGATTTTTTATGTTGTTGGATATATGATTACTTTAACATTTTATCCATCACAGCATGGGGACCATTTGTACATATAGTGAATTTAGAAAAATGTTTCTGTTTATTAACATTGCGATCGTTTCGTCTTACGCAAGTTCTAGGTGAATACATTTACTTGAATTTTCTTACAAATTTATATGACTGTAGAATGTACAATGACGTCACTGTTAGTATGCCGTACTTTATAAATTTCTGTCCGAACTTATAACTTTCCCCCTAAATATGATTAAAATTAAAATTTGTTAGCTACCGTTAGTGATTGGAAAATCAAACGTCAGAATTGACCGAACGGATTATGATGGTAGATTTGGCTGATAAGTACCATTTATTATATTGTGACAAAGTCCAGAAGTAAAACAACAAACATTTATTTACACACACATAAGAAACAATACCATACGATAAGTACTGTATTCTTCCAAAAACAAAAGATATTTTATACTAAACACAAATATTTTCTATTTACTACACGTACCTATTCAATTTTATTATATTAATGTTTATATATTATGTTTGGTCGACTTTCTTGCCCGATGTCGGTCAGCCTCACAGGCAGTGAGTGTTGGGCCTGGCATGTTAAGGCATATAGTCAACATTTATCAGCATCACCGGTATAGGTGATGCCAGTGACAAAAAATATTATCAGGATCACGGGTAAAGGTGATGCCGGTGATGGTTTACAATAATAATTATGAATTTTAAAAAAGCGTACATGCATTACTGATGATTTCATTGACTTAATAACTTAACTATTGGACTTAGTTAAAATTGTAAATAAAAAAACAAGCTAAAATGCAATGAAAAAAAAGCGGAAATGCTAAGTACATGGTTATTTATTTATCAATAATGGTACAAAATAAAAAGGAAAGCTGGAATGCTATAAAAAAGCGGAAATGCACAGTAAAAAAGTTAAGTATGTGACGAGTATAAAACATACATAATATTTATAAACTTTTGTATGTACACGTTGTACACGTGGAAATAACACAGCATAAACGATACAACAGGCACAACTTATATTTTTAATTTTATGGTTAACCTATGTAAACTGTATGTGATAACATGTTCTACGTCAATGGAATTTACTAATTGTTTGTTTACCTACTTGAGTAGTTTTTCGTATTGATAAAAATGATGTATCAATGTTATTCTTATCTGCTTTGTAATTAAATATGATGAGATTACTATAATAATATAATAGTTTACGTTTTTAATTATGTTTACAATTTATTCCATAATTGTTTTAACTTGATGTACCATCACAATGTTTAAGTACTTCGAGAACGAAGCACATGTCAGTATGGCCGTGTTATATTATATGGTATTATAGTCTATTTTTAATTGTTATTTAAAAGTAAAACTATCGTAATTAATAATAAATAATATTGCCAAATAAAATTATAGTCGTTTCAGAACGAATGTACGAAACTCCTGAACGATGTTTAATCTTTGAGCACATTCAGTACTAATTAACTAAAAGTTTGGTTTCTAAATATTTAATGTATCTTATAATTATTTAAAATAGTTTTAAGAACTATTTCGATGAATTTGGTTATTATCTTTGCACAATATTTCATAGTTAATTAGAATTATTATAACGTGCTGTCATTGGTTGAAATGTAACGGCTTCTAACTTCCGTTTGAATGTTGGTTATATAAACCCAGTCGAGAGACTGGGAGGGCCTTGTTGCTCCAGACCCGGCACAGAGTTAAGTACAAACTTGCATTGTTTTATTGTTGCTTTATATTTTGTATTAGTTTTATTCATCTATATAATCGGTTATTGATTGAATCATACGTAATACTATTGTCCCATTTTTAGGGATTTTGTATTTTGCCATGTATTATTATGTTCAGAATATATTGTTATATTTCCCATGTAACTTTGTTTGCTATGATTGCCTATCCTATGATATAATAACTTATCTAATTTGATCCAATATGTGTGTTTAAATATGCTTTTCCTGTCTGGAATAAATAGCTATTTATATTTAACTAATGTGCCCTATTTTTATTTCATTAAGCTTTCCACCCTTAGTTTTCGATAAAATACTAGACCACCATCATTAATATCTTCTAAATACTTAAATTCACACGCGATATCTGTACACTCTATACACCCTATCTAACACATGCACCCACCGCAGAGAAATACATACCGTGCTTTTCTCGAGTAATGAGGAGTTTTCCAGTAGGTATTGATAGTTGGTTTCAAAAAGCATCAATAGATGGCGCTCCTACAATTTTGGTAATCTTTTTTTAATCTGTATGATGGTGGCAGTGATTTCATGCAACCAACTAATACTAAACTTAAAAATAAAATGTTTATTAATATAAACATTACTGTTAAAGGTTGAACGAAATGTAAAAAGAAATATTTATAGAAGTTGGCACTATGTTGCATTATTATTACAACCTCTAAAATGGTTGAAAACTATTGACAAATACAATATTATCCAATACAACGTACCCAGTGTTTATATCCTGTTTGCTAAGAACCTATTTCAAGCGATTATCAATTACCAAAATTGTCGGGGCGCCATCTAGTGAGTGGTTAGGAATGCTTTAGATACCTATTGGAAAACTCCTCATTGCGTTAAAAGTGTGAGCCGTGTGTTGTTGTTATCAACTTCGCTTCCACTGAAGTGAATCAAGCTTGTCAAGCGAATATTGCCGGTAAACTGGACCTAGTGTGTGGGTAAGCGTTGTTTACAAGATAATGTGAACGCTGTGCATTTTATTATTGCATATTTTGTAATCAATAAGTGTAGGTATAGAGGTAAAACAAGTACAATTCTCCAATGCATAGGCGAATACTTCCACAGTCAACTTCGTGGGGTAGCCACCAACGGCTACCTACGTACACGTTAGTAGCTATGTACCTATTAACTTGGAACTTTCTATAGGTAGGTACTTTATAAATAATAATAGTTAGTCATTAATATGTAAACAATAAATTCTTGCATCAACTACTTTTATAGTAGTTGGTAGGTGGGTACCGAGCTGATAAATGGTAAAATCTGGAGCAGGTTAGCTGTTTACTTATTTATTATAATATTTTAAATTGAACTGTGTACATAAAGTTTACTATAAACAAGATTTTTGTTCCAACAAGATGCGTTCACTTCTTTGTTATCAGACCGGGTCAACAATCACAGCTTGTCAAGCTGTTGGATACCTACGATTGCAACACGAATCGTGTAGGTACTTACTCACGTGTACGTACTTACTCACCGGTAATATGATCAATTTAGAATAAATGCGTCTCGTAGGTACGTAGGTGCTGAAAGATAGTTACAATTTGTTTCGAAAATAACTTCTTTTTGGGTGTTAAGCCTTAAAATTATAAAATTTCATAATAAAATTACCCCTCGAAATCTTGTATATCGTCGATAGGCCTAATTTATTATGTGCGCAAAAGTTAATAAAATAGCATGCTCCATCATCGGCCGCATCGTCACTTACCATCAGGTGAGATGGCGGTCAAATGCCTGGCTAGTCCAACTATATAAAAAAAAAATACGCGTCATAGAAATATACATCTAGAAGCATTTAAAAAGAACTAGTATCTCTGACGGTTACCGTAGTAAATAAAACAGTGCCACAAACATGTTTGACCGGGTGATAGCGTCGCTGTTGTTGGCATTGACATTACATTTCAAAACGGCAACACTTAGTTCCGGTTTTGGCTACCGAATCAAATAGGTGTGTCAACAATCTTGACAAGCCGTCAGATATAACATTATTAACGCGTACAAGAATTTGTATGGACAGTGCTAACCATTCTAATAGCTATGCGTAATACGTCGTTGGATAGCTATTTTCGAGCTTAACAAAAGTAACTATGGCGCTAGTTCCAAATATTAGTCCTTTCCGGGTTATGCTGTACTAAACATATCACAGTAATAAGTATTTTTTTCTGTTCTATCCACAGTTAATGGTCAGAACTAAATCCACGGTGTTATACCGCTAGTGCAGAGTCACATCGCGCAAAGTCACAAGACGGCCAAATAAAAAACAAGCAGATGGAGTGCATTGCATTTGATTGAACATACCAACTAATCATGGTCGGTTAATAAATTAGCAATAAACACTGA
The DNA here is from genome assembly GCA_905147135.1 of Blastobasis lacticolella. NCBI lineage: Eukaryota > Metazoa > Arthropoda > Insecta > Lepidoptera > Blastobasidae > Blastobasis > Blastobasis lacticolella. Next base: position 21,800,793 of record LR990040.1, read on the forward strand.
AATATTTATTGGAAATGCTAAAACATCATGTTGTTTGTTATACTTTATGGAAAAAAGATACTCCATCCTTGTTTTTGGTTGCTGTTTATCGAAATTAGTGCATGTGTTTCCTAGCAACTCGGCATTCTTAGATTGTAAAGTAACGTAAAACGTCACTGAGACAACGTTGGAGCTCCATTACAGTTTTAGCTCCAATAAACCGGTCCATCTATAGAAGTCTTTGATACTCGCCTGTTTCGTAGTCCTCTAATAGCGGTCGAACAAAGGCGGCCGTTACGACTTTAGTGTTGTTATAATAACTTATTTGCCACAGACCCTGTCTCCACTCAAATCACAACACGTGCTTTTGATATACTGCGACAAATTAGTTACAAAAAGTTATCCATTGCTCAACTATAGCTGCCAGTGAGACCAATAGCCGCTGTTATTCTGCCATGAACAACTGTCATCCTAGTCCAACCATACAATGCTTAAGCTAGGATAACAATAAAACACATCTCACACTTTTCTGCCTAACATGCGTCCAGTAGTTTTGGTGATTAGCGTGTACATTGTACAAACAGACAGACATAAAGTTTAATAATTCTTATTCTATTACTATTTCTTTATCTACATCACTTTTTCGTCTCTTGAACGGTCCCATGTCATAGTCTTGTTCAATGGTTTCCGGTTTATGGGCGCGGATCATGATTGTGGTCTCCGGTCGAAGGTGATAACCTTCTTAGAGCCCCTTTTTTTTCGATCAGGATATACCAGAGAATCTTTTACTGTTCAATCTGCCCACCTATGGGACGCTCTGCCGAGAGAGATACGACACAGTACGCCATTACCTACTTTTAAAAAGAAGGTACACGAGTATTTCTTCTCAAAGTCGAATTGTTTGCAGTAAATAAGTTTTCTGTCTGTAATTTTGGTAGTATAGTATTATAGAATTCTTTATATTATTATATTGTATTTGTGTATAGTATTACATATTTATATTTTTATTTAGAAGAATTTAAGTTTATTTGTTAATTATTATTTTTCGCTACTACTTACTAGTTCATGTGAAACATTACCTCTTCCCAAAGGTTGTCTGGGAGAGATGAGGCGGGCAACGCATTGGTAGCGCCCCAGGTGTTGCTGATGTCCAAAGGCAGTGACCACTTTCTATCACGTTGCCCGCAAACCTGTTTGTCTACCGTTTTACAAAAAAAAATGGAAAATTTCTGGTTTTGGTGCAACTGACTTCGGTGGATTTCTGTGGCAAAATGACCACCGAATTCATAAATTAATCCACCAAAATCAAACTCAATATTTATTATTCCCTATTTGTTAAAGCAATAAGATATTCACACGGTCACACATGTATATGTCATAGTAGATATGCTGAATCCAAATACATATCTAAAACAAAGCTTGAAATCATATCGCCTATTCACTAAAAGAATAGACTGGAAGAAAATAATCGTATAGAACCCATCTAAAATCGTCGCTAGGTCCGTTAGTTTACATCTGGAATTTAAGAAACGAATTAATACCTTAAAATTAACGGTGAAAATGTAATTAAAGTATGTGATTCTGATTCCGGTGGCATGAAGCTCTCCATCTCTTTCGTTTTTTATTGCACAGGTGTGCCACTTATATAAATAATTTTAGTTTTTTATCAGCAGAGTTATACATAAAACATGAAAATACTAGAAAAAGCGAGGCGTGGAGCATCGGTGGCCGAGCGGTTGAGTATCCGACTCGTAAGCGACAGGTACCGGGTTCGAATACCGCTGCGGCCATTTACCAATGGCTCTTTTCTGAGTTATGTGCAGTAGTTGAAATCTAAACGATGCTCTTAGGCTGAGGGAAAACATCGGGATGAAACCTGTGAAACCAAATCCAGGCAACTGAATTTGTAACCATGATCCAATCTGGTCAGGTTCCCCTGGTAGCAGGGTCACGGAGGTCAGATGGCAGTCGCTCCGCTTCACCTGATCGCCAAATCCCCAAGACCCCGAGCCCTCATCCTCGAGAGCACAACCGGGACATTAACGCTAAGATGATTTTTTGTTTATTAAAAGACAAAAAAATGTTGTACACCGAAGTCACAAAATTTGGGGCTCTCTGAATAAATGCCCTCCCAGTGTAAAGTGTGCGACTTTATTACCTTTTATCTTTTACATTGCTGCCAACATAAAATCTCTTTATCAAAAATATCAAACTAATAAAATACTGAGGGCCGGTGGCTAAGTGGTTAAGGTATCCGACTTATAAACGAGAGGTACCGGGTTCGATTTCCACAGCGGCCATGTACCAATTACTCTTTTCTATGTACATTAGTTGAATACTAACCGACACTCTTACGGTGAGGGAAAACATCGTGATGAAACCTGCACATTCAGGCTACTAGATCCAATCTAGTCAGGTTCCCCTGGTAGCAGGGTCACGGAGGTCAGATGGCAGTCATTCCACTGTAATTATCTGATCTGCTAAATCCTGGATCAGGGTCAAGGCGGACCCTGGGCCATCGTGCGCACGAACACAACCGGGAAATTAACGCCAAGATAATCAAACATAGGTACATACAATGCACTGTACATGAAAAAATGCAGACAGGTCAAATACTTCTATATAATTACTATAGATGTATTGTTCTATGAAACAGGTACATTGTCCGGCGCGAACGTAAGCGTAGATACGTAATAATATGGAAAATAGTTAGCAGCACGCAAAATAAACTAAAATACAAAAGTAGGTTTATTTTTGCATAGACATCTCCGACAATGCACCAAGCCCTTAACCTCGGTCGCCGAGTCCTCAGTCCACGCACGACAGCCCTACCGGCGGCCGGCGAAAACATTTCTATTACATAATCGTGAAACAAATTAAACTTACGTACGTTGGTACGTGGCCATTGTGACCAGCACTGACAGTGCAGTAATCCATGGCGAGGGCACTGAAATTGGTGTAAACATAAGTTACTATCTAATATTAACGATAACATCGGGCAGAACAAAAAACAAAAAGTGTGTAGCAGAAAACAACGCGTGACGGTGCGAGAAAAACAATGTAGGTTGTTAACAAATATTACAAAGTGAGTAATGTTTTTTGTCTGATTTCTAGATTTAATAAGAATAGCTTCGGAATCTTTATCTTTACTCACATACATTTTACCATTTTTTAAAGTCCGCACATACTTGTAATTTTTTTATTTTCGATGGTAATTTTTGGAGGTAAATGTCTTTAAACAGAGGAGTTAGATTTCCTCTCCGTAGTACTAGCTTTCATACATTAGGGAGGTCATTTAAAATAGTCATTAGATAAAAAGTAAAATTGTGCTAAAAAGAATTCCACGCGGATGAAGTCGTAGGCAACAGCTAGTTCAACATAAGGCCCTTACGTTTTCTAACAGCGCGTAAGGTATTCTTCAGCTCCTGGCTATAAAACTTTGCCACAATCAGCTCAGGCCTAGATTGATCTGGGTTTAGCTTGGCCTACTCATCTCAAATCTTGTTTGGTAATTGTAATGCCGACCACTTTGCCTGCATACACGATGATACTGGGTAACTTTTCCTGAATTGTGCCGGTAAACCCTTAAATACTAAACTCAGGACCCGATCAGCCTGCTTGCACTGATAATTCTTCTCCTCAAGTGCTGTCACCCGAACTTGGAGATTAGATATTAACTCGCCGATTTTTTCTAGATGCTTCGATTTACCTTCGACGACCTCAATCCTGCGTTCAAGCTTGACGTCAGTTTGGGGCGGAGTCCGTCGGCTCTGCGGGCTTAGCTCCCATATCACCTTTAATGGACTCAAGCAACTGTCGTAAGTCCTGTATACATTTGAAAATAGCTTCACTGTTAATAGTGGGGGAGGCCTGGTGACTGATCCTTCCTGCAAGTGCTTGCTGCGACCCGTGCATGCGAAGTATTGATACTTCGTACATACACTATACTGCACTGTTGATGCATCCTCGGCAAAATCAATTGATTTATTACAAGCCACGCATGACATCATGATAAACGTCACGTATTTTAAAATATAACATAATATAAATTTACACATAATACAAATTCGCACAGCGCCATCTAGCCCCAAAGTAAACAAAGCTTGTGTTATGGGTGTTAGATAACTGATAAAGCACTTGTATAATTTTTTATGTTCAGTACATATTTATTATACATACTACACCCGGACTCATAACAGAAATTAAAATTCATCATTTCAATTTCCGCTCGGCGGGGAATCGAACCCGGGACCTCTGCGTGGCGACCGGCATGTTAAGCAACTGAACCACTCAGGTGGTCAGATAGCAAATAATTATTTTATAGATTACTAGTGGACCCGGCGCGACTTCGTTCGCGTACACCTACTTTACTCCTACCTACTCTTTTTTTCTTGCATAAACCTTCCTCTTGAATCACTTTATCTATTGTTGAAACACTGTACAATCCGCAGTTTAAAATATCTTAGTATACATAGATACATAGGGACAGACGGCGGGAAGCGACAATGTTTTATGACATACTTAGATTTTTAACGGACAACAACAAACACGTCTAGTTCATCAAACGCAATTGGGGGGGATTTTACATTCTCAACTAGGTAGCAGTAAAAACCCTAGTAAAATACAAGGTATGAGACTTTCAGACGATTGCAATCCATACATTGCGTCCACCAAAGTTACCGGCAACCTTGACACATCACCAAAAAGTTGATGAAGGTTATCCTTCGAAGTTTAGCTATTACCAGCAACAAACTGTTTTACGGCCAAACTTGCCAGATACGTTACAATTTGCTCGTAAAATGAGTTTTTTTGATTTTTAGGGTTCGGTAGTCAGGCGCGAATCCAGGGGGGAAATCAATGAATGAGTAGTGGGGGGCAATTGCACCCATTGCCCCCCACTACTCATTCCTTGATTTCCTTAAATTACTATTGTGAGGATCACCCATTGCTGTTAAGACCAAATATATCTAAAATAGAGATCTCATTAATTTAATGATCACCTCAAGCTTTTATAACCCAAAATATCACAAATTACAAGCTCATTTCGCTCGCTCATTCAATCAATTCATTCCAACGTTTAAGACCTCAAACGTAAAAAATTGTGAGCTGGCTCTGGTCGCTCATTCATTGATTACCGCAGCTTTTAAGACCCAAAATGTCAAAAATTTGGAGCTCGCTCCACTCGCTCACACATTCGTTGTTGTCCCCCAGGTTTTAAAGTCTCAAATTTCCGTGTTCGCTTATTCATTTATTTCACCCCACTAAAAAGGGCATTTTTGTTACTCAGGGTACTCGCTCATTGAGTAGAGAATACCTATAATTAGAAGATACCTGTAATTTTGACTTTTGTCCCCCCCCCCCCTCCACCAAATCCTGGATCCGCGCCTGTCTGTAGTAAAATTAGGAACCCTTATGGTTTGTCCATTTCCTTCTGTCGTCCGTGGTTTACCTCACAGATTACTATAGATCAGATGGGAAACGTCCATAGAGACACCGACGTCGTAGAGAAAACCGCCAGCATCGGTTTTGACGTATAGTTTGACATAACAATTTTGACAAGTGCTAGTGCTGCGGTCATATCAATATAACAATCTATCGATTGCGATTTGGCTAGGGATGCCACATCGATAACATTTTCTCGATTTTCATATTGTACTTTATTATTACTGATTTCTAATTCTTATATTAAAGGAAACACAAATTGCACATAATTAACATACATATAATTTGTCTAGAAATTAATTACAAAGTAATAGTAAAGCGCCTCTCAATTTAAAATAATCACCGCAGGATCACAGAATGTTCTCAAGTTGTGTTCGACACCATCTACCTGAAAGTAAAAGTCAATAATGAAGCTTTAATGTCATTGTAGTACCAATGTACCAGTGCAAACCTGTGTACACCTGTAGATGTCCATTATCAAGAGGATGTGTACTATTAAAAGCAAAAATAAATTGATGACTCGAACAAATTATAGTGCAATTCAAATATAAGTTTGGCCATATAGAAGTCTTGTTTAGCTTTTGCTTATATTTACCTAATAGAAATTCATGTTTTAGTGCAGGTATAATATGTAGGTAGGTACTTATATCCAAATAAGTATTGCTTATTACAAGGGCCAATTAATTTTTCTGAGAGAAATAATTTAAATGTCAATAAATATACAAAATTTTGGATGTGTTCTATCAAATGCAAAAATAAATTGATGACTCGAACAAATAATAGTGCACTTCAAATATAAGTTTAGCCATATAGAAGTTTTGTTTAGCCTTTGCTTGTATTTATCTAATAAAAATTCATGTTTTGGTACAGGTATAAATGTAGGTAGGTACTTATATCCAAATAAGTCTCGCTTATTACAAGGGCCAATTAATTTTTCTGTAAGAAATACTTTAAATGTCAACATGGGCAATAAATATACAAAATTTTTAAGAAGTGTTTACACATAAAATAAATGCACTTAATACCAGTTAAGCTTGTTAGCCCAATATGAACAACCAATGGTGAATGCATAAAACAAAATGCAATTTCATGCTTCACACATATAACCAAACAAAATAAGTTTACAATAATATAGTATACTTTTCAATTAAAACAATTACCAAAGTAGGCCTCTGGGTATTCGTGGTCATAATCTTGATTGATCATTCCTCAAAACACCTGGAAAATGGAAACAGGAATGTTAAGTATTCATAGTTAAAGGGAGCGGCAAGGAAAGGTTTTGTCTAATAATTATATTCTATGAATGCTTACAATGAAACATTCGGTATAATTTTAAGGTTATGTTCCGGGTTACCTATCGCATACCTTTGTTGACGAGTAGCCCGATATTTCGACACAGTTGCATGCATCATGGTCACGGGATGCGGTAGGTAACCCGGAACGGAACATAACCTTAAAATGTGTAATAATAACCGCGATAGTTTAAAACATTATAATAGGTATAATTTATGTAAAACGGCAATTTGCTGATATTCTCACTTTTGAACCACTAATGAAAAAATAGGGATGATGTAGAAGTCCTCCACTAATGTAGAAGTCCTATTGCTAATCCATGAAAAGTAAAGGTGAAAGGAAAAGGACAACATGGCACAAATATGAACATTATACCCTTGTTAAAAACTTAAATTGTAATATACTACTTACTTTTATAAATAACAGAGTTTTCTTTGGCAGTGAAAACACTATGTTGGACTATGAGGTTTGAGTAATTTTAACTATATTTCGCAAGTTCTGGAGTTGGCCAATTTCACAATGTTTCTCTCAATGGGCATCCTCTCACGACACATCGATATTGAAACATTGCTCAAAAATTTCAAATAGAAGCCGATAGGAATCTATTATAATACAATAACAAATTAGAATTCACGAAAATACAAAAAAAAAACGATTTCTGTCAAAAAGTAGTTTCTTTTTCTAGAAGATCGGTTTGGCTTTGGATACAAGGTATCAGTAGTGAATGTTTATAAAAAAAGAACTTTCGCGTATTATTTGTACAGGTATATTAATTTTATTCTAAAAATGTATAAACATAATTTAAAGATATTATAATATTTTTTATTATCTGCACATATTGGTGATATTTTTGTATCCAACCGGGATGTCTAGTATGTAAAATTATATTTAAAAAGTTATTTGACAGCCACTCGATGCTGGCGGTCGCTTTTACTAAGTTCATGACTCTGGATACTGCGTTTCCACCCCGTGGTTTACCTTAAAGAATGTAAGTGTAGGTACTAAGGAAGTTTAAATTTGTGACGTTTAAGTGGTCAACATGCCGCGGCTGCCACGCAAGGGTTCGATTTCCGACCTGGCAGAAATTAAATGATGACTTTGACTTTTTGTTAGTGGTCTGGGTGTTCTATCTGTACTAAAACTGTAACAGGTCCAATTCTGAACATTGAAGATATTCTGAAATTGTTTATTGAAGGGTATAAACGAAACTCAAGCCAAAACTATATATTTTTTTTATATATTTATCTACAGCTTGGCCGCGCATCATTCCGAAACTACTGAATGGATTCAAATGTAACTTGGTATGATTTGAGTTTATACTATAGGTCGACAAACTAACTAATATATCATCCGCGGTAGGTGAGGTAGGTGGGAGGGTGATTTTTCGTTGAAGAACGCGAGGGTGCGGGACACGGGGCAGTGAGCATTTTCTTCCGCGAAACGTCAGTTGATGACGTTCCTCGGAAAAAGAATGCACACGAGATTATGCCTGAACTTGGCCCAAGATTAAGTATAATATACCGAGACGAGAAACCTAATCTTTACTAACTAAATCTAGATTTTTAATTCGGTGCAAAAAAGTTAGTTTTTCTTCATATTTATTTTATGGCTCACTGTCGGCTTTATAAGAAAACTCACTGTCGCCCAAAGGGCGATGGAAAGGGCTATACTTGGAGTGTCATTGCGCGATCGAATTAGGAATGAGGAGACAATATTTGTGAAAGATTGCCAAGCGGGAAGGGCACATAGATCGCAGAACAGATGGCCTATGGGGCAGGAAAGTTCTCAAGTGGCGATCATGTACCGGAAGACGCAGCGTGAGTAGGCCTCCCACTAGGTGTGCCGACGATCTGGTAAAGCTCCTATAAATTTTTTAGCAAACTTTTTCAAGCCTCCACCTTGGGATATATAATCGGTAAATTAACCTCGTGTGCGCGAAAAATAAAAATAAAAATTTGTGTGAGCGATGTGAAAGTTCAGAAATTACGCGTTCCTCATTATAGCTCCAAACAACTTGAAACATGGAATGTACCAGGAATCTTTGAATGTACGGCTTATATTAAGCTGTCGTATGCACTTCAATACATAGTATACAATAAAGTCGCTTACCGCCAATGACTTCTACATTCTATGCTTACCGCCGTCTGTCCCTATGTATCTATAAACGCTTAGATCTTTTAAACTATGGAACGGATTTTAATGCGGTTTTCAACAATAGATAGTGTATCAAGAGGAAGGTTTATAAGCAAAATGAAAGGATAGGTTATTCAAGAAATAAACGTAAGTCTTAAATTACACCGTACTGTAGTTAAATTTAAAAGTATCTACCTACCTCTGTTAAAATTGTAGTAGAACAATTCCAATTTATTTACAACCCTAGTTATTTAGGCTAAGTAAATTAAGTAGATATATTCCATATTTTTCATTAACTAGATGCATAAACTAAGTAAGCAGTTTTCCTGTGTTTTAGACATCGATGTTATTAGATAAATTAAGTGCTTATGATTGTACGTATTAATAAAACAATAAACAGTATTGGTTACATCTTGTTCAGAAAGTAATTAGGAATTGAAATAATTTAATCTAATGTAGGTATGCGAACGAAGTCACACCGGGTCCATTAGTTATTAATGAAATAATAAACTTGGCGTTAATGTTTCAGTGGTGCTCTCGCGCACGGGGGCTCGGGGTCCGCCTTGACTATAATCTAGGATTTGGGAGATCAATAAATTACATTACATTTAATTACAGTATTAATAACCAAGTCCCACGAGTTCGCCGCTGCTGTCAGCGACCTTAGTGTTGCGACAGACGGTGAACTCGTCCAACAACTCTGGGACAGAACTCAGGCAGCTATCGCACGGGCAGCGCGAACGGTGCTGGATGTGTCTAGGGGTGGTCGCAGGCTTGACAAGGAGACCTGGTGGTAGAACGATGCAGTCCAGAGGGAGACCAGGCTGAAGAAAGCCCTCTTTAAAAAGTGGCAAGCGTCCAGATCTCCTGAAGACCACGCTGCGTACAGGGATGCCAAACGTGCCAGCAAACGAGCGGTAGCCAGAGCCAGACGAGACCACTTACGTCCTTTTTACGATAAGTCGTCTGAGGGGCAGAAACTCATATAAAAGTTGGCACGATCGAAGGTTAAAGCGGCACAGGACATTTCCACGTGCCGCTGTGTTAATGACCCTAGCGGTAACCTGTTATGCGATGACCGCGCGGTGAAGGAGAGATGGCGCTCGTACTTCCACGAGCTGCTCAACTAGCAGCACAAAGAGGTGCAGCCCCCGGACCTCCCTCGGAACCAAGGACTCGTGCCACCGATAACGCCTGAGGAAGTCGAGGCGGCTCTTCGCCGCATGAAAATTAGTGAGGCGTGGAAATCGAGGTAACAGGTGTCATTTGTGACCCCAAAATGCCGATAAAGTTGAAGGGACAGGTCTATAAGACCATCATTAGACCTGCTCTCCTTTACGGTAGCGAAACTTGGCCCCTATTAGAGCGGCACAAGCAGGAGCTGCACGTTACGGAAATGAAGATGCTGCGGTGGATGTGTGGAGTTTCACGGAAGGATCGGGTTCGAAACGCCCACATTCGGGGTAGCCTTTGCGTCCGTGACATCGCAGATAAGCTGCAAAAGTGCCGCCTTCGATGGTATGGCCACGTCTTGCGCAGACCGGCAAGTTATGTGGGGAACAAGTGTCTGGCCATGCCGCCCCCGCCGGGCACGGAAAGGAGAGGCCGGCCCAAGAAGCGATGGCTTGACGTAGTCAAGAACGATATGCGTGCCAATAAACTCACCACTAGGGATGCCGAAGGCCGAGCGAAGTGGGCCAAAAATAGCAGGAAGGCGGACCCTGGGCCCTCGCGTGCTGCGCGAGGGCGCAATCGGGAGATGACGCCAAGATGATGATGATTATGATGATGATGATGATGACATTTAATTACAGTGAAACGACTGCCATCTGACATCCGTGGCAGATTGGATCATGTAACCAGATTGAATATGTAGGGTAAAAGCTGAATACTTGCCTCACTTTTCAAAAAGTTATATTATTAGAAAATATGCACTTACTAAGACTTGTGCTATATGTATATATAGTATATAGTATGCTATAGTATATAGCCTACTAAACATAATAATTATTGGTTCTGAGTAAATTCAGTTTTATTTGACCTCTCAAAAAGGGGATAGTTGCTTACTGCGGCGGTTGCCCTATGATTTTGTTGGATAGAATCAATGTTTATTATTTACTGTAATTTTTTATTGAACACAAATCAAAACTGATCAAAACTGTAACAGTATACTATAATTTTACGGTTAATTTTCAAATAAATAAATACTACAAAAAGATCACATTTCATTCAATATTTTCAAAACTGAGATACATGTTAGGTACCGATAATCCTGCTATTCGGCCGTAAACAACTTCCAAATCTCACAGCAACACTTCTGCTCTAAACTCGCTATACATTCTTGAACAACTCTAAATTTTACTTTTCTCGTGCCGCTTTTATATGCTTTTGCATTAATTACCAAAATAAATGTCCCACACAGTAAAAATCTAGAAAAATACACATCAAAACTTAACATAACAACAATAAAACAACGACAATGTCTAGATAACGTGACAGCTGAAGTCAGTTCGACCACAGATAGGAATAGAATATTTACTTTCACGGCAATTTAATGTGTTGAATGAGCAGTTTTCCAATAGGTATCTAAAGCATTCCTAACCACTCACTAGATGGCGCCCCGACAATTTTGGTAATTGATAATCGCTTGAAATAGGTTCTTAGCAAACAGGATATAAACACCGGCAGGCTGATTACGTAACTCTGTTGCCGACTATTCTCGCGCTCAATGAAAGTGGCAGCTCGAATCCGCAACCGGTCCCGTTGCAATTGCAACAACTCAAAAGCTGTTTCCGTGGGCTGTTTCAACAGCGCCGAAAACATAGTTTAACTACAAAAACCTTGTTTATCTTCGTTAAATTTGTTATTTGTGTTATTTGTTAAATTAGTTGTTAAATTTTTTGCATTGTTATATGTGTAAGTGAGATAAATCTTCATTTTTTCTACCTTGGAAATGTAAGTACCGGAATTAAATATTCTCTGTGTTTTGTATATATTTTCTGTGTTCTGTATATTCAGAATAGACTAGAAGTTACTTTTAAATGCTACTTTACAATTTCAGTACAATAATGGCAGGCGCAATTCTTTGGCATTTTGCGGAGGAGCAACGTCGAAAGAAGGCCTTAAAGGTCAGTCGGCGTGCCATGAGGGACGCCAGCAACCCTTTCGCGCTGCCTGAGAGGGAGTTTGTGGCGCAGTTCCGCTTTACCAAAGAAGCCTTCCATGGGTTATGCCGCGAAATAGTGCCACTCATGCAAGCTCCTAAACGGAATACAAATTCGCCAAGAACTCAAGGTAAGTTCCTAGTCGTCTATAGGTACCCAACTACATAGGTATAACTAGGTATAACACTGACACATATTATGTACTTGATATAAATATATTTTTTCATGTTTGTATAGGTTCTTGCAGCCTTGAGCTTCTTTGCGCGAGGTTCATACCAACGCAGCATCGCGACTTCTTTCATGCATAATATGTCGCAGTCACCTCTGTGTAATGCATTGGAAAAAGTCACGAACGTATTAAATTCCGGCTTAATACTGTCAAAGTAGATCCAGTTTCCTACGAGTACACAGAGGGAAAGAAGGGAGCGGATTATGACCGAGTAAGTGTCTACGTATATAGTATCTGTATTTTTACTATGAACTGCTAATTAATATTATAAATGTGGAAGTAACTCTTGTCTGTCTGTAACGCTTGCACGGCCAAATCAATGAACCGACTTTGGAGATAGTTTAGCACCTGAAAATGGACTTAGGCTAATTTTTAATCCCTTCCACTCGCTAGCTCGCACCATATAGGTACAACAGTAATTTTTTTATTCTATTCCTTCTAGTTTCATGAACATGACTGGAATGCCGGGAACGATTAGGTGTATCGATGGCAGCCACATCGCTATTATACGGCCAGACGTGCACGAAGCGGCGTACTATAATAGAAAGGCTTACCACTCCCTCAATGTGATAGTTGTAAGTTTTTTACAATGTAATTTAATTACAGATAAATTTAAGATTAAGAAAAAATACCAAAACATTTTATATTATTATACTCTTTATTGCACAACAACTTCGAAAATACAATAATAAAATATACAAATGCGAGCTTATCCCTAATAACAATGATATTCCCCTATTTGGTAACATCAACAATAAAATAGTATACTTGTTTCAGATATGTGAGCGATACCTAAATGTATTGCACGTGGATGCGTCATATGGAGGAGCAGCCCATGACAGTTTTATTTGGGGTCAAGGGGAGGTTAAAACTTTCATGGAGCAGCTGAACTTGAATAGAGAGAGATGCTGGCTCTTGGGCCTAAATAATTGACATTAATGAAGACCAAGGTGATAGCTTGACAGCACAGTGTTTAGCTGATTCTGGATTCGCTCAAAGAGCTTATATGATGACCCCGATATTGAGAGCTGCAGAGAATTCTCCAGAAGAGTATTATACAAAGGTCCACTGCAGTACATGCGACTTATATAAATTGTTTTATAAATTAAAATAGTACTTTCTATCTCACTGTCGTTTACTTTATCATTATCACAGCCTGTTACTTGTATGTACATATAATATTCATTCCAATCATATTTCATAAGATATAAACACATATGATTGGAACTTTTACTAATAATATCCATATTCAAAATAAAATCACTTTTAGTCCCTATGGATTACTTAAGAGCTATTTTCTTCCCTGTTTTTGAATAATATGAATCTATACATAGTATAAATTAAAGTCGCTTCCCGCCGTCTGTCTTTATGCATCTATGTGCGTATCTGTATACGATTAGATTTTTTAAACAACGCAACGGATTTTAATGCGGTTTTAAACAATAGTTAGAGTGATTCAAGGGGAAGATTTATAAGTAATAAAAAAGGGTAGATAGAGGTAAAGTATGTGTACGCGAACGAAATGATGGCCGGTCCTCTAGTATATTATAGATACAGTCAGAATTAGGGCCCGTATTCAACCTGCACTGCGTCTTTCATATACGCCGTCATATAAACCGTCTCCTTGAGTCACTCTTCTATTGTTGAAAACTGCATTAAAATCCGTTGCGTAGATTAAAAGATTTACCCCTGTAAATAGGTCTACGCGAACGAAGTCGCGCCGGGTCCACAAGTGTGTTTGTTACCAAGTAACCCAAAAAGTTTTTTAAGCTATGGTTTTTAAATTTAAATATATATAACTTAGAAAAATATATTTAACATCAGTAAAACTAGATAGAGAGTTAATGAAATGCCATTTATGTTTTAATAAGATTCCGGTCATGAGGCCGTTGCGTGTTTAATACAAAAGTCAAAGTAATTCAACTAAAAGTGGGCTTCATTGCTGAATAAAATTTTGTATGGAAGTGAAAATACAATGAATGAACAAAATCATATTCAAACATAAATACCATTTCCTTATCTTTCCAATAAAGTTAGTATAACTGTTTTTAAATATATATTTCTTTGTTATACCTATTTCAAATTATGAACTAAACTTAAAATAAATTCACTCCTTAGAGAGATGAGTCTGCAGCAGTCCAACAAGCTGCTGAAGGGTTTCCAATATGCCCCTATTGGTGGCGCCCAGCCCGCCGCCCGCCGCCCGCCGCCCGGCGAGCTCTTTCGGTTGCTTTATATCGTGGCCCGTGGCTAATGAGTTGTGCTAGTAGTCTGTACCTTTCAGACAGAGCTAAATCATCCCTCGGGTGCTCAGACAGAGCTGAATCATCCCTCGGCTGCTCAGACAGAGCTGAAAGCAAAACAAATCAACCATGACCAAATTAGTTGCTTAGTTCACATGCTTGTGTTATACGCTATATACTTTCTGCCTACCTTGTGATGGATTAAGGAGAATATAGGTATATTGTATTTTAAACTTAAAATAAAAAAGTGATATCTGTAAAGATATCACTTTTTTATTCTGATAAAAAATTGAAAATTAGTTTAATTAGTGAAAACCCTTAAAACACTTACAAATCTCCAGCTCCACCTCCTGACATTCAGTTATTGAGAACTCCATGTCCAAATTCATGTTTACATGCAGTCCCATCTCGAATGCTATTTAAAAGAGAGATAATTATAAATACATCATGTACACATATTTAATAAACACCAAAAATAAAGATGGATGGATTGTGTGATAATAGATATCATTGAGTGAGAGAAAGAGAACCTACTGTGCCAACCCCAAATGAATGGAATTCATTACACATAAACATCAAAACAGCATGCAATGAAAACAAGTTTGAAGCTTACCTGAAGCTGGAGCCATATAACTGGAGCTGCCACTGGGCTGGGTTTCGCTGGGGCTGTCATTGGTTGCACTGTGGCTGCCATTGGGCTGGGTTTCCGCAGTTAGCTGTAATTCAATTTGAAATTTTTAATTCTTTAGCTCAGTCTAAGATTGAAATAATTATTAATAGAAATATTGTAATAACTAGTTTTCATAGATTATTTGAAAAACTAAATTGTAAAGATTGCCATAAATTATTTAACAGTATAATTTTGCTCATTATTGACAGTAAAGTTAATTAATATAATACCTAGTATCATACACCATATTCTTAGCATTTTTACATAGGTTTTAAATAACCATCTACCATGTTATCTAACAGTTAAAACATTTGTGCGGTGTAGACATTGCCTACAAATGGTAAATATGAGTGTGTTAGATATAAGGTATTTTAGTATGTTTTAATTGGTATTAAATATCGTGATTAATAATAATTAATATTTCAAAATACTTTTGTAAACATTTCACCAACTTCAGAACGAAGTGTGGTGTTTCTGAACGATTGTTTGTCTTTGATCAGTTAAGTACTGTTTATGAGAAACTTCCTTAATGAATTATGTAATATAATGATGTTCTATATAATTTATAATAATGTTCAAAGTATTGTAATACATTAAATTAACATCTAATCAATCTATCAGTAAATTTAGGAGACCGGAAATGAGAATAGAAAATGACATTTCCGGCTAGAAGGTAGTATAAAGGTCCAGTCATAAGACTGGGTGATACTTTTGCTCCAGAGCCGGCACAGAGTTAAGTACAAACTTGCATTGTATTATTGTTGCTTTATATTTTGTATTGGTTAATTTATTTATATAATTGTTTATTTATTGAATCATACGTAATACTACTGTCCCATTTTAAAGGATAAATATTGAATTATGTGATCGATAATTGTGTCTTAACATTTGGTGAGAATTTTGTATAAATGTGGTTTGCCTATGGTACTTTGTTTGTATTATAAAATCTTGTTTAATTCAGCTAATGCTGTTTAAATAAATACCTCATTTTATAATGGATTATATTGCTTATTACAATATACCTAATATCTTTAAAACATTTGTTTGATTAAATGATATCCACTAGAATCATACGTTATCCTAGATAATATATTTTCTAGTAAACTCCTACACAAATATCAGCCTTGGATACTTCATCATCATCGTTGTCCATATATTTCACTGGGATTTTGGATACATACTCACATTCTGTTATTATCCTGTAGCCTAATGACTAAAATAAAGGTTTTACTAATGAAAGACACTGTAGTTATAAGTAGGACTTATATTAAAGCTGACAAGTGCAAATATTAAGATATTGGGTTAGGTAAGATAGATATTGGAAATAAGGTATATTTCAGTATGCAATCGGCCAAACTTAAAAAACATGCAAAAGCATAGGTCGGTACTAACATCAAAATTAAAAGGAATCTGGACTCCAGGAATTCCCTGCACAGCCACCTTCCCAATAATGGTATAATAATCCTCTCTTCTAAGTCAGAGAGAGGTATTATTTGATTGGGTCTACCACCTGTGCCTCCATGGCTTCTTCTGATGTCTGCCGCCTTGCCCTTGGTGCGACATTTTAGCAGGTGCAAGTATTTATTGATAAAAAAAATTTAAAATACATGCAGTAACATCAATATAAGTACCTATGCAGTTCAATGTTTGTATACATTCAGTTTATTGAATCACATAAGACATATTTTAGAAACAAAAGTGTTAACAAAAAAGTGAAAAATGTGTTAGAAGAAAACCCTTATAAGTTAATGTATAATGGGAAGTGAAACAAAATTTGAAGAGGAAAAAATGTTATAGATTAGGTATATGTGAGAAACCCTAGATACTCATACACAGACACATAACAGCAGTTACAATAAATAAGCAGACTTACTCGTTTCCATTTGCAGGAGTTTTTATGAGGCCCCCACCAATGGAGTTGAGTCGGCTCCTCCCAAGCCTTGTGAGCCTCTTGCTGGCCAAGAGGCCCCTTTCCTAGGTTGCCAAGCACTAGGTCTCTGTGGCTTTCGGCGAACTCCACCAGCAGCTCGAGTTGCCGGTGAGCAACTTTGCGATTTGGAGCCATTTCTAAAACACAAATTAACTTAATAATTGGACGAGTTGATAAAACGCACAAATATACAAAACACACTTACTTTCACTGTATTTTTATTGAAAACACGAAACAAAGAAAACGGTGAAAACTTTGTGGTTTGACAACTAAAGTTTCAAAATATCAACAAGTAGTATAATAATGGTAAATGAAAACGTTCCGTAATACATAACGCTTGCACCACAACACTGACTTTTTAAATAAGTTGGGTTATCGATTATTCGCCATTACTCGCGGCAACTTCATGTCAGTGTTTTATCGATTGATATCGGTTGCAAGCTGGTTGAAGGAGATGTTGCAGGCTTTACGTAATCGCAAATCATCGATAGAAATTTCTCGTAGTCCGCAACAAAACATCGGTTGCAACATGTTTCATTGCCGTTACATAATCAGGCTGCCGGTACGTTGTATTGGATAACATGGTATTTGTCAAAAGTTTTCAACCATTTTAGAGGTTGTAAATATAATGGAACATAGTGCCAACTTCTATAAATATTTCTTTTTACACTTCGTTCAACCTTTAACAGTTATGTTTATATTAATAAACATTTTATTTTTAAGTTTAGTATTAGTTGGCTGCATGAAATCACTGCCACCATCATACTGATTATAAAAAGATTACCAAAATTGTAGGAGCGCCATCTGTTGATGCTTTTTGAAACCAACTATAAATACCTACTGGAAAACTCCTCATTAAGACGAGAGCAGTGTAGTTGCCAAAACATTCTTTTCACGACTTTCTTGCCAAACTGGGGCCGTACCATGAGCTTTTATAGCAGGGCCTAAACAGAACTGCTCTGCTTAGAACGAGACAGCGCTATACGTGTCACATATGCTTGTCTTATTCTAAGCAAGGCAGTTCTGTTTAGGTCCTGCTATAAGAGCTCATGGTAAGCCCCTAGTATGTATAACTTGACCGCGACAGAGGTGACCTGTCAATGGTGACGCTAGTTCTGCGTTTCATGTAGCAACACCGGAAGGATGTAGTATTCTATGAACAATGCGACATGGATAATAAGGTGCGAGGCGAAAAAAGTAATAATGACGTTTTAGAAAAAAAACCTAACGCCCTCCTTCATGGAATTGGGATTCTTGTCAAATGTGTGAACTTGTCAAAGTTAGACAGAATAAACCGACAAATTTTAATGGTGTTTATTAACGAAGGCGGCTTATTATGGTTATAAAATACTCAACAGTGTCGAGTAATATTTCCTGTATATAGTGTAGGTATAATTGCCAGTAAAATAAATTTTGTATGCATATTTTTCCGCAACCTATCTATGTCTATTTCTTTGGTAACGGATACATTCCGGAGACTGCCATGGAACTGCCCAATCTAATACCCCCGTATTCTTTCCACTACCAAACGAAGAGAGCCTCGACGTAATGACACTGTTTTGCAGTCGAAATTTTAAAAACTACGCTCACAAACTACTTTTTTTCACATATATTATGCGAACCGCGACGGAACTTTCAAATCCAAAGTAAAAAGCTCCTTTTTTATAAAAGTTCTTCAATAGACCACAGTGTTGCTTGGTATTAAACATCCTGCAGTCCACGCGAATAAAGTCGTGGACATAGCTAGTGTACAATAAGTCTGTATTTAAGTAGTGTGTCAACTGATATACTCCCATATTTAGCATCCATAGAACAAGCTTTGCTTAGTTTGGGGCTAGATGGCGCTGTATGAATTTGTCCACGATTATTTATTTTTAATCACGTAGACTTAGTTAAAATAGTCGCCCCCACTAACTCATTTACCTTGGTCATGGATTTCAGTGTTTCTGTCCGTAATAAATTCCAAGAAAAACATTTGATGGATTTGTTGCCGTAAGCTCTTAACGGTTTCAGTGTGAAAAAATTGAAATGGTTAGAAGACGGCCTACTACCGCTAGTTTTTTTCGTGTATTCTATTATTGCCTCAAGGCGAGTGGGAAGGAACGTTTGATGCGACTGACAATGATGGTTGTTGTGCGTTGGTACCGTCTATGTCCAATGGGGCGACGGAGATGTGCGGAAATTTTCGTCACGGCATCGGGGACGCTGTGCGGAATGCCGTCTTTGAGATCGTCTGGACGAAGCTGGAGGCGTCCGATGGCTGCCTTTTTTTATTTTTACCCGACCATGCGACGCAATGGAGGGTACTGTGTTTATCAGCCTATGTATGTATGTTCCTTTGTGGCTCTCTAGAGACCTAATGCGTGAGACGATTTTGATAAATCTTACGTCTAACGATTTGTCTTAATCTTGTGAGTGTCACTGAAGACATTTTGTATTTGTATTTATTTATTTAATTCAAAGTACATTTTGTATCTTAACACTAAATGACACAAAACCCGGATGGGTTTGTCTGTGGCTATTTATTACAAAACACACTCATTCACTACAAAATCGAATTTTTCCAAGTGTATCGGATACAATTTTTCATACCAATAAAATATTGTGTATCCTCGACACAATACCACATTACTAATGTAAACAAATCAAAACACAATTACAAGAGTACACTTGGGGGTAACTTGTGCTCTGATCGGTGCCAAACAATTTCAGTCTACCCACCTCAAAAAAGTAAAGATACAAGGTACAACCATAATGTTAGCATGTGGCGCACCGGGCGAAAGAGTTCGATGATATTGCGATTTTTAAGTTAGAGCGAGAGCGATATACACATCCTGCACAGTTCTTTGTTACTTCGTGTTTGGTACATGATATTGATTAAAATTTAATATAGCGACTACCAGCCACCATTTAGTGAAATATAAAAAAAATTAAAGTCTACAAACCATGTGGGGTATGGTTGAATAGGTATTGCAAAATCATATTTAGGTTTCTCTTACCATTTTTCATTTTGAACAACCGTTTAGGATATTGATAAGTTAAAAACCATTCTCACTTATGCTTTTATGGTAAATGCCGATAATTAATATAAAAAGCGGTAAAAGAAAAAAAGTAGAACAACAACTTTTTAGTTTTTCACTGCCGAGGTTAGAGACTCGTCGGCCAGACATCGTGGCGGACAGTGTGTGTGTGGCTCCGGCAATTTTTCGAACGCTGCCAAATAAGGAGATTTCCAGTAGATATTGCCAGTTGGTTTCAAAAAGCATCAATATATGGCGCTCCCACAATGTTGGTACTTCTGTGGCAGTGATGTCATGCAGCCAACTAATATAGACTTAAAAATAAAAATATTATTTGTATAAACGTATCTTTTAAAGGTTGAAAATAATGTAAAAATATATATTTATGTAAGTAGGCACTATGATCCATTTTAAATCAAACCTTTTATATTTGAATTACGTTAATTCTTGATCCTAGCGTCCATGAAATGAACTGACTCAGTCACATTGATGTTTTTTTTTTGTAATAATTAATTAAAACCTTGAAAACTATTCTGCCGCACAAAATTAGAACGCAGCGAGTGCATTTATACACTTTTGGGTTCATTCTATTTTCGGAATCCGGGAAACGAGACCCGTTTTATTATACCTACTCTGGAAACAAAACAAATTTAAGCTATAAACGCAGTAAGAGCATTAATGAGTCGGAAGTGCATAACAGTAACGCAGTGAGTGATGATGCTGGAAAGAAAGAAAAAGCATAAACGCAGTAGGTACAACTAAGACATTTTTACGTAAGTGAGATTATACCAGGGGACCCTGACCAGATTGGATCATGGTTACAAATTCAGTTGCTTGAATATGCAGGTTTCATCACAGTGTTTACTCTCACCGAGAGAGCATCGGTTAGAATTCAACTAATGTACACAACGCAGAAAAGAGTCATTGGTACATGGCCGCTGCGGGATTCGAACCCGGTATCTCTCGCTTTCGAGTTGGATTCTCAACCGCCCAGCTACCGACGCTCTATTAAATAACAAAACAATGAAATTTACAATAATGCTTCGTCTAAACAATAATTACTACTTACGAAGAATTACTAAATGTGAAGTTTGAGCATTTCAGTCTTGATCCCTTTTATGTAGGGTCATGAAGTAGGAGTAAAGATTAAAATTCTCAAAACAAATACAGAAGTTAAAACATCTTACCGCAGTTGCTATTTTTCTAAACAACTATTGTGAACATACAAACAACAGTTTGTATATTAGCAATAGTTAGGTACTGAATTCCTAAGTAAATATACCTTCCCTTTTAGAGGTGTAAGGTTTTTACAGGGTAAGAAGTACGTAAGTGCAAACGTCCATAGGCTACGGTAACTGCTTACCATCGGGCAGGCCGCAAGCTTGATTGCCATCGTAGTGGTATAAAAAACCTTCCTATTTGAAGTAAAATTAAGTCTATGAAAGACTATGTATTTTTTATATATTATGACCTTTCTTAATTTTAAAACAATTTTGTTGCTTTGTTAAACATGACTATATGACTGTTTTGTTCTTTGTTCAGTGTAAAGTTAATTATCTCTATAACTATTGTATTTACTAATAACTTATCAAAGAAGTAAAGACTGAAATACTCAAAACAAATACAGATGCTAAAATTGCTTACCGTAGTTGTTATTTCACGAAACTATTCGTTTGTTTGTTAAAAATAGTTAGGTAAGACTGCGTGGGTTTTCTATATTGATCTTAAATAATTTAAATTGTTCTTATCGATTATTATTTCTAATAAGTGCAAACCTTACCATTATTTTAAAAGCCTAAAATTTGTTTTAATCTCATAAACCTATTGATTCAATAATCCACACGATATTAAATATTCATTTCCTGGAAGAGTTAGACAAAAATTCATTTGTTTATAATAAAAACAGCTGCTTTATTAAAATGCATATATTCTTCTTAATTACTATACTAAAGTTCAAGTGAAATATCTTAACTTACGTTGGTTCCTTACTAATATTGCAGTATGTGATCCCACTGCAGCGCTTTGCCGCGGCTATTGGCTGTTTCCTTAGCATAACCGTAGTAAGAAACAGAACTCACTGCGTTTATGGGTGAGAACATGTACATTTTTTTGGCGATTCCACTACTCAATTGATTTGCGCTAATATCTCCCTTAAATAATTAAAAATCTTCGATTTCAATGTTAAAATCATAATCTGCCCGTTTTTTTCTACCAGAAAAGTAATTTCAACCGTGCTTTTTGTCAAACCAAATTGGTTACTTACATCGAAAATAAAAACCTGTTCTACGCGTTTTACTCAAAACTAGGAAAATGCACTCACTGCGTTCTAATTTTGTGCCACAGTATTGATAAATACAATATGACAACGTACCCAGTGTTTATATCTTCTTTGCGAAGTACCTATTTCAAGCGATTTTCAATTACCAAAATTGTTGGGGCGCCATCTAGCGAGTGATTAGGCTATAACGCGCACCGACGTACGCGGCGCTGACGAGCGAGACCGACGCGCGCCATCAGCGGCGCGTAGCAATAAATCTGCCGCGGACGTCGGCGTTGCAGTGCGGAGGCCCATTGATATTGTGGATATTCATTTTATGTGAGATATAGACGTCAGTGACCGACGTCAGCGTAGGAGGAAATCAAGCCTTAGGAATGCTTTAGATACCTATTGGGAAAGTGCTCATTGCGGTGACTGTAAAGTAAAATAGCAGATCTCAGTTTCTCTCGGGGTTTGTCGTGCTAGCGGCCGTTGCTATTTTGAATTTTTCGGAAACAAACAGTGCATCGCATCGTGCAGGGTGATAGTGTGAAGTGTGATGCAGGTACGGGCATCGGACCCTCCTGCTCTGCTGTGGGAGTATCGTTGCCTCGGCTGCGGTCATCATGCGGCCAGATGGAGAGCGTGTTCACCCGCACCCCGCCAGCCATTCGGCTCCAGAACGTGGCGTCGAAGTTGTTGGTGCAGGTGCTGTCAACGTGACACTGACGGGTGACTTGTGATCCGTCAGGTGATAGGACACTATTGTCGCGTTGACACTGACTGGTGATATATGTCATCTGTCAGGTGAGTGCTTTTGACGTTTAGGGTTGCGTAGTGCCAATGCCAGTATAGTGGTCAGAGGCCACCTAACCTGTGCGGACCCATATCATCATCTCGTGGAAGAACGATTCAGTGTTATTAGTTAGGTTTAGTTAGGTTTAAATAGAGCATAGGTTTAAGTGTATATATAGGAAAGGAATATTTATAGGGGTGTGGTTGGTGCTTATGTGGTGTGTGTATTAAACTCGACGTACCTAGTGGTGCGTGTCGGAGTCTGATGGGGGGGAGGATGACAAGTTCGGTCCGAGGATGTCGATCCAGCGAACGCCGCCCTCCGCCGGCAGCGCTGGCCTTCTTACAGGGGGAAGGGCTACAAAAAGAGCAGCACCCTCCGCTACAGGAGCAGGAAAAGACAGTAACGCGTGAGAAAACGGACTCAATGCTAGGCGATGACGGGGCAATGGAGGTCGAGCAATCGGTCACGGCGCCTTCAAAAAGACAGCGTTCGTCCTCAGAGGATGAGAACGAGCGTAGGACTATGCGTCGCATTACCAGGGCCCAGGGCCAGAAACAGGTACTGAGGTTGAGGAAGTGCTGGCGTCGTCTGCCCCAACCGTTCCCGAGGAGGAGGAGGAGCCGGTTACGCTGGCTAAACCAACTGGGTTGGCGGCCATGTCGAAGGCGGAGCTGCTTGAGGAGGTGCAGGGTCGCCTGATAGCCATTCTGCAGGTAACGAACATCATGGTCGCCATGATTCCCACTCGTCGGAGAGACGTCGTAGAGGTCGGACGTGTGCAGTGCGCTCCCGCGAATATTTTTATGGTGCCAAATTGCGGAGTGTGTAGAGCGATATCGTGATTCTCGGTACCTCTCGTACTATCTTGGTGTTTTGTGCAGTAACGGCCGCGGCCAGTTTGTAGTCGGGGGAGTGCGGCAATAGTGCTGCATACTTTCGGAGGATAATAGGGTGAAGTTGGTGCAGGTGCGGTATCGGGCCCTCTCGCTTTGCCGTGGGAGAATCGTCGCCTCGGCGGCGGCCGTTTTGCGGTTGAAGTGAAAGCGCGTCCGTCCGTGCCTCGCTGGCCCCTCCGCCCCAGGGCGAGGCGTCGAGGAGGCTAGCCGATTGGCGTTGGCGCTGTCAGATGGGTGACAGGTGCTGTAGCGACACTGACAGGTGACACCTGCTGTTATCTGTCAGATAAGTGACATTGACACTGACGTTTGACGTTTTAGGTGTATGTGGGTGAACTCTCGTGGAAGAATGATTAAGTGTATAAGTGTATAGTGTAGTTAGCATAGGTTAGGATTAGGCTGTGTATATATAGACAAGACTAGGTTATGATTAGGCAGGTGTACATTTGGACTAGGCTAGACTTAGGTTAGATTAGTGCTTGTTTGAACCGGGCGTGTGTTTGTGTGGTCGTGTTTGTGTGGTCGTGTTTGTGTGTGGGGCAAACGGCTGTTTTGCCACACAGTTCCTTTACACGAACACCACCAGTGGACTTAGAACTCTTTAACATTTATGGTGTAAAAACTTCATTTCACAAACACCACGCGCTGTGTTAGTGAGTGTAACACATCTGCGTGCATGGAGCCGGCGCCAAACGCCGAGCTCTTTGAGACGGAGCTCAGGAAGCGGCAGGACGAGCTTGCCGCTCTTGTTGAAATAGCGGAAGAAACACCTTTGGGGACGACGACGGTGGGCCTGATGGGTGCCACCAAGGAGGAGCTGTGCGGCATTGTGTCACAGGCCGGGGAAAACATCATGGGTGCCGTTACATCGAACCAATCAAAACTGAACAAGGCAGTAGGCATTTGTGTACAAAAACTGTCGGCAGCTTACATGCTGCTAAAAATAGCGGACTTGGTGGGAAAGCTGGCAGTGGCGGTGGCAGCGGTGGCAACGAGCTTCGTGTCGGGCTCCCCGGTGTCGTACGCTGGCGCGCTGCGCCTGGGCGCTAGGGTGGCGGCAATGCCTATCTGGCCTCGATCAAGCGGCGGATCAGGCGGCTCGATCAAGACGTCAGAGGAGGTTAAGGAGGCGCTGAAGAAATGCGTCGACCCGGTGGCGTTGAGATGTCAAGTCCAGAGGGTGCGCCGCATAGGGAATGCGGGAGTGGTGGTGGAGGCCACCAGTAGGGAAGGCATGGATCGCCTGAAGGCGGCCTTACCTCCCACACTGGTCGCAAGGGACCCAACACAGCGGCAGCCACTGGTGGCCACACGTAACATAGAGAGCAATCCGAAGTATGAGGTCCTTATGGAGGACCTATATGAACAGAACCTTAAAGGGATCGTAACAAAAGAGGAACTAATGAAAGAGGCTAAACTGGCCTTCAAAAAATCAAGGGCGGGTCCTCGAGAACGACGGTGGTTCTGGAATGCAGCCCTCGACTAAGGAAGTTAATGGTGGAAAAAGGGCGCACCTACCTTGGCTGGGACGCCGTTAGGGTCGAGGACTTCGCTGAAGTCTCCTGTTGCCGGAGATGTCAGGTATATGGACACATTGCCAAGTTTTTCAAGGCAAAGACGGCCATCTGCGGTAAGTGTGGCGATGAAGGCTACGAAATGAGGGACTGCAGCAAGGAAACAGCGGGGTGCGCAACATGTCGTCAGTTTAGAAGGCCGCACTCGGGGAACAGGACGGCGGCTATGGAATGCCCTGCACGGATTAAGACGCGAGAGGCGTTCATTGCTAGAACCAACTATGGCCCACAGGTCTTGGGAGGGAATGAGGGTCAGTAAGCTCAACTTGGAGGGGGCGGAGACGACGACCAAGGAGTTGCCTGCAATAGCGGGAGAGCAATACGGGGGTCATGGATTGCCGAACCTTCTGGAACCTGCCGGTAAGTCAAAGGCCGGACTCTACATACGCAATACAAGAATTACGATCATGGTACTCGGCAATCTAAGCACCACACACTGCTTCAAGGCGCAGATCGCTGTAAGCGGCACGTGCACGTGCGGCTTAAGCTGCACGTGGTCTCCGCCTATTTTCAATACTCAGACAGGATCGAGGCCCATCTGGCGCACCTCGATAAGGTAGCAGACCAGTTAGAGGGAGAGCCGATCTTGTTCGGTATCGACTCTAACACCCATTCCCCATTGTGGCACAGCCTACCAAGTACTGCCATACACCGGCAGAGGAGCGAAAGCGGATGCGAGGAGGGACGCATTGGAGGCGTTCATGACGGCGAGGGGTTTCCAAATCTGGATTGAGGCAGACCAAACGCCTACCTTCAAAACTGTCAATGTGACATCGAACATTGACGTTACTCTCTCCTCAAGAGGGGTGGAAGTTAGGCAGTGGAGAGTTCTCGAGGGCATCAGCACAAGCAATCACCAACTCATCGCTTTCAACGTGGAGGGGAGTGGGTGCACAGCCCCGCGAAGCCGCCACGCAGAGCCAGGCAAAGAGCCGAAGCGATTCAGGAACCGGGGAGTGGACTGGGGTCGTTTCCAGGGAACGCTACAAGCGCGTGTGGGGAGGTTAAACCTCCAAAAACCTGCAGAGCAAGCATATGCCGACTTCACCGCAGCCCTGACTCGTACAGCCGTGGAGTGCCTGGGGAATAAGCGGGATTAACCGCAAACCGGTTACGAATGGTGCAACGGGGAGCTGGATGCACTGAGGAGACAGCATAATCGGGCTAGCAGAGCGTGGCAAGAGAGTAGGCGTGCAGGAGGAACAGTGGAGGAAGAGTGCAAGGCTCGCTTC
Organism: Blastobasis lacticolella; assembly: GCA_905147135.1. Classification (NCBI taxonomy): domain Eukaryota; kingdom Metazoa; phylum Arthropoda; class Insecta; order Lepidoptera; family Blastobasidae; genus Blastobasis; species Blastobasis lacticolella. Next base: position 21,827,654 of record LR990040.1, read on the forward strand.
CATGTTGAACGCGCCAAGTACAGAAGTACCATGCCACTTCCGGAAATTGACGGACAGTGGGAACGACAATCCTTGGGGGTTGGCATACAGGGTTGCTAGCGATCGTGTGTGCCCGCCCGCAAACGTCGTAAACGGTCTGAGGCTAACAGACGGTTTCGCCGGATACGCCACTCGTTCGCGGCCCACGCGCAGGATATGGGGGATAGGGCGGCAAGATGCTTTGGGAAGGTCGCAAGGGTTTCGACTTCGTCGTGGGGTATGCGGTACAGGGCACTTAGAATATTGTACTTTAGTACATACGTCGCTACGGTGACGTATGCTGCCTCAGTATGGTGCGGTAGAGTTGGGTTTGACGTGGTGAAGAGCCGTCTGCTCAGAACTCAGCGCCCGGCACTGATCCTTCTAACGAAGGTGTACCGTACCACAAGTACCGCCGCTCTGGCGGTGCTTGCTGGTGTACTGCCCGCGGACCTGGAGGTGGGGTGGACGGGAAAGGTGGAAGCGAGTCGTGACGGGTTGGCGGGGAGGGAAATAACCGCACTGAATAGAGTCGCCTACGATGAGGCGCTGGACGCCTGGCAGGGGCGCTGGGATGCCTAGGGGAAGGGCTTGGATCTGAAGCGCTGCTTCCCGTGCGTGCGCGGTAGATTGGGGGCCACGTGGGTGGCGCTCGATTATGTTGTTTCCCAGATGTTGACGAGTCACGGCGCGTTTAAGGCGTGAATGTGGGCGTTTGGCTTGAGCGACTCAGCGTAGTGCTCATGCGGGGAACTGGAGAGTAGGGACCACATTCTGTAGGATTGCGAAATGCAGGAGCGGGAGCGCAGCATCATGCTTACTGGGTTAGAGCGGAAGAAGGCGGACCCAGTCCATTTTGCGGACCTTGTGTCGTCGGAGGCGAACTTCGCGCGGCTGCGGGAATTCGCGAGTACATGGCATCGTGAGAGGAGTATGGAGGAAGAGTAGGAGCAGCGGCAGAGAAATGGAGATTGCAGTGAAGATGGAGGGGAGCTGGCCGACGGGGCAGAAAGATTGTGTAGTGGTGTCAGCCCGTTAAAGGAGAGTGCTAGGGACAAACAGGATTTGTGGGTGTCAAGACATGCGCGCGCCCAACTGAGCCCCCGGCAAGTAAGCGCGCGCATCACCCGTGATTAGGTCTGACGCGGTCCGTATGACCGAGAGGTCGAAAGGATCCTGGGTGGAGGAGGGTTATTGTCCCTGTCACTTTGGTTTCGACCTCCATCGCGTGCGGACGTGTGCGAAGCTGCTCCAAGTTTTAAATATTCTATTTGAGAATCATATTAAGCTACCAAATTTAGTAAGTTTTGTATGTTTTTCAAATGGAGCACCAGCTTGGGTGAGTGGCCATTTGGCTTGTCGGCTATTTAGTCGGTTCCGTGACCTACGTGAGTTAGTTGCGTATTTTTTTATCGGTGGCTCTCGTTTCCTCTTGGAGAAATCCCATAAGAGGTAACGCCCAACTATATTTTGTCCATACTTTAGCGCCGTCGCTGTCTGTCGATTTGACGTCTGCTGTCAGTGTCGGTGTCGTTTTGGCAGCTGTCTCCCAGACACCTGTCAGATTGGCGTTGTCAGTGTCACGCGGGCGTTGACATTGACAGGTCTTTCTTTTATTTTATTATATTGTGTGTATATTTTTTGTCCTCGCTAAGTGGCAGGCTTAATTTTAATTTTTAGATTTTTCGGAATTTTCGTAGTTTTATATTTTTATTTTTTACGGCTGGCTTCACAGGCAAAAATTTTTTGGTGTTATATTTTATTGGTCGCGCACCTGTCAGTGTCACTTTGTGACATTGGCGGTCCGCTGCGGTTCTTCAAAAAACTTTGAATATTTCTTAAAATTTAGGAATTTTCAGTATTATTTTGTGGGAAGGGTTCCATTAACTTAGAGTATTTACTTTTAGTTTTTGGAACCGTTTTCTTTAACTTTGTGTATTAGCGTAAGTCTCGCGTGCTACGCGGACGGCTTCAGTCGCTCCGTGTTATAGTTATAAACGTAACATCTATTTAACGAAGATTATTTTGTTACTGTTTATTTTTAAGTCATATTTTATTGTAATACTTAGTTGCATTTTGTCTTGTTTTGTTTATTTTTCGTCACATTTTTGGCGTATGTCAGAGCCCGCGGGGGGGAGGACGGCACTTTCGGGCCAAGGATGACGCTCAAGCGAACGCCACCCTCCGGTTACAGCAAAGCCGCCAAACCTGCCTCGCCTGCAGCGCTTGCCCTCTTACAGAGGGAGGCGCTACTTAAAGACCAGCGCGCTTTACTGCAGGAGCAGAAGGATGCAGTGGCGCGGGAAAAGGCGGACCTAGGGCTTCTTCAAAGAGACAGCGCTCGTCCCCAGAGGAGGAGAACGAGCAAAGGACCATGCGGCGCATCACCAGGGCTCAGGGCCAAACCCCCGTCAGTGACATAGGTGCTGAGGTTGAGGAGGTGCTGGCGTCTTCTGCCCCGACCGTTCCCGAGAAGGGGGAGGAGTCGGTTACGCCGGCTAAACCCACTGGGTAGGCGGCCATTTCAAAGGCAAAGCTGCTGGAGGAGGTGCAGGGTCGTCTGAAAGACACCCTGCAGGTGACAAACACCATGGCCGGCCCCAGCAAGTATAAGCTAAACAGCGCGGAACGAGATGCGGTGCATGAAAGCAGCCAAGGCTTCCTGGCCGTTGTAGCAGCATTGGAGCTGCAACTGGCAGAAGCAGAGCACTGCAACACGAAACTGCGGCTGAAATTCGCCCAGGCGGAGCTCACGGCGGCAAATATGCCTAGGACAGCCCAAATACCAACTGTACTGCCTGCTAACGTACCTGCTGCGAAGAGTTACACTGGAGTATTGCGTCGACTACCGGGCCAAGTCGAGATTGTTCTGCGATGTGCGCCTACCCAGTCGGTTCTTATATACCCGGCCGCAGTCACGATAAAGTCGTCGGATGAAACAAAGGCGGAACTGCAGAAGGCTGTCAATCCGGGAAAGTCCGCCAGGTGCAGCATATCAGGCGGATCGGAAATTACGGATCGGAATTCGCGGTGCAGACGGCGAGCGTCGAGGCGGCCAGAAAGCTGCCGCCACCTACGCTGAAGATGTCGGAAGCCAAAGGGAGACGACCCTTGGTGGCCCTGAGAAACTTGCGGTCGGACCCTGCCCTGACCCTGACTTGTATTCAATTAGCCTGGCGGAGGACAAGGAGTGGCCTGAGGACAGATTCAGGGCGGCGTGCAAATACGCTTTCAAACAGAACGGTCGGGGCGGACAGCGTGTCACCGTTGTGCTGGAGTACACTCCCGAGCTACGAAAAAGCTGGCGGAACTCGGTATAGTGTACATCGGCTGGGACGAGGCGGAGGTCTGCGATTTTGTGCGCGTGACGTGCTGCACTTAGTGCCAGCAGTATGGTCGCCCGGAATAGTTCTGCCTTGCTACGTCGATGGTATGCGGAGCGTACGGCGAGGAGGGCCACAAGAACGCCGAGTATACCGCGGCGATTACCTGCTGCGCGACATGCAAGCGGTTCAAACTGAGGGATGCGCTTTCGCACCAGACAGCCGTCTTGAACTGCCCTGCTCGTATGCACGCCGAACAGCAGGCAGCTAATATGACGCAATATGGATAGTATACCCCGCAAACTATTGGTCGGTCAGTTAAATCTCCAGGGATCAGCGGACGCGACTGTCGAACTGAGTGTTATATCGTCCAACGTCGATCTTACCCTCTCGTCTCGTAGCGTCGCAATTCAAGAGTAGAAAGTACATTTATTTAATACAAAGTGCGAGTCGCTGAGGAGGCGGCTGACTCGATCTTTCTTCGATGATTCTATAAGCAGTGCATGAAATGGAATAATATGAATGTATAATGTTACTTATTCTAGCTACATAGTAAGAAACTTGCATTGGTACAACATTGTTCATTTAATTCTTATGTTGTTTTTCTGTAATATGTGTTTGATTGATTGCTTTACCATATTTTTGTCTGTAATTATCAGCGAGTACCTGTAATTGGCTTAAATGTATCTATTCATAGTATGTAATGTGTTTTTATAAGCTGTTGGTACTCCAATAAATAAATAAATAAAATAAATAAATAGCGTTAGTGTAAGTGACCACCAACTTATCACGTTTGAGCTACTTCTGGAGAGGTGCATTGTACGCGATGTTTTGTAAGTGTGTTAGTGAAAGTGTTTTTCCAGATATTTGGAAGACGGGTATTCTCGTGGTGTTGCTAAAGGGAAACGACAAACCCCTCTCGGATCCGAAGGCTTAAGGCCTTGCCACACACAATAGTTGCCTAGGCAACGCGCCAGCATCGCGCCGCGCTCGCGCCGCGCTCAGGCCGCGCTCACGCCGCGCTCAGGCCGCGCTCAAGCCGGCGTGAGCGTGGCGCCGCGCCTGCGCTGTGCAGTGCCACAAACTTATCAGACCTGGTACCGGCGGCGCTGTTTTTGGGATTGACATGTCAGTTCAAATACATTTCAAAAGTAAGTGTTGTTATTTTTCCGCAGTTCCAGTTTTGGCCACCGCGTTTCTATGACAATCGGCACACATAGAGTGGCTGCTTCATTATTCGGGAATTGAATTTTTAGGATGGTAATACTCCCACATGTCGTAATAGCGGGTTAATTACTCGTTTCTTTTTACCAACAGTCCGAATCTTTCCTCCTAATGAGGAGTTTTCCAATAGGTATTGATAGTTGGTTTCAAAAAGCATCAATTGATGGCGCTCGTACAATTTTGGTAATCTTTCTTTAATCGTTATGATGGTGGCAGTGATTTTATGCAGCCGATTAATACGTTACTTAAAAATAAAATGTTTATTAATATAAACATAACTGTTAAAGATTGAACGAAATGTAAAAAGAAATATTTATGGAAGTTGGCACTATGTTCCATTTTATTACAACCTCTAAAATTGTTGAAAACTATTAACAAATACAATATTATCCAATACAACGTGCCCAGTGTTTATATCGTGTTTGCTAAGAACCTATTTAAAGCGATTATCAATTACCAAAATAGTCAGGGCGACATCTAGTGAGTGGTTAGGAATGCTTTAGATACCTATTGGAAAACTCCTCATTGGACTGGTGCATTACGCAGATAATTTAGAACCTGAGGACGAATATAGGCTACTTTTTATTCCCCTCCACTTGCTAGCTTGCAAGAGTATATATAAGGTAGGTAAAAACCTGAAGCTTGGAAAAGTAACGCCCTACCTCTGAAATAAGTCGCCTTTTACGACACCTCTTAGTGTGGACGGCGATGCTATTTTACTCTGTTGGACACCACACTGCAAATTTTGCTCCCTAGGTAGGCCCCCTAAGGTAGGTAGGATGAGGGGGCACAGCTCTCCTACATCAGAATCAAAACATTTCAGTCCGACTTATTTGTCGAGTTAGACAAACTTTTAATGATACCGTAACATAGAGCACAAATTCTACAGTGCAAAAATTCGGTGGCTAGAGTCTAACGCTGATATAGATGTTTTGTTTAAGTACCCGCTACAGTACACAGAAAATTGCGCTCAATCTTATCCACCACAATGGTACAAAACACATTGATATCAAATTACATTTCATTCGACAATCTTTCGGCCTGCCAGATGATAAGTAGTAATAGATGGTAATATAATAAGAAATGGTTTATGGTATGCAAGTATTGCCATAATATTTACATTTCAATTTCTGGAGAGCCTCAGTGGCCGAGCGGTTAGGGTATTTGACTAATAAGCGAGAGGTACCAGGTTCGAATCCCGCTGCGGCCATGTACCAATGATGCTCTTACGGTGAGGGAAAACATCGTGATGAAACCTGCACATACACCTGAGTGGTTCAATGGTTAACATGCCGGTCTGCCACGCAAGAGGTCCCGGGTTCGATTCCCGGCCGGGCAGAAATTGAAATGATGAATTTTAATTTCTGTTACGGGTCTGGGTGTTCTATGTATAATAAATATGTATTTCAAAAGTATTTAAGCAGTTTATCACTTATCTAGCACCCATAACACAAGCTTTGCTTACTTTGGGGCTAGATGGCGCTGTGTGAATTTGTCCACGAATATTTATTTATTTAATTTATACAGGCGACTGAATGTGTAACCATGATCCAATCTGGTCAGGGTCCCCTTGTAGCAGGGTCACGAAGGTCAGATGGCAGTAGCTCCACTGTAATTACCTGATCTGCGAAAACCTGGATCATGGTCAAGGCGGATCCCAGGCCTTCGGGCGCAAAAGCACAATCGGGACATTAACGCTAAGGCGATTATGATTTTTTTATTAAGATTTCAATTTCGCTAATGTTCAGTATAAAATAGACGAACAATTGCCCAAAGCGTACTTCATGGCCATGGATCGTAGTTCTTCTTATTCGTGTACGATTGACTTACCGCCATACAGAATCAAATTCGACTTTTTTCTAACAGATTTATCGCTAGCCGCTGAACCGGGATTTGTCGCTAGAATAGTCCCCGCGGGCTTAAGTAACCCACTCTTACGTATGTGTCTTTGACATTTGTCAAAACGCACTTGCCAGGTGAAATTATTAAATATTTATGGTAGAAATTTTTTGGAGTTTTTTAAATATTTATGGTAGAATTTTTTAGTAATTTATATATTTATATTTTAGTGCGTGCCTCAACCTGAGGCTGCCTCTTATTCGTACGCAATTCCGATAAGCAGCAACCAAAAACAACAATGGAGTATCTTTTTTATGTAAAGTATAATAAACATCATGTATTATTTGTAAAACTTATGTTTTTAGCATTTGCAATAAATATTTCAGTGTTTATTGCAAAATTATTAAACGGCCATAATTAGTTGGTATCTTCAATCAAATTCAATGCACTCCATCTGATTGTTTTTGATTTGGCCGTCTTACATGCATGCGCACGATGTGACTTTGCACTGGCGGTATAACACCGTGGATTTAGTTCTGACCATTAAATGTGGGTAGAACAGAAAAAAATACTTATTACTGTAATATGTATCATCATCATCATCATCAGCCAGAAGACGCCCACTGCTGGGCATAGGCCTCCCCCAGAGATCTCCACAAAGACCGGTCCTGTGCTTTCCGCATCCAGCTGGTACCTGCGATCCTTACCAGGTCGTCGGTCCACCTTGTAGGAGGCCTACCCACGCTGCGTCTACCGGTACGTGGTCGCCACTCGAGAACTTTACTGCCCCATCGGCCATCTGTTCTTCGAGCTATGTGCCCTGCCCACTGCCACTTCAGTCTGGCAATCCTTAGAGCTATGTCGGTGACCTTGGTTCGCTTGCGGATCTCCTCATTTCTGACTCGATCGCGCAAAGAAACTCCGAGCATAGCTCTTTCCATTGCCCTTTGGGTAACAGTGAGCTTTCTTATAAGGCCCATAGTGAGTGGCCACGTTTCAGCTCCGTAAGTCATCACTGGCAACACACATTGGTCAAAGACCTTCGTCTTGAGACACTGCGGTAATTGGGACGAAAATATGTGGCGTAGCTTCCCGAACGCTGCCCAACCGAGTTGGATTCGTCGATTGACCTCTTTCTCGAAATTGGACCTACCTAGCCGGACTATTTGTCTTAGGTATGTATAGTCGTCAACAACTTCAAGTGGAGTGCCTCCAACTGTCACTGGAGTAGGCACAACATGGACATTCGACATAATTTTTGTCTTGTCCATGTTCATTTTAAGACCTACTTGTTGAGAGGCACTACAGAGGTAATATGTATAGTACAGCATAAACCGGAACGGACTAATATTTGGAACAAGCGCCATAGTTACTTTTGTTCAGCTTGAAAATAGCTATCCTACGACGTATTACACATAGCTATTGGAATGGTTACCACTGTCCATACAAATTCTTGTACGCGTTAACAATGTTATATCTGGCGGCTTGACAAGATTGTTGACAAACCTATTCGATCCGGTGGCCAAAACCGGAACTAAGTGTTGCCGTTTTAAAATGTTATGTCAATTCCAACAACAGCGATTCTGTTACCCGGTCAGACATTTTTGTGGCACTGTAGACGGCGCTGTTTTATTGACTACGGTAACCGTCAGAGTTATTTGTTCGTTCAACCGCATCAAGATGTATCTAGAGATGGTGGGGATGGTGGGGATGGTGTGTAGATGCTCTATGGGTGCTAGTGTCAGCAAGAGCAGTATAGTAGGACCACGCTAAGACCGAATCGCTTTAAAAAAAAAAAAAAAAAACTGTATGGCAACTAATGCCATGTCTTTTATCCGTCATAGAACGTCATTCATAAAAGTCATAACAAATAATATGACAGACTTGAAAAATATTGTTGAGGCGATTGGCACATTGGAGCGCAGCGTTCATTCTGGCGAAATTTGGAAATATGTATAATTTTTATATTGTTTTATATACAATAAAAAATTTAGGAATTCTCCAAATTGTTATAATCTTTTCATAAATTTATATTATTTAGGCGAAAAATAATTTGAGAACTGAGTAACGGAATACCTATTTGACAATCCTGGAGACCTCACTTCACGGCAGCGGCCTATTTGACGCCTTTTTATGTGGAAAGTACAGCGCCAAAAACTTATCTGACCCGCAGCCCGTGTCAATGTTGCAAAGAAAAAAAACTACGGATCCGCACGAACGCGCGTGGATGCGTTGTCAGTGCGTTCGACTATGAGTAATTTCCATAGAAACCGATGACAGCTCAAATAACTTTATGTCACGCACTAACGCACCTCACACACAACTGTACGGTGCTGCGTTCCAGTGTGCGGATCGCCTAAATAATAATGGACAATGACTGACAAGGACAGATTATCCAATAGATATTGCCATATCCACATTTTATATTTTCTACCACTGTCAGTTGATTCGGATTATTATAGTAGGTAAATGTACTTGGAACCGTCGGGTTTTCTCTCTTAAGATTATGTTTATTTATGTACCTTGGCCCAAATCCTGAGATAGCCTAAAAAATTCGCCATTACAATTTTTTCGTCGCTAATTTTAATCTCGAATACCCCAAATGGCGATAAATAGCCTACATTGGCAACACTTTGTTGGCGCGACGCCGGCAGTACCGGACTAAGTCCATCAGAGGCCCGGGGCGGACAACCTTTATAAGAAGAAGTAGAAGTTTGATGTAATTTTACAAGCTTTTTATTCAGTTCACATTTGTATGTTTAAGTGTTTTTATTTATTTAGTTAAAATTACTTCTTTGGCGGAGGGGGTTCTCGACCCTGATCTTAATTCTGTTTGAATAGTGATACGGCGATAGCTACGCCCCTGTCACAACTCCGAACCACCTCTTCGATATGTTCTAAGCATATTTTAAAGCCTTGTATAGGATTTGATCAAGGCAACTTGGAGACGTTTGGAGGCCCCCCTGGACCAGAGGCCTGGGGCAGGCCGCCTTTCCCGCTTTGTTCGTTAGTCCACCCCTGGCGGCGCGGTGGCGGCGTGGCGTGAGCTCGGCGCGAGCGCGGTGCGATAGTTGCTAGGCAACTATAGCGCGGCGCGATAGTTGCTAGGCAACTACAGCGCGGCGCGAGCGCGGTGCGATCGTTGCCTAGGCAACGCGCCAGCTTCGCGCCGCGCCCGAGCCGCGCTCGCGCCGAGCTTTGTGTGTGGCTAGGCCTTTATCGGCCGATCACGCTGCTGCCGATCATGGGTAAGATTATCGAAAGTTATATTTTGGCGTGCGCTTCTTACTTGCACCGTGGCATTTCAGACTCCCAGCATGGCTTTACTCGCGGTCGATCTACAGTAACAGCATTGAACGAGGTTCTGTCGCATGTCTCAAATAATAATAATAATCATTTATTCATAGCAAGTAACACGGATACAAAATTATCGGAGAATAACATTTTTTTTTCCCAGCCAAGTTAGAACATATTAAAGTTTATCGTAATGTACTACTTACAATTATATGATACAAAATTTAGTAAATATTGTATTTGATGCAAGTGGAAGCGCCCAACGCCACAGCCCGACTCCCGGACTAGGAGTAAACCTGTATTTCGAAAGGCAGGGAGCATTCGCAGGACTCTGTCCACAGCATCTGACTCCGATAACAATCACCCGGAAACAGCTACGATTACACTAAAAGCAGAGTAACTAGTTCCCAAACTAGATTGTACTGTACTTTGGGAAAATAGTTGAATAGTTTAAGGTTGCACGTGTGGGAGGCAATGGTGAATATTTGTGTGTGATATGTTGTGTGTGTATATGTTGTGAGTGTTGTGTTTGTCGCATTAAGTACTCAAAAGATCTTTAGTATCTGCATATGATAAATTTAGGAGCGGATTTTTACTTCTTTTTTTATATAGGGGTAGATATTTATAAGTTTGTTTACCTTATTGTATAGAATAGGACTTAATATTTTAAAATGACGTCTCGCAAGAGTTGTTCGGTGATTAATTGTTTTGCATACAATGTCATGCCGTCGTTTTTTCTTATAAAGGGTCGGATCGAATGCAGTTTGTGCGTGCTTACGAAACAACGTCAGAAGCACAAAGAGTTGGCGTACAGTGAGAAGCTTGCAGTCTGCATATAGCTGATTAGTGGGATACCTATATGGTTTCTTCAGGGACACTTTTAAAACCGCCCTCTGCGCCCTTTCCAATTGTAAGAGCTTTAACTTACCAGTTCCTCCCCAGACAGATATGCAGTATGTCAATATAGACTGGCATATACCATAGTAAACAGTTTTGATTAGTTGAAAGCTGCAAATATGTCTCATACGTTTGAAAATTACGATCAGCTTCCTGATGCGCGCGGTTAGCTGGTCAATATGTGGTTTCCATCCTAGACATTCGTCAAGCAAAACTCCAAGATACTTCGCAGTCTTTACCCGTTTTACAGTGTCGCAAGAGCAGTTTGCTGTAGAGAAATTACATCGGTGGGCCTTTAGGTTAAAAGAAGAAGAATTGGGCTGAGTAGATTGATTAGGAGTAAAGGTCATATAGTTTGTCTTCCCTATATTGAGCGAAATCAGATTTTGTGAGAGCCAGAACATAACAGTGGAGAGTGCGTGCTCTGCACGGGTTTTAACTTCATTCCAGGTAGAGCCTCTGACCAGGATCGCGGTATCGTCGGCGTACGTAAAGATGGAGCTGTATGGTAAGTTAATTTTACACAAGTCATTTATATACAGAATGAAGAGAGTAGGGCCCAATATGCTGCCTTGAGGGACTCCGTAAGAAGTAAGTTGTCCCTCCTCACTAACGTTCCCACAGACCGTGGTGGACTGCGTTCTATTAGTCAAGTAATTCTTAAAAATTTCTAGTGCATGACCTCTTACACCGTAGCCCTGAAGTTTAGCAATCAAGATTGGTATAGACACGGTGTCGAATGCTTTCGACAGATCTAAAAAAATGGCTAGAGTCTTAAGTTTAGTATCAACAGCCTCAACCACACCATCCACAAGCGCCGAGACCGCGTGTTCAGTGGATCTACCTTTCATAAAGCCGAACTGATTTTTAGCAAAAATTGTTTTTTGACTCCAGGTAGTTCAGCAAACGAGAATTAAGCATCCTTTCAAAAATCTTCGACATCGCAGATAACACCGAGATTGGTCTGTAATTGCTAATTATGCTTCTGTCACCACTCTTATGAATAGGGTGGACTAATGCTCTTTCAAACGAATTTGGGAAAATACCATTTGCTAATGATATATTAACAATGTGAGTCAACAGCGGAACAAATATGTCAAGGGACTGCTTGAGGACTCTTGCTGGGATATTATCATAACCCACAGCACAGTCCTCCCGTAAGCCTAATATTATTCGTTCAATCTCTGAATGCTCAGCATCCAAAAGAATCATAGAATCACACTGAGGCAAATCTTCCGGCGGTCTGAGCTGTGAGTTTTGGGGAAGAGTTGGTATTTTACTAGCGAGTTGGTCCCCAATCTCCATAAAATATTTATTAACAGCATTTAGGGACGTTGTCACATCCGGATCCAGCCTAAGAAGTTCATTAGGAATTGTAATTGATTTATTTAAATGTGTTATGTTTTTTACTATATTCCACGTGGATTTACAGTTATTTTGTACTTTAGAGAGTTCATGCCTATAGTACATTTTTTTTAGATTTTTTAGCAGCTTGGTCAGAAAATTGCGGTATCTTAAATATGTGATCCTTAGGAGTGCGTTTTCCGGATTTTGTTTATGATTCTGATGGAGTTTATCCCTATTTCTAATACATCGAAGCAAGCCCAACGTTATCCAGGGTTTGGAAACTCGTTTACTACGTGGTACTATGAGTAGTTTAGTGTGTTTAGTGACAATTTTAGACACTAATGATACCAAGAGATCGGCCGACGAGTTCGGATCGTTTGAGTACAAGACTTCTACAAAGTTAGTATTCGTTATTTCAGTTTGGATTGCGGCGTAATCTATCACTGTGCGCCTAAGATTGCTCTGTTTGACATTATGTTTGGTAGAGGCACACAGAATCGTCGGACAGTGATCTGTAGTGTACGATTCAACTACAATTGCAATCGATTTATGGTTTGATTTTATAAAGATGTGATCCAGACAAGACTCAGCGCGAGTCGGGAGCCTATGAACCGGTAACAAGCCGTGGTAAGCTAATAAATTTAAATACTCCTCAGATCGGTTGTCGGTAGAGTTTAGACTTACATCAATATTTAGGTCACCCATTACACTTACACAGTGACGTGACCTCACACTCTGTAATAGGTTGTTAAACTCATTTAAAAAACCATTAATATTTTTGTTTGACGGTGATTGAAATACCGACGAGAAGTATTTACAGCTTATATTCCTGGACATCTCGGGTACGTTCGGCAACGCCTGGTGGCCTATGATTTTGGTGAAAGCCAAGTTTGAGTGTAAGCCCAATATTTACCGGATATTAGTCAGTTATTTTAGCAACAGACGCGTTGGTCTCTTCGTAGGCAGCCAGGTTTTGTGGAAAGCATCCACTATGGGATGCCTCCAGGAATCCGTACTCGGGCTTACTTTATGGAACCTACTACTCGACGACGTCCTAAGACTCCCGGCGCCCCAAGGAGTATTCTTGAAGGCATATGCGGATGACGTGACGGCGGTAGTGGTGGCATCGTCGCGAGCCGCGCTCGAACAGATGTCCAACACTCTGTTGGACGCGGTTTTGGATTGGGGCGTTCGAAATCGGCTTTCTTCCTCTACGGCCAAGTCACAAACGATGACAGTAAAAGGCAAGTTCAAGCGCGCTTCCATCATCAGGATGAACGGTGTCACCATTCCGGCTGTCCAGCAGGCCAAAATACTGGGTGTCGTGAGCGACGAGGCGCGATCTTTCTCGCCGCACGCTTTATCGATTAGGGAACGAGCGGGAAACTGCTTCGGCAAGATGTCGAGGATCTCAGCATCCTCCTGGGGAGTTCAATTTCGTGCGCTCCGTGTCCTCTATGTGGGGACATATGTCTGCACGTTGACTTACGCTGCGGCAGTCTGGTATCGTCGCTCGTCACTTTATGTAGTGCGTAGCGTGCTCATAAGGTCACAAAGGCAGGCACTAGTATTATTGACGAAGGCTTACAGGTCTACGAGCTCGGCAGCGCTGCCGGTGCTAGCGGGAGTGTTGCCAGCTGACCTGGAAGTCCTTCGAGCGGGACACGTCGGGGAAGAAGGGGTGGGTCGTGCGGGTAGGGAGCGCACGCAACTGAAGGAGCGGGTGAGTGGGGAGGTCGTCTCCCAGTGGCAAGAGCGGTGGGTGACTGCGGCGGACGGGCGGGAGTTGTTTAGCTTCTTCCCAACGGTCGAGATTGGCTCGGGTGGATCAAGCCGGATCACCAGAAGTCGCAGATGCTGACCGGTCACGGCTGTTTTAGGAGTCATCGGCACAAGCTTGCACTCAGCGATACGCCTAGATGCTACTGCGGAGATTCAGATGAAACCAGAGATCACATCCTTTGGGATTGCGGCCTGTACGAAGACTTGAGAAAATCCATGTTCGAGAAACTCACGATTCCGAGAGTCATCAAGCCTTGGTAGCGAGTAGGGAAAACTTTTCGTTGTTAAGTATGTTCGCACACGAGTGGCATAAGAGAAGGCGTCCACTAGATCTGGAAGACCAATAGTCAGCTAGACCGGATGCGACGAGTTGGTAGGAAACCGAAATCGTTCGTAAACTGTGTCGTACACGCCCCATTAGGGGAGGAGTGACATCAAAGGGACAAGGATAAGGATAATTTGTATTGAGTGAAAAAAGTGCGCGTCTTGAAAAGAGCCTCCGGCAAGTAGGGCGCGTATCTCCCGTAATTCGCTCCGTATACCGAGAGGTGGGCAGGAGCATGAGTTGGTGGTGGGTTTGTCCGTATCTAGTAGCTGATAGCGTTAGTGTAAGTGACCACCAACTTATCACGTTTGAGCTACTTCTGGATAGGTGCATTGTAGCGGACGACAGCTCTCAGCAAGAATATCCGTAGTTGAAGTTTAGAACACGTGGAATGAATTGGGATTATTTCTGAATCTCCGACTGCCCGCGAACGAGCTATGCAAGCAATGCGTGGACATTCCTTCCGACACGACAGGCAAATGCCTCGGACTACGTAAGGAGAAAGATGACATTGGCTACGAATGGTGGAACCCGGAGCTAGATCGCCGGCCAGACGTCGTAGAGGTCGGACGTGTGTGGTGCGCTCCTGAAACTTTTCCTATACCGCCGAATTGCGGAGAACGTGTGGTGACAGTGCGAATCTCGGTCCCTCCCGTATCATCTCGGGTGTTGTGCGTTTACGGCCGCGGCCATTTTAAAAATTGTGGAGATAGAAATAGTGCTTCGTAACTTTACAGGATAATAGTGCGAAGTGAGGTGCAGGTGCGGTATCGGGCCCTCTTGCTCTGCCGTGGGAGAATCGTCGCCTCGGCAATTTTGCGACTGGAGTGAGAGCGCTTCCGTCCGTGCCCCGCTAGCCCCTCCCCCCCAGGGCGAGGCGTCGAGGAGGCTAGCCGATTGGCGCAGGTGCTGCTGTCAGCGTGACATGTGATAGGACACTTTTGTCGCGTTGACACTGTCAGGTGACATCGTCATCTGTCAGGTAAGTGGCATTTTGACGTTTGACCTTTGCGGACTTCTCGTGGTGGAACGATTTAGTTTAGGTAGTTTAGTTGGTTTAGTATAATTAGTTAGGTACAGCTATGTTAGTTAGGTTTAGTTAAAGAAAGGATTAGTTTTATACTATAGTATAGGGTTACTGGTGCTTGTGTGTGTGTCGTGTGCTGTGGTGGTGGTAAGGTAATCGGCCGATTGCCTTGCCATCGGGCAATACACGAACACTGTACCTGGGACTTGGGCTTAAACGTTTGTTAGTGAGTGTTGTTATCTGCGTGCATGGAGCCGACGCCAAACGCCGAGCTCTTCGAGGCGGAGCTCAAGAAGCAGCAAGACGAGCTTGCCGCTCTAGTCAAGATAGCGGAAGACGAGGGGTTGAGCACCCCGAGCGCGGACGAGGCGGCGGGTACGGCGACGAAAACGGCGGCGGAGCCAATGGATACGGTGTCGGGCGCGATCGGGACTCCGCAGGCGGCGCAGGGAAGTGGGAGTCTGTCCGGCAAGCGCGCTTGTCGTCGCCTGAAGAAATTCAGAAGGTGGTCAGGCGGCGCGTTGCCGGCAAGCGCGGTGCGCGGGCTATTGAGGCCGTGCCCCCCGTTGGCGGGTTGCTAACGAGGGAGCTCACGGCGGAGAAGCCCGCGACGCCCGCTGAAACAGTTTCGGGGACGACGATGGTAGGCCTGATGGGTGCCATCAAGGAGGAGCTATGTGGCACTGTGGCACAGGCCGGGAAAGATATAATGGGCGCCATTAGTTCGAACCAGTCGAAGCTTAATAAAGCAGAGATCGAGGCCGTGGGAGTATGTACTCGTATACAGACGCTGACGGCGGCGGCGGCAGCGAGCTCGACGGCAATGACGTGTGGCGCAGCGTCGGTGGTGGCGGGCACCCCGGTGTCCTACGCTGGCGCGCTGCGCCTGGGCGCTAGGGTTGCGGCAGTGCCTATCCCGGCGCCCAGCGGTCCGGCGGGAATGGCGCGCACGATCGTAGTGCTCAAGTGTAGCCCTCGATAGAGGAAACTGCTTGTGGAAAGGGGGAGGGCGTACCTTTGGTGGAACGCAATATACGTCGAGGACTTTGTGGAGGTGACCTGCTGCAGGCGCTGCCAGTTGTATGGCCACGCGGTGAAAAACCTGATCTGCGGCGGGTGCGGCGAGGAGGGGCACGCGACGAATGAGTGCACGAAGCCTGCTGGCTGTGCCACGTGTCGCCAGTTCAAGAAACCCCATGAAGGCCACCGTACTGCGTCGTCGGAATGCCCAGCGAGACAGCAGGCGCGCAGTGGCGTAATATCTCGGATCGATTATGGACCTTAGGTCCAGGGGGGGATTAGGGCCGGCCAGCTAAATTTGGCGGGGGCAGAGACGGCGACAAAAGAGCTGGGGCGCGCCTATCAGTCCACCTCAATGTGTGCGTAGCCGTTTGCAGTCCTGGGGGCGTACCACAATCTTTTCAAAACAAGGTTAAAATAACCTTGTATAGAATAAGGTTATTATATTTTTACTTTGATTCGTACCATGACCTCCTAAAACAAGCTTGAATTGTTGCCACTACAAACTTCTCTGACCCAATGACGGCATCGCTATTGTTAAGTTTTGTATTGCTACCAAATTTTATTTCAATTAGCACACATTTAGTTCCAGTTTCGGTCACCGGTTTGTGGCACTAACATGGAGAGGTGCATAAACGAATGTTTTGTGGTTATTTTAAGCTAGAATCATTCACTGAAATAAGCTTACTTTTTAAACCGTTCCATGAACTTTACGTTTTTGTTTGACAGTAGAAGGTGTTGTTTGACAGTATTATTGTTTTTATGTCAAATCCATAAATCTAATAAAATACACTTTTTCATGGTGGATCTAATATTGCTTTAAGATTTTTAAAGATTTACGAACTATATAATACCGTTATGTTCTCCCAAAATGTTTGAAATAACTTAATGCATTGATATTTACGTCTCCAATACCTACTACAACAACGGTAATGATTTTTTGACGGCCAACCAATATGAGATATTCGGGATTGTAGAAGCTGTTATCGCTGATATAGCGTGTGAAACACAAGCCCTTCGACGTTGAGAGTCGATGAGACGTGGGCGACCATACTGAAGAGCTCACACACAACCTATGCGAAGGGGCAACTAAAGCCCACACTGGGAGACTCCTACCAAATCGATTGATCTGTATGTAGGGCCAAGGACGTGTGAACCTATCTACTAAACTAAGCCAATACCTCATCAGGGGCTAGCTCTTGGCATAATACCATGAACGTAAGTTCAATTTGTTCGTGGCATTGGTTCCCGTAGCAAATTCAGAGATCTTCGTGAGAGAAGATTATGTGCTGAAGGGTGTGGTTTATCCGATTCCGTGGCCGGTCTAGAATTCCCGTTGCCAGCGAAACGGGATTAAAAGTGTATACGATAAAGTGATGTGTTTCTATGATAACCTACACTACACCTAGCCTACACTTATCCTACATCTTCTCTACACCTACCCTACATCTTCTCTACACCTACCCTACACCTACTCAACACCTTCCCTACACCTACCCTACACCCAGTGGCGTGCACAGAGTTTTTAGACAGGGTAGGCAGAAAATATAAAAAGCTTGATAATAACCAAAAATGCTGCATGTTAATGTTGAAGCATAAAGAGTAGTCCAAAAAATTTAAATTCTTTAAAATTTTTATAACGGGCGCGACATTCGTTTGATATACTTATTGTCTACAATTTCAATAAAATTCGAATAAATTGATTTTTGCGTCCACAACATTACGTTTCGTTTTGGCGGTCCTGTTTTTTTCACAAATGTAAGGTCCTGTTTTTCATAAACGCATTCATAAATGAATTCAAGCCTAGATCTAAACGATTAAAAAACGACGAGGTTTATACTATTTGCAATCTGGCCTTTCACGATCACTTATTTTTATTTTCTCTGTTCCAGCACCACCTAAACAACTTTTACAGTTAATGTTATCCATTATTAACACTGATAGATATCTGCTTTTAACAAAAACGAATCAAAACAAATAATGGAGGGCGACCCGCAACTCAATATTTTTAATTACAGCATAACAAATAATACAATACGACACAAAGGTAAAGGTAGTAATTTAAATCAGCGCAACACTTTAGCAATCTACTTTTTAAAATAGTTACATTATCCAACTAATAACTCTGGTTCGGAAGACTTGTTTGACTGAGCTTCTAGTTTTGTCTCTCCTTTACTTGTGTAGTATTTGTATGGTTATCTATTCTTGCTATATTACCCACTCACTCACGTTTATTTCTAGCTTTATTATAATTATATTAACTTATTTTCAGTTATCTATCTATTTATCTGTACTGTTATCTCTGGTTCAGCTATAATTGCATATTATTCATATTTTTCATATTCATTTATTTAGTAAATATTTTACACCGTCATACAATTATTATGTAATTATTATTAATATTAATAATTATTAAAGGAATCAATGAACATAACTTAACAAGTAATTGATAACTATCACAATATAAATAAACCTAGTAACTACATACGTGCGTAGCTTAATTAATGTTATCTCATAATAAAATTGTCCAAATAAGTTTAATAGAATTACAATGTCAACTAAATAATAAAATTGTCAAATACAAATTGGTAATGATAAGTCAATAGGTACATATTGTACCAACTAGGCTTGGTTTTTAATAAATTTAATTACAATTGTCAACGTTATAATAGAATATATATAAGTCACATTAACAAAATAATTATAAATAAAATAACAACTGAGGGTAATTGTAGGTTTCACTCGTCAAGAAACTCATTGATTGAATAATAAGCTTGTTTTAGGAGCATCGATTTTAGCGATCTACAAAAACCAAATTCCGATTTACACTCACGGATGTCTGGAGGTAGTTTATTGTATTTGCGGACCCATTATCATAAGTGACCGTGTAGTTTTTTCTAAACGGTGAGTTGTTATTAGCAGAACATTAGGCCTCCTAGAGGAGCATCGTAGTCCAAGAGTTTCGTTGGTCGGATACTTCCCCAAATTACGTCTGACATATTTCGCCACTTCGTAAATGTACAGAGATGGTAATGTCAGTATCTTTAAATCAATAAATAGTTGTTTCGCAGGTGTATCAAGTGGCACACGTGACAGGACACGTACTATTTTTTTCTGTAAAATAAATGGCCGGTTTCTGTCCGCTGCCAGTCCCCACAAATCTACACCATAGATCAGGTGACAGTGAAAATAGGCGAAATAAGCTGTTAATAAATTTTCGCGTGAAAGTGTCATCGACAGTCTGACAATGGCAAAGAATGCCGAGTTAAGCTTCGAGCACAGTCCCTCGATGTGATCCTGCCACTGAAGGTGAAGATCAAACTCGAAGCCTACAAAGCGAGCGCAATCAACACTTGGAATGGGGACATCGTCCACCTGCACGGACAGGGTTGACCCGGATCCGCACCGCAATGAGAACTCCATCAGGTTGGTCTTTGCAATGTTTAGTTGCATTTCGTTTGCACGCGACCACTCCGCAACCGTGTGTGTCACTGACTGAACATTGAGATCTAGTTCGCATTCGTCCTCCGCGTGAACAATTGCACAGATATCATCGGCGTACAAGTGGAAGTCTACGTAAGAAGAAGTAAAAGGCAGATCATTCATCATTAAAATGAAGATGCTGTTGCCAACATTTAAACCCTGGGGAACCGATCTATCGCCGATTATATCTGGTTCGGACCTACTGCTGCCTACATCGGTCACCTGTATTCGGTCAGACAGGAAAGTTCTTATAAGTTTAAGCGGTACGCCGCGTACGCCATAGTGGTCAAGCTTGGCGATGATCAGTTAATGGTCAACCAGGTCGAAGGCACGGGACATGTCGAAAAACACAGCCGCGACGCGTCTCCTCGCCTCCAGATGGCGCAGCACGGTGCGCTGCAGCAGCCGCGCCGCACCCGCCGTGGAGCGGCCCGCCTGGTAGGCGTGCTGCTGTGGACACAGCGAGTTGTTGCTCGAGAGAAAGTCGGCGAGTCTAGAACAAATACCTACCTCAAACATTTTTGATATCGCCGGTACCAGAGATATTGGCCGATAATTTTTCAACTCAGTTCTACTACCCTTACCCTTACAGACTGGAATGACTTTTACGATTTTTAAGACGTCTGGATATTGTCCATTGCACATAGCTTCATTAAACACCTCGCAAAGATGAGCCAAAAATTTGCGAGGCAACATTTGTAACACATAGGTGGGAATATCGTAAATATCCCTTGTCTTTTTAGGTTTCATTTTCTTAATAATTTTAATTAGTTCGTCAATGGTGAATGGTTTTCAAAACATATTGCGGTGTACAGCTGGAACATGGTTACGAAGCATTTGCATGGCAACAGCGATGTTCGGCCGCAGCGGCGTGTCCCGCACTACCGACACATAGTAACTGTTGAGCGCACCCGCTAGGCGCTGTCGCCCTGCCTCGCCCTTACCACCTACTGCATGTTGCAATACGTCCAAAGCATTGACCTGTGTAGTTTTGTTGGTTTCTGCCTTAATGAGATACCATAATGCCCGGCCCAAATTATTACTATCTGCCATACGGTCATTCAAGAAATTCTTTCTGGTTCTAGCGAGTAGGCTATTATGTCTACTTTTGCAGGTTAAGTAGAATAGCTTTAATTCCTTGTTACAAGGCAAGTGTTGAGCGTACATTGATACTAACTGTAAGAATTTGCTAGACGATTTTGTTTCCTCATTGGACTATACCTGATATCTAGTACGACATTGCATTTTTTTAAGCCCACAAAAGTTGTTGAATATCATTGTGAATGTCTCTGATATATTATTGGTGCTAGACCAGTCAAAATGTGTAATTGTCATTAAAAATTTATTAATATTATCGTCCGAAATTACTCTTTTAGTTACGTGTCTAGTGGTTGTGATGGGATTCGACACCGATATATTGACACGAACAGCAACATGGTCACCTATACCTAAATGTAAGGGAGAGGTCTTAATGTCATCCAGATCTGAATAAGCATGATCCAAACAGGTCTTAGATTCACCCTGAATCCTGGTTGAGAATCGAACTAGAGACTTCAGACTATACCGGTTGAGTAGATCAAATAGTTCTTTTTTTTGTTTGGACGGTTTTAAAATATCAATATTAATGTCACCCATGCTCATAATTTGAGAGTTTTCGTTGATAATGTTGTGAATAATGCGTTCTAGCTGACGAGTAAATACCCTAAAATCACCCTCCGTATTTGAACGATATACACACAGCACAATTAAATTGAAGTCGATTACTACATAAACGTTTCCCCTCCTCCATCTTGTTCAGTAGCTTCTCTTGCACCGCCTTACTTTTTCTTTACCCTTTATCTTCTGGTTGTGTGGTAGATAAGGCTATTTTAGCTTTAAATCCGCCTTTGAACTATTTTGTCCATGAATATTTAGTAAATAAATAAATAAGACTTCGGTCATTGTCGAGATTTTTCGTCTGAAAAGACATTGCCTACCCTGTGCGATTGTGTGCGTAATTTGTGGCACAGTGTTTCACGTATTAATAGAAATGCACACCAATAAGGATAAATAAACAACGATGCACACATATGTACCCGTGCCCCGCTAGCCCCTCCGCCCCAGGGCGAGGCGTCGAGGAGGCTAGCCGATTGGTGTTGGCGCTGTCAGTTGGGTGACAGGTGCTGTGGCGACACTGCCAGGTGACACCAGCTGTCATCTGTCAGGTAAGTGATATTGACACTGACATTTGCTGTTTGACGTTTTAGGTGTGTGTGGGTGAACTGGTGCTGGTGTACTGTCCGCGGGCTTGGAGGTGGGGAGGACGGGAAAGGTGGAAGCGAGTCGTGACGGGTTGGCGGGGAGGGAAATAACCGCACTGAAGATAGGCGCTGGACGCCTGGCAGGGGCGCTGGGATGCCGAGGAGAAGGGCTTGGATCTGAAACGCTTCTTCCCGTGCGTACGCGGTAGATTGGGGGCTACGTGGGTGGAGCCCGATTATGCTGTCTCCCAGAAGTTGACGGGTCACAGCGCGTTTAGGGCGCGATTGTAGGCGCTTGGTTTGAGCGACTCGGGGAATTGGAGAGTAGGGACCACATTCTATGGGATTGCGAGATGTACAAGCGGGAGTGCAACATCATGCTTGCTGGGTTAGAATGGAAGGAAGCGGGCCCGGTTTACTTCGCGGAACTTGTGTCCTCGGAGGCGAACTTCGCGAGGTTGAAGGAATTTGCGTGCGCTTGGTATCGTACGAGGAGAGTGGAGGATGAGGAAGAGTAGGAGCATCAGAGGGAGGGAAGAAACGGAGAACGGGAGCTGGCCGACGGGGCAGAATTTTGTGCGTGTCGTGTCAGCTCGATAAGGGAGAGCACTAGGGCATTAAAGAGGATTTGTGGGTGTGAAGAAATGCGCACGCCCAAAGAGCCACCGGCAAGTAAGCGTGCGCATCACCTGAGATTAGGTCTTACGCAGTCCGTATGACCGAAAGGTCGATAGGATCTCCTCCAAGGGTGGAGGCGGATTAATGTCCCTATCTAGTCTATGTAGTCCCTAATCCACATAGACAAGGGACCACATATTGTGTTCGAGCAGAAGCGCAGCAACATGCTTACTGGGTTAGAACGGAAGGAGGCGAGCCCGGTTTACTTCTTGGACCTTGTGTCCTCGGAGGAACTTCGAAAGGCTGAGGAAATTCGCGTGCGCTTGGTACCGTGTTAGGAGAGTGGAGGAAGAGGATGAATCGTCGCCTCGGCGGCGGCCATTTTGCAGTTGGAGTGAGAGCGCGTCCGTTTGTGCCCCGCTAGCCTCTCCGCCCGTCAACGAGGCTAGCCGATTGGCACATAGCTGCTGTCAACGTGACGGGTGATATTACACTTATATCGCGTTGACACTGACAGGTGACATCTGTCATCTGTCAGGTAAGTGGTGTTAACGTTTGCATTGTATGCGGTAGTGCCAGTGTGTAGTGGATAGAGACCACCCAACCTGTGCAGACATTTTGTGGAAGAACGATTTTAGCTGAGTTAGTTTAGTATAATTAGTTAGGTGCAGCTGGGTTAGTTAGGTTTAGTTAGGCATAGGATTAGTTAGGTATATAATAGGATAGGTGTTAAATTAGCTATTAAGGTGTGACTGGTGATGTGTGTGTGTTCTGTGGTGGTAATCGGCCGTTTGCCTTGCCATCGGGCAATACACGAACACAATAGTTAGGAAGGGTGAATATTGACGGTGCTAAGTGTTGGACTTGTTGTTTGACTGAAGGATCCAATACACGATCACCATACCTGGGACTTGGGCTTAAACGTTTGTTAGTGAGTGTTGTTATCTGCGTGCTTGGCGCCGGCGCCAAACGCCGAGCTCTTTGAGGCAGAGCTCAAGAAGCGGCAGGACGAGCTTGCCACTCTTGTTGAAATAGCAGAAGAGGAGGGGTTCCACCCTCGTAAGTCGATGCTGCGGACTCCACAGTCTGTTTATATCTCCACTGTTTATATTCTGTGTAATTATTTTCCCGCTAAACAGAATATTTTTTCTAATTGTTAGTAATTTGTGTTTGTGAATGTATTTTCTTGTTTGAAGCAAATAAATAGATAAATGTAAAAGTAATTAAGTGAATTTCCCGCCGCTTGATATCCTCGACGCGTAGATACAATAGAACTGACTCGCAGCTTACTTCCAGCAAAGTTAAGAAAATTATAGGTAGGTACGATATTTTAACATAAAAATATGAGTGTAGATAAAGTAGTGTATGCAACTGCATATAATTAGGTATTAAAACACTCGTGTCAAACTATTATCATACTCGGCTACGCCTAGTATGATAAACAGACACTCATGTTTTAATGCCCCCTTTTATATGACAGTTGCATAAACTACTATTATTTACACTCATAGCGTAATGTTCCAATTACATAATCGAAAACAGTCATTTAAGGGTAAACTTTTTTCACGTCAGTCTATAAAATTTAAAAAAAATACTTTTTGATACAGCATTTCCCATACAATTTTCATTACAGCGGTATCGTAAAATAACTTTTTAATCATTATGCAACACTTTTATTTTTTTATTTTTTTGTCGGGCGCCGAAATATAGGCGGAATACCTAGATGTCTTTAACAACTTCAAAATTTAAATAAAAACAACTTTTTTCGAATATGAAATTGGAACATTACGCTATGAGTGTAGATAAAATAACTTTTTAATCATTATGCAACACTTTTATTTTTTAAATTTTTGTCGGACGCCGAGACACGGCGAAATGTAGGCTAAACACCTAAATGTCTTTGACAAATTCAAAATTCACGTAGTATACCTATTAAACCAATCAATGTTCAAGTTAAATTGTGTGTTATTATTTACCAACCTCAAGCAACCAAGTCTACACTTAGCTTACTTCGAGCACTGCACCATCAACCATCATCTAAAGACTATACGGCCACCATAAACCGTATATCTCTACTATTATAATCCTACGAAAAACGATTTGAACCAACAAGCTACCTCTACCAGTCTTCAAAAATCGAAGAAACACCAATAAAAATCCAGCGAGTTAACGGCGACCAGTAACCGTTCATCTCA
The DNA here is from genome assembly GCA_905147135.1 of Blastobasis lacticolella. NCBI lineage: Eukaryota > Metazoa > Arthropoda > Insecta > Lepidoptera > Blastobasidae > Blastobasis > Blastobasis lacticolella. The sequence continues at coordinate 21,852,286 of LR990040.1, forward strand.
TCAACCAACCACTAACCCAGTTTTTCAGTGACTTCTTCAAAATCAACCATCAAGATGTAAGCTCTGCTGGAAAGTCAAAACTAAATCATGGAAGCGATGGATACTCTCTTCATCAATTTCAAGAAAGATGGAAAAGAACGTTGGTCGGAAACATACTTCAAGAAGCGGATTGCAAACCTGGACCAATATTGGACGGAATTTATGATCAACAACAACAAATTAAGCAAGTTCAAGGGTCAAGAAATACCATATTTCACCGCAACCAATACCAAAACACCACCAAATTTTATAACAAAGCACGAGCTTTCATGGCAAAATACATGATTGAATCGAAGAAAGAATAGCAAGATTAATCGCTTCTGTTAAGATTTCTGTACAAGAAGATAAACCAGCAACATCCCTGACTCTAAGCTACAAGAAACCCTACCAAGATCCACCAGAATTTACCGCGCGCACCACGACAGAAAGTCAGCACAAAGGGCAAGCAACACCTACCACCAGTCACCAAGACAACATTACCATAAAGCTAAGTGAACTATTGAGAAAACAGCGGAACAACTTCAAAGCTTCCTCGTGAATCATTTCGTAAATTAAGCAGTATTAAGATGTTCTGAATAATATTGAAGCGCATTGGTCTGTTATCGATACCACGCACTGGGAGATAGAAGAAGAAGAAAACTTTGAATATGATGAAGCCTGCAATATGTATGAGCAACAATATAATGACATTAAATCAATAATTAACAGCAAAATGTGGGACGCTACTCATCGGCAAAAATACACACCGCAGATAGACATCATCACCTTCAATGGAAACTACCGTCAGTGGATCCCGTTCAAAGATCTGTTCGTGGAAGCCATACATAACAACAGATAAATATCTAGCGTTCAGAAAATGCTGTTTCTCAAATCAAAATTACGCGGCGAAGCTGAAAAACTCATTCAACACCTCCACATTAGTTCAGAGAATTATCAAGTGTGTTGGGATATCCTAAACCATCGCTACAGCAGTCCAAAATTAATCTTCACTTCGCACATTAATATACTGTTATCTCTGCCTACGTTGCAACACCAGTCATCAATACTATTGAAGCGGATCCACGACAACACCAATGAATGCCTAAACGCTATTAAAAACCTAAATGTCGAAAGGTCTACTTGGAATCCCATAATAGTACATTTGTTGTCGCAGAAATTTGATAACGAATCTCATAATGAATACATCGACTCGCTACCAGATCCTTGAGCCATAACAAACCTGAAGGACTTCCTCAACTTCTTGGAGAATAAATTGACGTCTTTGGAGACTTCTATATGAAAGCAAGACACATAAAAACCATCCCAGGGGCAACAAAACCATCCTCAAATAAAAAAATCACCATATTATAAAAAACCATCACAACTAATAATCATACCAAAGCATTCATTAACCATACAAAAATGCCTTTTCTGTGACAAACAGTGCAAAGAAATCATTTACTCAAAAGCCGATGTAAAACGCACAATTATTGCGCAAAAATTGCCTTTACGATTACCAGGGCAAAGTGTGCACACCCAGCAAAACGTGCCGCCATTGCAGTCACAATCATAACACACTGCTACATCAGCTGCTTACGCCAAATAGCAGCTCATCGAAGCCTACCAATAGCGCAAATAACCAACACAAAACTGTGTCACATGTTTCAACGACCAAAACTAATGGAATTCTATTAGCAACGGCAAAAATCTACGTGCAAGATGTTAATAGCTCTTACACCATGATGAGAGCACTGATCGACCAAGGATCACAAGTATCACTCATCACCGAGAATGCCGCTCAAATATATCGCTTACCAAGATGCCAGTGCAAAGGAACTGTCTGCGACATTGGCGCTAAAGAGAACAACAGCCGAGGAATTATCAATTTTACATAATCGTCAATTTACAACGACTATGAAATTTAAACCGAAGCCATCATGATGATACACCTAATAAATAAGTTACATCCCAAGACCACAATGGAGCTTTTTAGAAGTGATTGAGCTAGCAGATCCAGAGTTTAACATCAGTAACAACATTGACATTTTGTTGGGCGCAGACGTCTACTCCTCAATAATCCTCCACGGGATCATCAAAACTGAACCATCTCAACCAGTTGTACAACAAACGCAATTTGGTTGGATATTTTGTGGCAATATTCAAACATCCTATGATATTAAATAACCTAGATGACATCAGTAGATTCTGGGCCATCGAAGACATCGAAGACCACACACCTGGGGACCTGTCAAGCGAAGATCTCCAATGTATGCAACAATTTCAGCAAACCACCAAGCGGCAAGCAGATGGGGGCTATATAGTAAAATTGACAGCCCGGCAACGTGACATCCGGGACCACGTGTTATTTGCCGCATCATTCCGTGTTTCGCGAAGATTCTACTACAACTGAAATAAGAGTAGTGTACAATGGATCCGCAAAAACCACCACTGGCTACAGTCTGAATGATTTGATGTGCTGTGGACTAAATCTCCGGCATGATTTCTCAAAATCGCACTCACCGCCCATATTGAGAAGATATTGATTGACGAATAAGATCTATCGCTACCAAATAATCATATTGAAAGACCATCCCAAACAACCACTGAAGGAATACGAATTATTAACTGTCACCTACGGAACGAAATCAGCACTATTCCTAGCCATGATGATCTTAAAACAGTTGGCTCAAGATGAGCGTCATAACTACCCCGAAGCCGCTAGAAAACAGTTTTTATATAGATGACCTTCTCCATGGTCATCATAATATCGAAGATGCCGAGAGATTAAAATCAGATTTAATCAACCTTCTCAAAACAGGAGGTTTTAACCTCAGAATGTATAAATAAATGACTGCGATCAAACCTGTGAAATAAAACACATAGAATCTCCAAAAACATTGGGATTAAAATGGCATTTGCAAAAGGATGAGTCCACCTTTCAATTCAATATCAAAATCACTCACCAAGAGTGCACTCTTAACAAATATTTGCGAAATTTTTTATCCATTGGGCTTGTCCCAATTACTACCAAATTAAAACTATATTCCAGCAAGTTTGGATCATTTATTTTAAATGGGACGAAGAGCTACCAATTGAGCTACGAACAGAGTGGAACACATGCAAACTGGGATCTAGAAAACATCACCCAAATAAGAATACCGAGATGGCTTCAGTCTTGCGAAAAAGACCAAATTGAGCTGCATGGCTTTTGTGAAGCTTCTACCCGAGCATACGTTTGCGTAATCTACTGTTAAACCAAACTACAGAACCAGAAGCATGTGTCGAGTAGCCGCAAAAGCAAAACTAGTACCTAAGAATAAGCCTGTAACACTACCAAGACTAAAATTATGCGCCGTTAGCCTTCTATCAAAGCTCATGATTACTGTCCAAGGCTACTTATCAGAGCACGAACTCAAGATCTTTGGCTGGTCTGACTCAACCACAGTATTAGGTTGGCTAAACGGCTACCCAAACAAGTGGAAACCGTTTGTTCCAAATAGAGTAATCAAAACTACACAAGTTATGCCCGCTCAATGCTGGAATTATGTAACATCTGCAGAAAATCCAGCCGATTGCGCAAGCCGCGGGATCTCCGCCGAACTATTATCAAAACAGCAGCTTTGGTGGAGAGGACCACAGTGGTTACTATTATTTCACGACCAAGATGTCAACCAGGAACTAAAATTTACAACTGATCAAGAAATTAAACAAACAAACCAAAAAAATTTAATAACTAAGCCACCAAGCGCTAATGCTATTATCGATGACATACTTAATAAAAACAGTAATATGAAGCGAACCGTGCGCATATTAGCGTGGATACGGCGCATCCGATTACAAAATAAACCAAGTTACCTAACTTTGTATGAGCTACAAAATGCTGAACACATTTTGATAAACACGTTCAACAAAGGGAATTTTATGATAGATATATAGAATTTAAGAAATGGGAAAAAAGTCGAATCTACCAGTAAATTATTAGAATTTTATCCATTCATTGACCAAGAGCGATTGTCAAGGGTTGGTGAAAGATTGAAAAATGCCTGTATCAGCCACGACATGAAGCCTCCTCTCATAACAACAAATAATACGCTTCTCATCGACCAGGGTCACCAAATGATCTGTAAAATACACTCAAGAACCAATCATCACCAAATTATTACTAAATGCGACCTACCAGAAGCCAGAACCAACCCGACACGACCGTTTTATCACACAGGAGTCGACTACGCGGGCTCCGTTGATGTCAAAGCAAATAAAGGTCGTGGTGTGAAAACTCTGTCTTCGTATGCATGGTAACCAAGGTCGTGCATTTAGAATTGGTGTCCCACTTATGCTCCGCAGCGTTTTAAGCCGCCCTGCGCCGCCTTGCCGCCCGCCGCGGAACCCCGCGTCGCATCTACAGTGACAACGGAACTAATTTCGTCGGCGCGCGTAACATCTTGCAAAAAGAATATATAAATCTACCATAGATTTTAATGAAGAGTTCTATAATGAAGTAACAGATATGAACATACAGTGGCACTTCAACTCACCAAGCTGGCCAAGCGCGGAAGGACTCTGGTAAGCTGCAGTAGAAAGCCTCAAGTACCATTTATTTGATACAGAACAGGACGAGCGTACCAGATGGCACCTTACGACGAAAATATTTGAAGATATTTGGAAGAGATGGCGCTCCGAATATTTGACACATTTCAACACTCGTTCCAAATGGTCGTCAAAAACATCGTCATTATTCATGAATCAAGTTTACCTGCGGGAAAATGGGGCATTGGCAAGGACATCGAGACTCATCCTGGCAAAGATGGTTATGTGCAAGTCGTAACATTGAAAACAAAAACCGGTTTAACGAAGTGACCTCTAACCAAGTTATCAATATTGCTTAGATACCAATATTCTGATCAAGATAACAAAGAGATGGACAATCGCAAAAAGACCAAAGAAGAAGTATCAAATGACCATGTACCACAATACCAAACCAAGAAAAGAACCTGCAACCTAGTGACATACCTACTTACATGTTTGTTGGTCCCCATCGCACCAGTTCAATGCACCTACAACGCAACCAGTACGAGTATAAGAAGCAACCAAAGATTATTCTTCGACAAGATTTCAAACAGGAAACTAATTCGACATGAGTCCTTATTAGAAAGGATCTGAATTAGTAAACAAATACCTAAGTCACCTGGAAAACAGATGTTATACTATAAAGAAACCAAGTCATTGCGAAATGATAAACTAACAATTTTTTTTTTAATACATTTATTTATTCAAATAAAACTAAACAAATATTACAAGTTAATAACTACGTTACAACTACAACGAATTGCAATTCTATAATGAATTGCTCTTAGCCAGCAGTTCGCACCGCACGCCAGTCGAAGGCGCGGTCTAATAAACGGCGTGGGCAATATAGCCAACACTTGGATATTGGATTCGACGTTCGCCGAACAATATCAAATAGATATAAACTGTTGAAGGAAAATGAAAACGATTTACTGAAGCTGTCGAAAAATAAAAGTTCTATTATTGAATCAGAATACAATCTACTAAAACGAGTTGAAGTCTCTATGCAAATTACTTAACTTTCATTTAAATACCGTTGAAAAAGCTACGGACACCATAAAATCCGAAATTCAAAATATTGCGAACACCAATGACCTGTTGATATTATCCATAATGGCAAATAACATCCTCACAAACCTCAAGACTCTCCAGGAAACCTTAGTAGAAACCATTACCAACGTTTACTATGTAAAATTGAACATTCACCTCTTGCGACCAGATCAACTTCGAAAAGAACTCAACGTCATATCCGGACAAATAACGAAGGAATTAACCAATTGAAAACATGCAACTGGATTTATCAAAAATGTACTATTTCTTACGAGTAAGAGCAAGAATTACCAAGGAACATTTCCTCTTCGAAATCAAAATTCCATTAGTAAGCAGAGACAAATTCGATATTTATAAAATAATACCAGTTCCACAGCAAATCAACAACACCATGATCACTCTACTACCAATTTCTACCTATGCAGCTTTAAATATGAACAAAGATCAATTCATACCACTGTCAATATCTGATCTACAGAATTATGTCCATTACACTACGAATCTTTGCCCCCTCCAGAAGCCTCTCTATCAGATAAGATCTGACGAGAGTTGGTGTCTCAAAGATGAAATTAATCACCACTGCAAGATTAACAAAGAACCCTGTTAAACTATTTGGTCTCCATTAGGTAGTATAAACAGTTATCTGTTTTTCAACTATCGAGATAGCCAGAAAGGCTTTCCAATAAAAATAATAAATGGGTATCAAGTTACCGTCGAGCGTCTCGCCAAGGTCGAAGTCATAACAATAGGCAATCATTGCATAATCAAAGGCGTTGACTTTACACAATATTCACACAAACTTCGAAATAATAATTTTAAATATAGATAGATACCACAGATTAATCATGTGAACATATCCATACCAACTATGTCAAATATGAGTAATGAATTCTCTGACAAAAGAAAATATCTGGACAGCATCGAGCAACAAATATAGCAGATGAAGAAGGAGTCTACCATCACCACAGAAATATCCTACCATGATGTCCACCATTACTTTATCATCTACGCTGCTAACTGCTGCTGTAGCCGCAGGAGCCACCTATCTCGTCCGACGGTACCGTGCGCGCAGAACCCAGCACACTTAGGACATAAGGCCGCCCCATGCCATGTGTCACAATCAACCGAATGAAGACAACATAACAAACATAAGCAGATCACCTTGTGGCGCCAGAAGAAATAATCGCAATAGAGAACAATCCATCAAACGAGCTCATCATCGCGCTGCATCTCCTGCTCCATATCGTTTTAGCATAATTAATTCTTAATAACTTGTTTGTATAATTGGTATATTTTATATTCTGTATATTATCATCATCATCTTATCTCATCTCTCGCCTCGGGAGCATGTACGGTGCAAACACTGTGCATTCGGCGAGATGTCGAGTCAGCGCTATATTTTATTTACTTTATAACCTTGTTTACATATTGTCAGAGTTCACTGCGCACCAGACAGTGTACACCTCATACTAATAACCATACCATATACCATTTACATTGTACAGGGTGTCCAGTGGCAGATTTCAAAGTTCGAAAAGTTGTAAAAAAAAACTACACCTCTATTACAAAGTATGTTTATTGTAATTTAAAAACAACAAATGCGGATTTCATTTTTTGAAAACCACTTTCTCCAAATGACGGCCATCGAGCCTGACACACTCTTCGAGTCTAGCAAGCATGTTTTCAAAAACGCGTTTACAGAGAGGCTGGGGGATCCTGCTGATTTCGGCTCGAATATTGTCCTTAAGTTGTGTCGCAGTGCTCGGATTTGTTTTGTAAACAACGGATTTTAAGTATCCCCATAAGAAAAAGTCACATGGGCTTAAATCTGGTGACCTAGGTGGCCACGGTATGGTGCCGTTTCGGGATATGTTTTTTTCTTGAAATAACTGCCGCACTGCATTCATAGACACATTAGCAGTATGAGCTGTGGCCCCGTCCTGCTGGAACCACGTGTTTCGGTTGAAGTATGGACTATTCTGTAGTTCCAGTCTAAAAAAGTCATTTATCATCTCGGTATATCTCTCCGAATTCACAGTTACAGTTTGGCCACGTTGGTTTTCAAAGAAATAAGGCCCTATGATGGCAGATGCAGACATTGCACACCAGACTGTAACTTTAGGTTTATGTAAAGGTTCTTGATGCATTTGTCTTGGGTTGCGGACATCCCAGTAACGCAAATTTTGCTTATTCACATATCCTCCGATGTGAAAGTGGGCTTCGTCACTAAAGAATATGTTACCCATCCGAGTAGCAGTACGAAATCTCAACAACATCTCCTCCGCGTAAGTTTTTCTTAATGCAAAGTCAGAATCGTGTAAATCTTGAACGATTTGAATTTTATACGGATGGAACTTGAGTTTTTTTCGCATTATAACCTGTAAACTTGATTTCTTAATTCCCAATATCGATGAACGTGCACGAAGTGATAAACGGGGATTTTCAGTGACAGAAACCATAACACGTTCAACATTTTCGTCCGTGGCTACCGTTGGTATAGGTCCTGGTCTGGGTCTATTTAATGTTGATCCTGTAGCTCTGAACTTTGCTACCCATGACTGAATGAGGTTGATCGATGGTCCATCACGCAATCGACGAATACCGTAATGATAATTAAATCGACGGCGTGCTTCAGACAGCGAAAAACCACTCGAAATGTACGCCTCGACTCGCCTGGCTACTAAAAAATCCGCAGCGCTTGCGCTTTCAACGACGCCCCCCGCGCCCCTCTCACATGTTGCGTTCAGAAACTATGTTTGTTCAAACTTTGAAATCTGCCACTGGACACCTGTAGTTCACTTAGTATTCTATTAAACCAAACAGTGTTCATGTTAAAGTGTGTGTTATTATCTACCAACCTTAAGCAACCAAGTCAACACTCACCTTACTTCGAACACACCACCATCAACCATCATCATCTAAAGACTGCACAGCCACTATAAACCATACAATCGATTAAGGGCCGATTTTTCAATCTCCAGATAAAATTTATTTATCAGATAAAGTAATATACTACCAAATCAAAACAAACTATAATCCATCAATTACATATGAAGTAATGATTCAGTTTTATTTTAGTCGCACAATAACTTATCAGAGGATTGAAAAATCGGCCCTAAATGCCAAATAAATCTAATCTAGACGGTTGATTGTCTCTCCTGCGGCAAATTAACTCGATTAGGAAAATGTCCGGGTTCAAGACTGCCCATTTAGAAGAGCGATCGCTTGGCAATTAAGTGTTGAACGCAAATAAAAATTAACACGAGTCTGAGCCTCCTTCGGTTTTTACCTGACTCCGCGACACAAAAGAGGCTAATATGTATATCGGCCTATGTATATAAGCAAAGTAAGGCCGTGTGGTGTCCGGCAGAAAAGAACAGCACCAACCCCTTGCACTCGTGGGTGTTGTACAACGCTTACTTTTCTTATGTTTTCGAGGCAATAGATCTAAGCGCCTCCGTAGACTGGAAAATGGGCAGCAGCGTTTTACGTTGTTATATTATAACACTGCGATCTCCAACCCGCCTGCTAATCGGGGAGATTAAGACAATAACCTCCCTTTTCGTGGAAGAGACCCTAAGTCCTGCAGTGGACTGTTATGGGCTGTGGTTATGTAGATAAGTATGTAAAGAGACAAACGACCTCGCACGCCCGGCCTGCACGCTGTGTGTGTCATAGTGGCCTTAAGAGCTGGTACAAAGGTAAATCTGAAATCGTAGAATCTACTTTTACAGTGGTAATTACTCAAAAAAACGTAAAGATAGAATCATAATACTATATTATACCTATTGTCGAGGGCCGTGTCTAACCAAAAACATAAAAGCTTAAAATGTTTTTTCAATAAAAAAAATTGTGATGTTACGTCTGATTTTTGACTAGAACCGATTTATTTTCAACTATCTTTTATGCGACTTCATTCGCGTCGAAATAAGGCTTCTTTATCGTTTTCCGAGCGACAATTTTAAATGGCCTCCCTAATGTATGAAAGCTAAGGTTGACCTCTCAGGTCAACCTGTATCTCTGATTCTACCCAACCGAATTATTTAATTATATGAAAATAATATATGAAATATGGCTTAGATTTTAAATTGGACCCCGAACTACCAAACTGTGAATACTTCATCAAAATCCATTTGGCGCCATTTCCATCTTTATTGTAGTTTAGCTGGTCTATTATGGTTCTACATCAGGCTTCCAGTTTCCAAAATCAATTATGCCCTATATGTTGCCCAGGCTTAATAGCTACACAATAAAAAAAGTTTAATTCAAACCCATCTAGTAGTTCGGGAGATTAGCTTGTAAAGCTTGACCGGCGACAGAGGTGACCTGCCAATGGTGGCGCTAGTTCTGCGTTTTATGTAGCAACACCGAAAGCATGTAGTATTCTGTGACAGAATTTAAATGCCACCTACAATGCGACATGGATAATAAGGAATGTGACGGAAAAATAAACTCCGAATCGAAGCTGCCCGACTGGGGAAGTACCTCCACCTTACATAATACAGCAGTCAAACAACACTATTTTAATAGTGTTGTGTTTCGGCCGGTGAGTAAGGTTTCCAGTGCTCCATGGGGAACCGTGACTTTGGCAGTGGAGGGGCCTAGCGTTCATATCAGCTGTTACGTAGCTGAGCGGGGGTGGTGTATTGGCGCGGCGGTCATACCTAGTGAAACGGCTGTCCGCTGGCCGCCCGCAGGCTGAACGGGCTCCCGAACCCAGGGAATACATAATTTCCCCCTGGGAGGCTGAGCTGCCAGTTTCGCGAAAAGTCCCTGGCGTAATGTTCGTGTCGGAGGAGGAGACCGGAGTGGACTCGGATGGGGGGGGGGCCTTCCGCCCGCCGCGCCAGCAGACCGCATTTTCCCCAGACTTCGTGGCAGTTATGACAGCCCCTTTGCCTACTTGCTGCCAGAGCAACGTTTCCCCTTCAAAATTTCAATTACCCCCTCAAATATGGCCAGAAAGAAAAAAAAGAATTTTGTTTCATCAGCGGCAATCCCATCCACTCTAAAGGTGGATTTTTGCAATATTAGGGGTCTCCATAGCAACGTAAACGCAGTCGAACAGTCAGTGAACACCTCGAGTCTGTGAAGCCGGCCCTTTTTTTTCTAACGGAGACAGATATCCTGGCCGTACATTGGCGTATCTAGGGATATTTTCCAGGGGGGCAGGCCCCTGAGGTGGCCGATGAAGCCGAGTCAATCGCCAATGTACAGCCTATTACGGTGGGCCGGCCCACCCTGCCCCCCATCTTCCTACGCCTATGGTTCCGTATGTCCACCGGCGGCGATGACCACCTACCATCAGGTGATCTGCTTGCTCGCTTGCCTCCATCTAAACTATAAGAATCGTTAGATGAAACGTTGAAATAACTACATTGACACCCGTATTCAGAAACCTCGGTCTCAAAGTGGGCATCAAGAGTATATAAAAAGTTTGTCAGTCTCAGCTATGAAGGAAGCTAACTTTCCAATCTTTTTCTTTCCAAACTTTCAAAAATGAACGCACGGGGTTCCAACTGACGTGCGTCGTGCCGGGGTGTGTTCAGGAGGATATCTGTTGCCGCCGTTTACACGGCCTTGAAGACAGGGACCTGTCGATTATGTGGGTTCGTGTGAATTACGGTGGCCACACCTGTATCTACGCAGCCCTATACAGGTCTCATGGCGGTGACTCGGACACAATGCGACTTTTTGAGCACCTGAAAGTGACGACTGATAAAATATTTGAACAGTATCCTTCCGTTGAGTTAGTGGTTTTAGGAGATTTAAATGCCCATCATATGGAGTGGCTCGGTTCTCGGTCTACTAACAATGCGGGAAGGTCTGCTTACGAATTTGCTCTAGTCTATGGTTTATCACAACTAATTCGCTCGCCAACTAGAATCCTAGATGTCAGGACCATACAAGCTCCTTGCTGGACCTTCTGCTGACTACGCGCCCCAGTGGGTACTGCATCTCCGTAGATGCGCCTCTTGGCTCGTCGGATCCTCGCCTTGTACACTACCCGACTCTCCCGGGCCCACGGAATGGCGTCGTGTTTGGCGTTATAAGTCAGCAGACTGGGATGGATTGCGTGAATTTTACGAATCGTACCCGTGGAGGCAGCTCTGCTTTGCATCGGATGATCCTGATACCTGTGCCACCGCAGTCGCCGAGCCGATTAGTGGTGCGGCTAATCAATGCCGGAAATATCCATTTCACAGCGAAAGGTACGGCGGGCTCTGCTCTCTCTAGACGTTCGAAAGTCGAGTGGGCGTGATGGTATTCCGGCGGTGGTGCTTAAAATGTGTGCTCCCAAATTGTGTCCGGTACTAACGCGCCTCTTTGCGCTTTCATACTCTACTGGAATAGTCCCGTCATCGTGGAAGACTGCCCACGTGCACTCTGTGCCCAAAAAGGGCGACAGATCAGACCCATCGAATTACAGGCCTATCGCTATAACCTTCCTTCTCTCTAAGGTGATGGAACCTATCCTATATATACCTAGAAGAGCCCGATCTCTTGAGCGACCGTCAATATGGTTTCCGACATTGTCGCTCAACAGGTGATCTTCTAGTGTATCTAACACACTGTTGGGCTTTAGCTGTTGAGAGTCAAGGTGAAGCACTGGCTGTTGGCCTCGATATGGCGAAGGCGTTCGATCGGTTCTGGCATAGGGGTCTTCTATCGAAGTTACCATCATACGGGCTTCCCTAGGGATTGTGCAAGTGAAAAAGAGAAAAAAGAAAGAAAAAGAGCGATGTAGGTATTGCTATCTCTTCGTCTTAGTATTGAGAGAAAGAGACAAACGCTCTCTCGCGGCGCGAGCTTTGTCGCGGACACACTTGTGCTAGGGCCACTGGATAAATACTTTGTTAGACGGATCTATCTAAGAAGCTAACTTAATATGTGTCGACTATCGAGCCGAGGTATTTATAAGATTTATGTGATAGTTTTGTTTTCTCAAAATTTGTTGCATCATCGGATGGAGATGATCGTTTTTTATCAATGATAAAAAAAATTTAAAAAAAAATGATTTATTTCAGGCCGATTGGCCCATAAGTTGCCTTACAAAGGTAATTTGTCAAGATTTATAATTTATTTCAAGCAATATTTTATAATATAAGATTAGATTATTAATAAGTATTATGAAATTGAATATCTATAATAACAATAACTATGAAAATAGCAAGATATGGAAATGACAAAGACTTACTAATCATGAGGTTATAATCGGAATCACAAAAACAAAATACATGTGTTTAACAGGCCAGAGACAACAGCATTGGTATTATAACAGTCCAACAGATACAGATACATGCAGACAACAGCTACTCAATGACCTAAATCACCACATTCGTACAAATGCTGAGGTGTAGCCTGGTCCTGTGCTTATCGAAGCGACTGTCCAGCCGGTCCGCTATCACTGTCAGGATGGTGTTGCGGGCGCCGCGCAGCCGGCCGCGCGTCGCGGCGCAGCGCTTGCGCAGGACCGCGTGAAAGCCGTCCACGTGCGCGTCCGCGAACATGCCGGACGCGCTACAGGCCCGCGGCAGCCGCAACATCACCCTAAACGCATTATTATATTGGACCCGTAGGGCATTGAACGATTTTTGTGTATATTTGGTTCATAAACTGCAGGTGTACAGCAATGTACAGTACGCCCGGAAAAGAATAATTTTAACATGAGCTGTACAACGATAAAATCTATTCGCTATCATATTTACCCTAATCGCCAATGATGGTGGGCTGATGGAGCCTATGGAAGAGTTTTATGGTTGCTTACCGGCTTGATGGAGGCTATGGGAGCGTGGCTAATAGAAGGTAGTTGTTTCAAGCTTTGTGAGAAAATAATGAACAATAATAATGATAAGAAAGTCCAAATATTTTGGTGATTGTTCAATAGTCGGTTTTATAAATTAACTTTAGCTTCGAGTACTGAAATTTTCTTGATTACCGATATAAAGTAACTTTTTCGAGTTCTGTTGTTGTACCAGTAAGATGAGGTAGTATAAGCAATGGTGAGATTTTATATCCTTCTGCCAGTACTAGTTTAGTAGTACCTAAACTGTTGTTGAGGTAAAACATCCTGATTTATTTGGCTGACTTGGAGTGGCCTGGGAGTCATGTGTGTGACTCATTGGGCTGAGAGCCCCGCAAGTCATGATGTTGTATGATGCCATGTACAGGCAAATTTAATGTTGTAATTTTTTTAGAAAGCGGCTGTATATGAGACACCTTAATTATTACAAACATTGTTAAATCGTTTCAAAATGGGAGCTTTAACGTCACATAAAGTCTAAATAGAGTATACTCGTCCGAACAGTAAAAATCGATGACGATGAATATTACTTGTTTAGTTTTGGTGTGGTAACAGATGGACTGGATGGTAACAACTTACCTATGACTGTCGTATCAGATAGACGCTCACGTCTATCTGATACGACAGTCAAGCTTCTTATTATTAAACTCCTGATTTAGTTTTGACGATTACTTGTTGTGTAACTCGTAGACCGTTATTACGTGTTCTGCTATCACTGACTTAGTACAGATTTGATCGAAGGATTAACCACGAGCTGAGAGTCAATAGACAGCTAATAGTGAAGTAAAGCGTGTTAAAGTTACTACTTCATGATTTTAGCAATTTGATGTTGAAAAGTATACTGTATAGTCTAACAGTAGATACCTACACACAGGTTTTATAAGTACGGCTACTACAGTGGTGCCCCTATATTATAGATAGAGGAGCAACACTGAGCTGATATGTTGGCAATGTTTATTATCTTCTATTTATTCGTCCCGCCTGTGTGGCTCCCGCCTGTGTGGCTCCCGCCTATGTGGCATTCCGCCTGTGTGGCATCTCGCCTGTGTGGCATCCCGCCTGTGTGGCATCCCGCCTATGTGGCATCCCGCCTGTTTGGCATTTCGCCTGTGTGGCATCCCGCCTGTGTGGCATCTCGCCTGTGTGGCATCCCGCCTGTTTGGCATTTCGCCTGTGTGGCATTTCGCCTTTGTGCCATTTACCCTTGTGTGACATCTTACCTGTATCGTGCTATGGCAGACGTGATACAGGATATATAATGAATAGACTCATAGTTTGACGATTAGAGTGGCACTGACCAGAGTGACACCTAGTCTGTGTGGCACCTAGCCTGTGTGGTATTTCGCTTGTATGCAGGTCCAGTCGCGTGCCGGCCCGGTTGCGTGGCGGCCCGAATGCGTGGCTGCCCGCCTGATAGCGTTCGTCAATGTGGTGTTTCGTCAGTGTGTCATTTCTCCTGTATGGTAAAATTTCTCTTATTTTTAAAATTAGGATGGCGCTGATGGATGACCAAAAATTATAATATGGCATTTAATAAAGGAGTGTTTCGATCACGCTCGAAGTAACATTGGGTTTTTTGCTTAGTACTGAAAATTTTATGTAGGTATGTCACATATTTGTAGTGAATCTAAGTACCTACAGTAATGGAGGTCGGGAACAATACGCGAGCTTTGTGATTGGGGCTTGTTTTCCACTCAACAAGAGCATCGAGGGGAAAACACTGGTGACGACGATTAAACCTTCTTCATTGGTGGTAATTGTGATACGGTTCATAGTATGGTGTCCTGTCACGCCTCTCTAATAAACTGAAGACGTAGCTGAATTTATGTCGGCAACTTATAAAGAATAATTTGTGTACGAGAAGATGTTGTTCTCTCAAGTCTCTCTCAATGTACGGAAGTTTAGTATGATAAATTATAATGTACGTATGTTTTATGTGTACACAAATAGCAGTTACTTAAGTATTTGTGGGTTAATGCAGTCGTGAGGTTAGTGCAGATCCAATTACATGATTCATAAGACTTATGGTCAAAAGTGACCGAGCGAATATGGTACTGTGCTATGGTTTTCATGTTTCAGATAACACACGAGGACGTGTGTATAGCAGGACGTGTACGTGTGGATAGTATGAAATCATTTGGTCAATAGTACTTACTCATGACGAAAAAAACCTGAAAAAAATGTAAGGCCGAGATGTTATGTAAATAAAACGATGTCCGAGGAAGAGATAGTACTGGCTTTATTAGTAATAAGACAAGCCTATTTATTACATAGTGTGATGTACACTTAAGCATAATAATTATACATACTACATACCCCAAATTTTTTTTTTTTACAAAAAAGAAACAACAAAAGCTTTTTTTTCTTAAAATGAAATCAAATACAATATTGATATTGTTAACATAAGTACATTAGGTATGCGTACATAAGTTATATAATGATTACATGATTATTGAAGTACATTGTACAATACGTAAGGTATATAGTTCTCACAACGTCCACTAGATGCCGCTGTACAATATTTCTACATCGCGGTAACGAATGTGCGGCAAGTATTGATGAGGTTGTTTGTGTAAAAATTTTTATTATACTTTTTGATACCACCTAGAACCAGGTTTTATTTCTAGTAGTCCTAAGAATCTAGACCATTAGGAGGTTTTTACATGGTCCTTCGATTAGCCGGGACCAGTGGCAAATTTTTTTTTAATTAGCGACTTTCTTGGGTAGTCACTTGGGGATCAGGGGTTCAGGCTGAACTGACTGAACTTCAGACGGGGCTTGGAGCAAGCGGGATCCATCAGGAACAGGAGTTACCTGCAGGGCTATACTTGAGACAGCTACTGAGGAGTGCTGTCAGGTTATCGTCACCATAAGTACATCAGCAAGGTTGGTGCAAGAAGGGAGCTGGTCCTATTCATCGCTACTTCGGAGCCTGGAGGCAGGAATCTGGTCTTCGGTGACGTCGGCAGCGAGAAACTAAGTGGTGACGTAGTGTGAGTGATAAATCGTGAGTGACATTTTAAGTTAATTTCAACCTTAAATGCATAAAGAGTTTAACATAGAAGAAAAATTCAAAATCGGAACTTAGAAAAATTTCATTAGTTTTGACTTATAATTTTAAAGTGAATTTTAGACTTAGTTAAATAAATTGTAGTTTAGATTCAGAATAATTTGAATAAAATTGAAAAGACGGGGAATCCATGCCCAATTTTTTACTGATTTGTAACAAGTTTAAACACTTAGAAATATTTAAATTTTCAAATTATCCTAAGTGTCTGTGCTTTACAGTAATCTATTGATTAAGGCTAGGCTGCAGAGCCTCGAACATCGGCGTAGAGTTGCGCGTCTGTCGGTCTTCTACAGGTTACATTTCGGAGAGTGTGCGAAGCAGCTGCACGACCTCATTCCGCCGGCCCCTTTCCGCCATCGGGAGACACGATCCGGGCGAGCGCTTCATCCTTATGTCGTGGATCTTCCAGCTATCCGCACGAGTCATTTTGGCTCGACCTTTGTAATGCGTACGGCTAAGGAATGGAACACGTTGCCTGCGAGTGTGTTCCCTGATCAATATAATCTGGATGCCTTCAAGGCTAGAGTGAATAGGCTGTTACAAGACGGGCATGCTTCATCTTCGGCCACATCGACACTTACCAACAGGTGAGATGGCGGTCAAATGCCTGTCTTGTCATACATAAAAAAAAAAACTTGTGTTTAAGGCTTACAATTTCATTCCTGCTCAGTCACCTAATTTCGGTGGTTTATGTGAGGCTGGGGTGAAATCTGTGAAGTATCACCTAAAACGTATTATAGGCCAGTCTACCCTGACGTTTGTGGAGATGTCTACTGTATTAGCGCAGATTGAAGCTTGTCTCAATTCGAGACCTCAAATGGTACTCAACAGCAATGATGACGGTTTCACGGTTCTTACCCCGGGGCATTTTCTTGTTGGCGAACCTCTGGTTACACCACCTGATCGCAACTACGAGACATCCACCGTAGGTTCTTTGAGAAGGTGGTAGTATACACAGAGGATGCTGCAGGATTTTTGGCGCTTGTGGTCACGGGAGTATTTAACAAAATACTACAATAGATACCGATGGTCAGCTAAGAACCCTCAACCTAAATTGAACGATATAGTCGTGGTAAAAGAGGACTCGTTGCCACCTTGCAGATGGTTGTATGGTTGAGTGATTGCCACTCATCCTGGAGCAGACAGTATAGTTCGCGTTGTTACTTTAAAAACAAAAAGTGGTACAATGAAAAGACCAGTATCGAAGTTGTGTTTGCTTCCAGTAACAGATACTAGTTTAGTTAATGATTAAGTTATTTGTTTATTTCATTAATCAAACTCCTAATTATTAATAATGAATTATTTTACAATGTAATGCATGTATTTTAAATGGATGAATCAATTTAATTATGTATATTCTGTCATGTTATACTTAAATTTAATTCAAATGTTTTTAAGTTTTAATGAAATAGGATTGTTTTAACAAATTTAAGCTGTAAATTTGTTCGAAATCAATTTATTGTATTGATATTTTTCAAATTGTATTAACTACAATAGATAATGCAAGTCAAACTCTGTCATTTGTTACCTAATTTGGGCATAGAGCATTCATGGTGGGCGATGTTTATGATTAAGGCCAAATATTTAGGGCTTTATTTGTCCTTGGTGGGCGATTATGTACAATACGTAAGGTATTTAGTTCTCACAACGTCCACTAGATGGCGCTGTACAATATTTCTACATCGCGGTAACGAATGTGCGGCAAGTATTGATGAGGTTGTTTGTGTTAAATTTTTTATTATACTTTTTGATACCACCTAGAACCAGGTTTTATTTCTAATAGTCCTAAGAATCTAGACCATTAGGAGGTTTTTACATACATAGTTACAATAGTATTTTAATAAATGGTTACATTGTATATGGCTTTGTTCTGTTTTTGTGCACAGTTTCAATTTTGTTATCTTTTATAATTTTTACATTTGGTGACTCATCTGCAATGACAGTATATGGACCGTTGTACACATTATCAATCTTTTAGCGTTTTCGTTTCTTAATAATATTAGATCATTTTCGTTATACATTACCGTGTTAACATTTCTGTCGTACTGTTTTTTCCTATTTTCTTTTGACAATATTATATTTTGTCTAGCAAGTTGATCTGTAATCTATGTTTTAATGTTAATGGATAATTGTCGCTATTATAAAATGGTTCTATATTGGTAGTTAAGTTGGATGGTTAATTACAAGTTTTTCCAAAAACGAACTCATAAGGAGTAAATTTTGTTGAGATATGGACACTGGTATTGTAACAAAAACACCAGAATGGAATCCATGAACTCCATGTTTTCGCTTCATTATTAGTTTGGATACGAAGGTAAGAATTTAAATGTCTATGGGTGTTTTCTAAGGCACTAATAGATTCGTGATAGTAAGCTGTTGCTGTTAACTGGTTGATGTTAAGTAACTTACACACTTCTTGCATTGTTGATGATATAAATTCCGTACCTCTGTCAGTTGCAATTTCACGTAGCACGCCGAATAGAGGAATGAAATTCTCTACAAAAGCTTTTGCTACGCTAACCGTATCCTTACGTTCTAGGGGATAAGCTTCAACGAACTTTGTGAGTTCGCATTGTATTGTTAAAATATAATTCTTATTATAATAATCCTTATCTAAGGGTCCAACTATATCTAAGAAAACTTTATCGAAGGCAGCCTCAGCTGTCGTAGTAATGATCATGGGTTCTTTTATGCTTACAGAATGCTTCTGCTTCTGACACTTTTGGCATTTTTTAACAAAGTCGATGACGTCACGCTCCATGCCCGGCCAGAAATAATATTTTTTAATGTTGTTGGTCATCCTTCGTATACCGGCAAAAGCAGCAGTAAGCAACTTTTCGGTTGTCAGTCCGATTGTTAGTGGGAGTGTCTTTTAATGTCGTATTTATATCGTTTTTGGTATCACTATCCGTACGTCTAGTTTGCGCTCGTGTCAACACATTTATTACCCGTTCGTTCATTGATTTTAAATCATCTGATGACAAAACTACTCGAGATAACGCGTCTGCAGTTGCGTTATCTTTACCTTTTACATATTCTACGACAAAGTCGTACTCTTCTAAACTTAGTCGAAATTTAGTTAATCTGCTAGACGGATCATTCATGTTAATAGATACACCAACGGCCTATGATCAGTCAAAATTCTAAATTTTTTTACCAAACAAATAGGGCCTAAAATATTTAATAGACCATACTATTGCTAGCATTTCTTTCTCGATTGTTAGATAGTTGAGTTCGGCTTTATTTAAACCTCGACTAGCGTAAGCTACTGGACGACCGTCTTTATTGCAAAGTACTGAACCGATTGCTACCCCTGACGCATCGGTAAATAATTGAAATTCATTTTCTATTGTAAAATCTGGATATTGGAGTACTGGTGGGCTAGAAAGACATTGTTTTAAATATTTGAAAAAATTTTGACAGTTATTTGACCAAAGGAAATGTACAGTTTTCTTACATAATTGATTTAATGAACTAACGATTTCCGCAAAGTTGGATATGAAACGGCGATAATAATTAGAAAAGGCAACAAAGCATTTAACTTCATCACTTGTTTTTGGGATGGGATAATCATTTAATACTTGTATTTTCATTGGATCCGGTTTTACACCTTCTGCAGCGACGACGTGCCCCAAATATAACATTTCTTTCTTTAAGAATTTGCACTTTGTAGGATTTAACTTGAAATTAACTTGTCTAAGTCTAGAGAAAACATCAATTAGGTTTTTATTATGAATGTCTAAATTTCTACCAAAAACAATTAAGTCGTCTAGATAAACGAAACATTTTCCGTAGTTGAGGCCGGATAAAGCTACAGTCATACCTCGTGAAAATGCGCTTGGGCTAGTTTTTAGGCCCATAGGCATGCGTTTCATACGATACTGTTTATCATTATATTAACCATTATGTAAATCCAAGTGACTAAAGTAGATGGCTCCTGATAAGGAATCCAATATGTCCAAAATATTAGGTAGTGGAAACCTATCATCGTAATTTCATTGTTTAATTTGCGATAGTCGACCACTAGTCTATATTTTCTTTCCCTGGAATCAGATTTTTTCGGAACTAAAAGAATGGGGGATGACCATTAACATTTAGCTTCTTCTATGACGTCATTGTCCAACATTTGATGTATCTGTTTTTAATTTCCGTGGTTTGTGATTTTGGTAGGCGATACTGTTTTGTATAAATGGGAATGGTGTTTGGTTTTAAATGTATTGATTGCTGATAAATATTTGATGTTGAAAATTTGTCGCCTTCGAGGTGAAATATATCAGTATATAGTATAAAGTAAAGCAGCATTATCTAATGTCTGTAGTGGGGTAATTGTGTGTGCTGTGGTTCTGGGTTTTTATCCTTTATTTATGGATCTGTGGGTATTTTTTTGTGAAGATGTATGTATATATTTTTTATTTTTTTTAATAAGTGATGCTTTTGTGTGCACTACCTGTCTTTTGTTATAATCCTGTGCTTCTCTTCATACCAAGGTTGTCTGGAAGAGATCACATTAGTGATAAGACCGCCCTTTGTACTATCTACCATATTTTTTGTATCTATACTTGTGTTCTCTGGTGTGCAATAAAGAGTTTTGTATTGTATTGTATATCTGAATAATTGGCGCATATTTTTTCGATTTCCAACCGTTCTTCCTTATTAAGTTCATTTAAATTGAAATGAGGAATAAATAGCCTTTTAACTCGGTCGGAATTTACGGTACTCCTTTCAAAGGAATGGACATCATAATCGCTTAATTTTTCGATATCTTGGTTAAAATAACTTAAATTGATTTCCTCTTCGCGTGTATTTAATATTTGTATTGGTATCTTCCCGTTATTCAAATTAAATTGACAAATGTATCAATGCAATGTAATCATATTTAAATGTAGGTACCTGTGGGTTTCTTGCCGTTTCTTTTTCCCATAGATGGTCATTTTCCTAACTGAAGCGGCATACTGACAGACAGACGACATTCTTTCTACTTATTTGTTCCGAGCTCAGGGGGCGACGCGGGTAGGCCAGCTGATGCGTGCGGGTGTGAGCGCCGGCGGGCTGGCTGGGGCCGGGCGCGCGCCGCACATGATTCGCCTAGGCGTTTATGTGCGTGGCGCGTATCGGTGCCCGGTGTCTCGCCGGAGTTAGCCCTCGTACGCGCTGATCGGTCTGCATGCGTCGCCCCCTACCTGGATGAGCTCGCTTAACTTCCCTTTGTTTTCCGTTAGATTTTTGACTTTTGAAAAGAGATTAATTAACGTAATCCTAATTCAATAAATACTTTTCATTCAGAGAAACAATAGCACCTGCATAAAATACACCTTCGCATAATTGTTTTGGAAGTATTACGCAGTCATTCATTTCGCTCGTAGCTACGTAGTGTATAGACTCGGACCTAGGGGGTATTCCTAAACAAACCCGAGTGTAAAGGTAGTGTTATATAAGCATCTTGATTAATTAAATTTACTGTATTTAATTCTAAATTTATATTGCTTTTATATTTGTATAAGAAATCTAAACCTATTATTCCATCGCTTGAGCAACACAAGTCTTTGAACATACCCCACGAAGCAAAGTTCACCGCATATACCTTGTGTCTTCACTTCCCCAATATGGAATGGTATGTTATGCTGTATCAATGTCTCGTACTTCACCGCGCTGAGTGACGCACCCGTATCAATTAGCCAAGTGCACTTATTGTTACCAAGGTGTAATTGTACTGAGTTATAATAATTATAATGACAAAGGTTGGAATGGTTGCAATTATTCATTTTACAATTTTCAAGAACGAAAAAACTGATAATCGTTGTTTTCGATTTCTTTGCTTTGTTCCGGTTTTACTTCTTGTTGACTATTGTCTGAAGAGTTTTGATCGTTTTGGGTGTCACTATTCATATAATACATACGTAAGTCCCGATAATACTTTCGTCCGCGGTAGTTTTGTCTACCACCGCGATTCCCGAATCTACCTCGTGCATTAAACGTGCCGCGATTAATATTTGCATCCCCGTCATGGGTTGACGAGTTACCATACCTATTTGTATGACTTTGAAATTCGCCACGATTAGAATTTCCGCGGATTTGGCCACTATAAAACGTTCTATTATAATATCTTTTTCCGGAAAAATTCATAACAGTTTCATCGGAAAAAGATGATGTTTCATCGTCAAGGGCACCTCTAATAGCGTCTTTTAGGCTATCGTAGTTTCTGGCTGAAATAATGGTGCTGAGATGACCATTTCGCAATCCGTCGGAAAACCTCTTAATACCTGTTTTTTCGTTTAACGGTTTTAACACATTAAATTTTGTGGTATCTCCATCTGCTTGCGAAATTGTCAAATCATCGAATAAACGTTCAATTTGCTCACCGAATTCCTGAATACTCTGTTGATTTTGTGTAGCCCGTAGCAATTGCTGTTGTAGAGCGGTGAATGACTTTTTAGACAGCAGATACTTCTTTATATAATCAACAAGCTGCAACACAGTCGTATACCTTTGAGATATACGCAATTTTGCTTTTTCGGAGAGACGTGTTTTAATTACAAAATTAATTGAGATCAGTTTTGAATTTTGGTCTAACATGGAGTCATACAATTCAATTACAGAGATTATTTGTTTTGTTACTTCTTCACTGTCATTCATGATTGGTATCAAGGACACAACTGTTTTCAAATCAATTTTTTCACAAGTAGACATTTTGGCACAGTTATTGGAAATGTCTTCTGTTGAACTACTTTGATGGGTTTGTTTACAAAAATTTATAATATCCTCTATTTCGTTTGCAGTGTACTGGTCAAAGTGTTCATTTATAATCGACAAATGATTTTCAAATTTTGTATATATTTGTGTAGCTTCTGTTAACATTTTCCTACAAATATCACATATACGTATCACGTCTCTTTGGACCTACTTTTCTTAGGTTTTCCTTAATTTTTGTTAGCTCATCAAAATACAACACAAAGTAGTCAGCTATATAATCTAGTTATGGAACTGCACATATATTGCCCATTAAACACCACACTTTAAAACACAATCTTCCATGCTGCTAAATAATTTCATATTTTTCTTCGCGTTCACGACGGCGACGTAAAATATAACTGTTTTGCATTACAACAAAACAGATATTATGTGTATGAGAAACACACAGCGTTGAGTGAAGAAGCTGTCTAAGATTTTACCTTAATAAACGATGCAAACATACCAATCAATCCGCATATTACCTCCTTGTTGCTCATTCCAGCAGCAGTGCGGCTTTACTACTTCCATTGAAGCGCGCTGAAACTTGTCATAACATGTTTACCTCATAGAAGTCTTCATGATCCACCAGCAAGAACCTTGCTGCAACGCTGTGTGTTTCTCATACACATAATATCTGTTTTGTTGTAATGCAAAACAGTTATATTATGTTTCTTCGAAACACACAGCGTTGAGTGAAGACTTGTTTGTTTACTGCTGGTGAAAGAGGATTGCAGACGCTATGTGAACAAACAACTGAAATAATATGCAATTTTAATGTTTAGTTTAGGTATTCTGAAACGTAAAACATTTTAGTATGTCACAAATACCATGACTCCTTTTAAAATTTTATAAATTTCTGTATGTTATTCCACAAATCAACATATTATATTGCTAATGACATCAGCAACAATTGTAACCTTAACAATAACCATAAGAATGTATAGTTGAATATAAGAGTCTTATTAGGGAAGCCCTTACAATAAATAGTAACTTTAACAGTAATTACACATAATAGTTAATCACTCCACAACAGTCTCTGGTTTTAAATCAGGTAATGAACACCTTACCAAAAGTAAAAATCAATATGAAATCTGAGCTGAGTCTGTTTTTCTGCCAACCTGATGACAGTAAAATTTTTGTACATTATATAACTCTTCCAGTTTTCCCTACTTGTCTAAGGGTTGTTCTCTAGGAAACTCCTTGTTGGTGCCTCCATGTTCTCCATAAATAAAGATTTAGAGGGACTGGTATTTAGAAATTCCTTTTTTAATTATATTTTAATAAATGTTTCTTTTAATTCACATTACATCACCCTAAACCTTCTGAAGGCCAGGAACTAGCTATATTTCTAGTTACATTATTTTTAAAAGACATTCTAACCTGTACAGTAGGTATATTTAATACGAGTTGGTTATTTCCACCATTGTGCCCCATTAAAAGAGAATATATGATAAAACTTTACGTACAGCAGATTCTAAAAGCTATTTCTCTGAGTAAACCACAGCCCAAGAGCAGCCTGTGTTTGACACAAAACTATTATATTACTGGTTAAAATAGTCCACCATCTCCCTATGCACACTGCATGACATGTCAAGAAGAACGGCTTTGACTCTTCTTCTGGCCTCAGGAAGACATCTGCATAATCATACACTTGGAAATTTCTGCAAACAATATTACTCAGGAGGAGGAAAGGATAATACTGTGCACAAGTTCAGATCATTGCATTATACATATTCCAGTTATTAGTATACTAGTTTGCAAAATTCCTGAATTAACAGTCTGTTACATCTTAGTAACCAGTACCTATAGGTACTTATGAGAGCATAACTCTCTCTCTCTTTCCTCTAAACTACACTGAGTAGCTTCACCCCCTCCCCCTCTCCTTTTCCAAGTCAAGATTTGCAGTTTGTCCACTTGTGGAGGGGTGAGGGTCTCCCAATTGCGAGATCTATCAGGTTTTCGCTAATTCTTTACTGGTACCAGCTCCTTCAGAGCTCGGGCCCCCAGGTAGGGCATCCAGGCGCACTGAGTCCAGTACGGCGCAATTAATATGTAAAGTCTCTCTGCCGTGTTCATGTGATTGAGAACTCGCGTTATCAGATTAGGCGGAGGCCACGCTAGCCGAAATTTCCGTCTTACTGAATGCATCGCAATATTTCGTCAAGTCATCGTTTGAGTCCCAAGTGACATATTCTCGCCCAACGGCCGAGTCAACAGTCTGGGACGCCCACGAGGCCTCCGCGGCCTGGGGCAACAGATGCCATTTTGGCACGGGTTTGTTTCCTTAAAGGCAGTCGGCTATGCCGTTGTACCTCCTCACTGTGAGGGTGATATTGAGCCGATACTATTTACGAATCAAGGCCTTCGAGGGCTGGGGTAACAGATGCCTTTCCGGTAAGGGTCTATTTCTTAAAAGGCGGTCGGCCATGCCGCTATACCTCCCTGAGAGGACCACCAGTGTGAGGGTGATGACAAGACGATATGTTCACAACACGGACGCCCCAGTTACGAATCAAGGCCTCCGAGGCCCGGGGCAACAAATGCCATTCCGGCAAGAGCATTTGGTAAAAGGCGGTCGGCTATGCCGCTGTACCTTCCCGAAAGGTACACCGCTGTCAGTGAGATGTGCAGTCAAATTCAGAAGAGCGCGGGAATGAGTACCTCCGTCTGTTGTAAAAGGCTATTTACCTAGGTGGCAACTAAATTATGTAACACCGTTAAAGAACTTACATTCAATACTCAAATGTTTTTTGAGTTTTACATTAAAACTCGCCCAGCGTATGAGAAAAAGAAAATCCCATTATTTATGTTTTAAACCACATAAAACGTTAAAGAAGTGCCCATTTGAAAGTGAGCTCACAAGTCTGTATTGCATACAAATTCTGTATCTTGTCAGGTGTTTAAAACTGCTGATTTGACCTGCAACTACATACAGTAATGTTCTGTTATATGGACTGAACTAGAATGTTTACACACTAAAGGCTTGCTTCATGGACTTTTACAGCTCCATATACGGCAAACATCACCATTCAGATTGTAACACCATCATCTCTGATATGATGTCCAGATGTCTAACAGACTAAGATTGTCTAGGTAAGCTCCCCATCGTGCATCCGCTGCAACTGTGGTAAGTGTGTTACTGGGTTCTTGTGGAGACTTGCTGTTCTGTTATTTATAGCACGTTCCAAAAATCTCAAATAACGATTGAAATGGCATCGACCTCCTCTCTCTGGGTCTGCCCTGTCTAAAGACTTCAGAAAGACCTGAGTCCGACGACACTGTAAGCACCCTCGGAATAGTTAGGTTAACTAAATATTAAAAATGTATCCCTAGATAGTACCTCTAATATATCCTTATCACTGTATTGTATACAGGTTGAGGTAGAGCCCCAGGACTGGTTCAAAAATTGAGCTCTGAAATTGCCACTGTGTCTGGTTTTCCAGTGTCACCCTATTCTGGTGGGCTATTAGAATATCAGCAAAATAGACCACCGATGAGACAGTGAGATGCATCTCTACCTCTCTATCATCCAACTGGTGACCGCTGCAAACAGTCAGAGTTCAACCCTCAGGGGGTCGGCCCTCATTAGGCCAGTTTAACTCCTAGTAATCATTATTACCACATTAAATATTTATTGGGATATGGAAGTAAGCATACATTACTGACTGACTGACTTATCAGTTTAAAATGTTGTTCCTCTAAGGAGTTTTTTTTTTTTTATAATTTAAAAAGATTTGTTATTCCTACAGTACCCAGACTCACATTGGGTTACTATACCATCATAGTAAGTAAATAGTAATAATTCCACAGATGGGAAATTGCAATGGTTTGATTTATAGGGAAAATTACATAGATTACCCGTTATTATCTTCCATATAAATGGATTGCTTCCAAATGGATCTGTATTTGCCTACACATGTTCCTAATCCTTTTTTTTTTTTTTCTTTTTTTTTTTTCTGAATTTCTATCAGTGCTTATACTTAATTAAATTATTATTGTTTTTTATAATAATTTTTTATTGTTATTTTCTAAAGTAATTTGGAGCATCTAACCAAGTCTGCCTACCTGCCAGGAATTGAATAAGAGGTGAAAAAGCATCCTGGCTACATAGATCCTCTGAACGTAGAGGTATACTTATAAAGAAAGCTCTTAACTTTAACTTTGGGCTAAGAGTTACGTAACAGAGAACTGGGATTGAGATCTTGTGGGTTAGCCGCTACCCAATTTACTAGGTCCTGTTTTAATAACTAGTTCATGGTAGACCTATGTTTGAGAGACCAGGCAAAACTCCCTCTGTGATGGCTAAATAGTCCATAGTCTTATAAATGTGAGAGAGTTCTTTTCATATACTTTAATTTATTTTATACCACTAAAATGGCAAACATGCTCACAGCCTGATGGTAGCAGGTACAGCAATCCATGGACACTTACAACACCAGAAGCATCACATTGCACAAATCCGCTTTAGGTATTCAACCTTATGGTAGATTTATAATGAACACTGCTCCAAGCATACCCTGGCATAAGCCGGGAAAGATGATGACTCGTCCAAGCCGGTGAGCCAAATTGTTGTAGGGGAGTAAGATCTACGATCCTTCTTATTAGTCTTCAGTTCAACTACTTCTCTATCAATTTCTGTACTAATATTACCTACATAGCTGTTATATAATATCTCAGAATATCCTATGGAATTTACAAGGAAGTTGTCTGTCGTTCTCTCTCATGTTATTTACTACTAGCTCCAGAAAAGTTTTCTTTATTTCTTTTACACTGACTAAGAGTCAAAAGTCCTCTTCTGTGTAACATTTTGTACATATATTTTATTTTATATTATTTGGATGTCTAACACCTTGTAACAATAATATAAGTACAAAAGCATAACTTCCATAATTTACTTCAAGCATTTACGAGACACCACAGATAAATTTCACAAATAAGAGGTAACTGTGCAAGATGTATGTAACTATCCTTTCTTGTTAGTTATTTAGAAAGACAATGCGCGGGTGGCAAGTATACAAGGACGCTGTGGTGCGCGGAAGCTACACCTTCATCCTCCGAGGATGTTGAGCTCCCACCATCCGCCTCATCATTGGCTAAAAGACGATGAGGGATGCCCAGCAACACAGCTTCGTCCGGAGCACCCGCCCGGCATCAGTATTTACGGCCTCGACTTACCGATTTTGCACGCTTATTGCACAAAAACACATCAAAAACACAGTTACCAAATTACACAACACAATTATACATATTTCGCACCGAAATAAGTAATAAAAAACTATTTTTCAAACAAATATAAGATTTTGCATTCATTGCCGGCAAAATCTGTAGACGCTATGAGGTAAACATGTTATGACAAGTTTCAGCGCGCTTCAATGGAAGTAGTAAAGCCGCACTGCTGCTGGAATGAGCAACAAGGAGGTAATATGCGGATTGATTGGTATGTTTGCATCGTTTATTAAGGTAAAATCTTAGACAGCTTCTTCACTCAACGCTGTGTGTTTCGAAGAAACATAATACTCGTAGCTCGACGTAAAGTCAATTCCTTGACCTCTCGTGCTATCATTCGTTTATGGCACTTCATGTACAATCGGTAGGTAATAATTAGCCCTGCAAGTACTAACAACATGCACATTAAAATCAAAATTATATTGGTTGTACTGGCATGAATCTTCAGCTCATTTATCTCGGCGCTATTAGAGCCGCCAGCGGCAGAACGCCGCTATCACAATCTCCTCCTTTTCACTGGATTGACTTGAACCCATTTTTAAATATAATTATATGCTCGACACACAACAGTACGCGAATATTACAATTACATTTGATTGTGTCATTTTGTATAAACTTATTTTTGCAGATCACTTAATGTTTATGATTAACGGGTTCATATTAGAAGGCGCGCGGGCCGGCCGGTCGCCCGGTTTCCTGTTACCGGCTGGCAGGGTCGCCATGTAAGGCCGAGACGTTATGTAAATAAAACGATGTCCGAGGTTGAGATAGTATTGGCTTTATTAGTAATAAGACAAGCCTATTTATTACATAGTGTACATCTTAAACATAATAAGTATACATACTACAGGGGCGTGCTGACAGAGTCTCGACGTTACGACTCGGGCGGAGTGGCGGCACTTCTTGGCGCGACCGCCGCCGAGGAGTGACGCGTCTTGAAACTGTCTCCACATTCGTTTATAGAAAGTGTTATTTACGTTTGAAAATAAAGTAATTTTAAAATCACCTTTGAAATAAGAAAGTTAATTACCTCTACTGCTTACATTGTGATACTGCTCTGATTTCAAGTAAAATTATAAGTGATGTGTGAACCAAATATCACGCGTGTTACAAACTCGATATTGCATGAAAGAAACGTTTACGTAAACACGCGGCACGTTCCGCTGACGCTACACTGCATGGTGAAGCCGTGTGCAATGTTGATCGAGGTCGATGCAGTGTCAGCGATCTTCATAGATTAGCATCGCGTAACACCTCCCCCGAAGAGCAGCCACCACCGATGATTTTCGTGGTGAATTGAGGTGGGGGTTGATTGCAGATTGTCCTCTCTCTTGGTTCTGGAAATGCATAGATCCTCTCCCGATGACTTGGGCATTCTTGTGGGATTTCGTCTGACGTCTTTGGTTTTGAGCCGTATTTCTGATAAACCCAGTAACTAATAAGTACTAAGGTTTAGATCTAAGGTAGTATATGTGAGGCTGGAATAAGGACTTGGTATTATTATTAAGTTCAGGCCTGATTGCTAATAATTGACTATCGATAAAATACATTTTTCCTGTAATTTATCTAAACTAACATATTGGATGAAAGAATGATGGCGAGATAAAATTCTAGTTTGGCCTAATTTAAAGGGTAGGACACCGGGTCCATTGCCCAAGCTCTCAATTCCTATTTTCTGCGCTAGAGCTGTTCGCAGGAACAGATGAAGGGCCAGGAGCATCCTGCAACAATTGGCGGTTTTAGGGACTCTTTCTATGGGAAGCTGTGCGTCCCGTGTTATTAACAATTTACGATTAAGACCTATCTTACATCCCCAATTTTCTAGCAAATCGAAGCCTAGGAGTCCGTCGAAGTAATTATGAAATTTATATACAAATTATGTAATATCGGTATTTTCTTTAAATTCTGGAAAGCATGGTAAAGTGATAGAGTGGTTATTCTTAGAGGTCCCGTGAACGTTGGTTACTTCGAAGGGCTCGTAGTTTAATAGTATATGATTAAAATATTTTTTAACTGCTTCAGGGCTAAGGAACGATTGGTTAGCTCCCGTATCGATCAGTAGTTTAATTGGTGGGTCAATAATCCTTATAAACCCGAGTTGTCTCTGAATGTGAAGATTGGGACACCTGCTGAAAATTTTCAGTTGGTGTACCCTCCTGATCTACCTCTTCTACTACCGGGCTGTCCTGGTAGGAATATAGATCCTCATGATATCCATGGTCAGGGTACCGTTCAGTAACATAGTAATTAAATAGTCCTGATCGTAGTGCTGACTATAGTTATTACAATAATCGTAATTATAGTCAAACTCATTCATATTAATTTCCCGGGTCTTAAAATAATTGCTTGGAGGTGGGTTACCAAACTGTCTCCAGTCGCGATCTGATGGTAACAAGGTCATCGGGACGAAATGGCTGACGCTGCTTATAGGCTTTGGGCCGTTATTAAAGTTAAATGATGGTTGAGGTCTAGGGGGCAATTTGAAAGCGTTATTCTGCGGGTTGTAATTTGGCGGAGAGGCCCGCATCATTTGTTGGGTGCGGGTTAAGCCATAGGGTTGTTGCATAGGTACATTAGGCCTCCAACCTTGAACGTGAGGCTGCCTAGACTGCGGCCGATGTGGACTGGGGATATTAAATGCTGATGGCCTTGATGGTCCGGGCATGACAGGAATGATAAAAGGGCCTAACTTAGGGGTGAAGTTATTCAAAGGCAAGCTAAATTGATTAGATTGGGACTGCGGCCAGTCCTTTCCACTAGGCCCGCCTTCATTGCGATATTGCAAGTACAGCGTATTCAATTCGTCCTGAACGTATTTTAGAGCCTTTTCCATAGACTCCGGACGTATACAACGTATTCTAGACCCTAGCGGGTCTTTAAGGCCCCTCAGATACGATTGTACGGTTAGCTTTTTATAAAGCGTACGTTTAGCCTCAATGGTGGTGTTAAGTGTCTCGTGAAGCGAGATGTAAGTCATTATGGTGCTGAAGAGATTCTGGCACCTTTCGTAGAACTCCTGGGGTGTACTAGAACCCTGAGTCTGTAATGATAGGTCGCTATACAAAGCGGTCTTATCCCGATGGTCAGCGAAGTTATTACCAAGGGCAGATCTAATGCCGTTCCAGGTATCTGGAATACCGTTTGAGTTTATGTACCTAGCTGTGGGTCCAATGATCTTGTTTAGGATACCGTTTATAAGGGCTAGGTTCGTGAGTTCATTATCCGGTCCTGCACGAACGTGAGTTAATACTAATTGGTCGCATATGCTAATAAAACGCGTTAACACGTGCGGGTTGCCGTCGAACTCTGGTACTAATCGCAAGGATTTATAAATGGTATCTGTGTCGCTTTGCGCCATACTGTCTAAATTTCTATTGTCGTCTATTACCGCGAGCCTATCCCTAACTCTACCACTATTTTCTGACCTAACGTTTCGAGATTCCCTAGGGTGAAAAATCTTGAAGCCTATAAGTACCTCTTACATAGAAAGTTGACAGTAAAAATAAGAAAGTATGATATCGTGCACACAGATTGAACAGGATAGGAATAAACTAAGGATTAGGTGTATAAGGACTTGAAAGATTCAAGGACTTACAGCATTGCTTCTTCTTGACAAATCGATAGACGGATTAACCTCTGAACTGCAGCACTCGTAGGTTCAGGATACCCGTGGTCGATTGTTCGACACAACTACTTTACAGGTATCCTACCGACTGCGCCAAATACGTAGGCTGCCGCCGGAGGATAAAAAAAAGCAATTTTATTTAATTAAAATTTAATTATAAAGAAAATTACAATATAGTTTAAAACTAAGAGGTGATAGGTGTTCGAAGTGTGAACCAAATATGACGCGTGTTACAAATTAGATATTGAATGAAAGCAACGCTTACGTAAATACGCGGCACGTTCCGCCGACGCTACACTGCATGGTGGAGCCGTGTGCAATGTTGATCGAGGTCAATGCAGTGTCAGCAATCTTCATAGATTAGCATCGAGTAACAATCTTACAAAAAAGTTATAAAATAAACATTTCAGAATTTAAAAAAATTATAAATACATAACAAAGGAAAAACTAATTCAAAATATAATATAATATACAGACTCCTCTTTTAAAAAATCTAGTTCTATTACCGTCTCTTCATCGCCCTAAATTATTTTTATGTAAATATATAAATTTTGTATAGATAGACTCACTTTTTTACTGTTTTATTATATGTAATAGATATACTGCATACTACCAAGATGAAATTTTAATATATCATTCTAGATTACATTATGAATAGATTTGACTAGCGATTTTCAAAATTAATGTATATTATTGACGAAAGAGATAAAAGAAGCGGGGACAAGCAGGCGCTGGCTGACTGTTTATTTTGAGTAGGTAGCAAAATTTCGAGTAAATCAGACGACGACCTTTTTCTTCTAGAAAATGTGTTTTTCAAAATGCGTGAACAAATTAAAATTTCAATATCCATTTTTCAGTACTATGTTGTGTTCCCTTGCAAATTTAGCAGGAAATGGGCGGTCTACTTGCGCTTTTCGGAGCAGGTTTGGCACAAGTATAGAGAGTGCCTGCGTCGATTACCTGCGCGGGCCGACTCCGATAAGCGCTGGTAGATCGGCGCAGGTAGCCGCGTTCTACGTGTATACGCCCTAAGACGGGACCTAAACAGGGGGCTCTTTAAAAAAATATAAACGTCACTTTTGCTCGAGACTCGGCTGCAAACGGTTGTGTGGCGATTGTATGATCAATTTTGAATTTCTGTATCATTTTATTAATTGTATCCATTAAAATCTTAATTTCTAGCATTTAACAGTATTTTTTTAATCAATTTCTCGTTAATTAGCTAAAATCAGAAATGGGATAAGGCACTACGTCGTATCTTTTCGTCTTTAAAATAGCGGGTACCGTTTAATTTTTTAAGTGGCAAAGACTTCTGTATATGGACCGATTCATTGTGCAAATGCAATGAAACTTCTTCATTGGAGCTAAAACTGCAATGGAGCTCCAACGTCGTCTCAGTGACGTTTCGGCCATGTATACGAATGGTCGTTTCTTTACAATCTAAGAATGCCGAGTTGCGTAGGAAACACATGCACTAATTCCAATAAACAGTAACCAAAAACAAGGATGGAGTATCTCTTTTCCGTAAAGTATAACAAACATAATGTATTACTTGTAAAACAAATGTTTTTAGCATTTCTAGTATTTAGTGTTTATTGCTAAATTATGAATCGGTCATGATTAGTTGGTACGTTTAATCAAATTCAATGCACTCCATCTGCTTGTTTTTTATTTGGACGTCTTACATATATGCGCACTATGTGACTTTGCACCGTCGGCATAATGCCGTTGATTTTGTTTTCGCGAAACAGATATAATTATAGATAAAAATAGATAATAGATGAGTATACATATTAATCAATGACAATAATATCGTAATGTTATGTAGCTTCGAAGCAGTCAAGATATCAATAAAAACTTGTTGTAAATATTTTAAATCTTTAAAGAATTCTACAACAATAAAAGTGGCACAATTTTGGAGGTAAAATGATAAAACTTATCTAATGGTTGGAATTGAAGGTTGGATTTGTAATTGAATCCCAATTACTACTGTTTATTTTATTTTATTTTATTTTTTATTTTGTTTATTAACATGAATCAACAGCTTTCTTTTGTTACAAATGTATACTTAGTCTATTATTCCATACATAAGCCAATTACTGATTCACACTTTGTTTCCAGAAAAAATAAAATTTAAGCTATATGGGTAGGTATGTTTAATTTTAATTAAATCTTAAATAGGAGGTAGAAATAAATTTGACTCGTAGCAAATCTCCCTGCACGGAGAAGTAGTTGTGAATGTAAGGTATGAATGTGTTTTTGTAAAGTGTAGGTAAGTGTAGTGTGTGTAGTGTGTTTGTGTGTATGAGAGATCAGTGAACACAGTGTAGGTACTCGGTGGCGGCGAGAGAAATGTTTTGCTCGATAAGCGTTGGTTCACATGGCAATGAGCATCGGTGGCCTAATGGTTACGGAGTCCGACCCGAACCCCGAAATACCGGGTTCGAACCCCAGAGTAAGTAGTATTATACAAAGTTGATTATTGTGTCATATGTAATTAGTTTAGGGCCCCGTGACGTTTTTTTTTTTTTATATATATTTGCCGTAAATATTGTCGATGAAAATTGATTTAAAATAGCACGTCTAAAACTATTTTTGGATAGACAGAATATATCTAGTTGCGAGAAATGTCTATTATATGAACGCGGCAAGCGATTGGTCATGCTATTTGCTATATAATTTGACTGGCTCTTTTGGTTATGGAAGAGAGCTGTATGCCTTGTGCGTGTATTAGGTGCTCGAATACTCAATATTTTAGCCGTAAGTTGAGGACAGTCAAGTGCGCCCGAGCAAACGTCATGTAGCATTAACATGTCCAAGAGCTGCCTGCGCTCACGAAGATTATTCATGTGGTGTTTTTTGCATAACTTTATATAGTCCTTGTCATTACTGTGAGTTTTAAAATTTATATATTTCATGAATTTCCTCTGAATACTCTCTAAAGCATGCTCATATGTGACGTACTGCGGGTTCCATACAGTACTACAATACTCCAGTATAGAACGTACGTATGCAAAATATAGCGCTTTTATACAACTGACACTGGTAAAAGTTTTAGTAACACGGTATATTGTAGGATCTTACTTTGCCTTATGTAATACTTACGGTTATGAGGACTCCTGTTTAAACGTTGTTTTCAACACGTTGACACTTTTATTCTTAATTTTTCCACCTTTATTAGTTTATTATGGGCATCTTTGGATCTGGCCCTTCAGGCTCTGATTGTCAATCATTATTTCCTGGAAAATATGTTAATTCTGTATTTGATGTAACTACGTTTTTACTAATGTGTTTAATTTAAATTGAATATAATAGCATATAGGGTTTTGCTTTGACTTGTGTTAGTACTTACAGTTATTAGGACTTTTAGACACATTTTTGTGTAGCATGTTGATGTTTTTTATTTTCAATTTGTCACCTTTTATGGGTATCTTTGGATTTGGCCCTTCAGGCTCTGATTGTCCATAATTCCTCCCTGGAAAATTAAGTTTATTCTGTATGTCAGACTATGTTGATTACTACGTTTTATTAATGTTTTGATTATAATAGATTTTGGGGAATGTACTTGTGATATATAGACACCCAAATGATAAAAGTAATGATGGTTTCCGAATGAAAAGCAGGGGGCAATGGCGTGTGTCTGGATTCTTACCTTCGTAACTTCTTGTTTTTTTTAAATATTCTGGATCCGGACGGGCCCCAATGCTTCGGAGGGTTGTTTGTTTCGATGGGGTTTGATTTATATATGGTTTCCAATACGAATTATACACATAAATCCGCATTTTTATTAAAAGCGGGTTCTTTCTGTTATTGTACTCTTGTCATGTCATTTGATGACAAGTGAAATTTTTAATAGTCAAAGAAGATTTTAATCTTTTTTGTGCCTCTCTTATTCTAGATAACTGCTGGATCCAATTCCTCATCAGGTCGGCATGAATTATATCTTTGCTGTCGAACACCAGACCGTCCGAAAATTAATATGGACCATTTCGGGAACTGGCTGGTTGACTATGACTACTGGCCAACAAGATCTTATCTTCCTTTGTGCCAAATGGTTCCAGAAGGTTTTTAAACGAGGACCCGAGCCTTCAGTAGAGGAAGCAGAGAGGGATTCAGTTCAGTTTTGTTTTCCCAGCCTTCGGCCTTGGAGGTGAAAAGTTTATAACGTGACGTTACCTTGAGATAATAAATCGCCAAAAGTTATTATGTGTGCGGTATAAATCTAAAAAGTATATGCTATGCAGCATCACATTCTATCTCCGAAGACCCAGTTCTAGGGGTATGCACCTAGTCGCATGAACCACCAACTCCTACAAGAATCCCAAGCTGACGTAGTCGCTCAACCAGTTCACAAACCGGTACTTTCGGTCTGCGTTGAAAAGTGAAATAAGTGCGCCAGCCCGGACAGAAGGTTATGAGGACAAACTCTTTTTTATAACGTTTGTGCTTTTGTAGATTATTTTTGATAAATTCCTTGTTTTAAGTAGATTACAGATGGACTGAATACATACCCACTACCCTGATTCTTTTGTTTTCTTTGCTCAAGGGGTCGGCTACCGACCTCCAATTAATCTCTCATAAAATAGCTTGCTACTGACCTCTAACAGAGCATTCCTTATTTTACAACTGAACCTGACCCACTGCTAGGCAGTTTGTTACGTTACAGTTTGGCGCCTTCATACGTGGTATTTCAGTCCAGAAGTAAATAGTTATACTAGTAATATATTCATTCACTTATTTTGCGTAAATGCGTAAATAAAATCTTTAAATATATATATTAATATTCATACTCAACACTCTTAACATACCATTATACTTACATCTATACTACGTTGGCATCGGTTCCAGGGCTACACTCTGGCGGTGCTAGCTTGCATAACATCTTACTACGTTGGCATCGGTCCCAGGGCTACCCTCTGGCGGTGCTAACATAACTACTATATATTTCTCTAAATTCTAAAGCAAGACAAGCACTGTCTCTAAATTAGATAGAAAGTATTTCTGTATTTTGGCACTAATATTTGGCTTTTGAATAAGTAATCAGGGCTCGTCCTATTAACTTCATACAAGAACGAGTTAGAATACGAGGTGAGAATACGTTTGGAAACGCCCGCTTTGGAGTTATTTGGACTAAACAAACAAATTCTTCTCATTTCTGAGACTGTTTCGGCTGATGTAATTGAGTCAACTTTGCCACTACATGAGGATATTTGCTCAGATAGTCAGTTTTGCTCTATGTAGAAGAGAGACTTAACTCTCTCCAAAAGAGGTTTATCCTCCAATAAAATTATAACCTACCTAAATCACTTATTTTATAGATTCGAGCGCCTAGACTATGGTGGTTGCTCCCTGTCTCTAAATTCTACAAGAAGACAGGCACATGTCTTTAAAGTAGATAGACAGTATTTCTGTAATTTGGCTCTGGTATTTTGGCTTTTAAAAAAATAATAATGGCACGTACTTTCAACTTCTACTTAAATTCGTAATAAAATTTTAATTACGTAGTTCTACTCGTGGGCTCTCTTATATCGGTTTATTTCTTTCATTTTATTATTGTATGATATAGTTTTCTTTGCCGACTTTAGAATATGTTTATTAATATGCTATATATATCTTCTATCCTATATTATATTTTTGTTTATTTTTTCTGGGTTATGGGTAGGGCCGTCCGGTATAAAGAAGCCTACACCGAGTGCGGTTCGCGACACTTTAAATAAGCCTTAGATGCATCTTCTTAGAGCGGTTGGTGACTCTCCAAACCCGTGTTAGGTCCCGCTTGATTCCCCAAATATTTATTTCTTTAATTTTGTTTTCGTGACGAGTAGGGCCGTCCGGTATAAAAAAGCCTACACCGGGTGCGGTTTGCTACACTTAAAATAAGCCCTTAGCTGCACCTCTTAGAGCGGTTGGTGACTCTACCATTCCGTGTTAGGTACCGCTTGTTCCCTCTAATATTTATTACTTTGATATTGTTTTCATGATGGGTAGGGCCGTCCGGTATAAAAAAGCCTACACCGAGTGCGGTTTGCAACACTTAAAATAAGCCCTTCGCTGTATCTCTTAGAGCGGTTGGTGACTCTACCATTCCGTGTTAGGTACCGCCTGTTCTTTCAAATATTTATTTCTTTAATTTTGTTTTCGTGATGAGTAGGGCCGTCCGGTATAAAAAAGCCTACACCGAGTGCGGTTTGCAACACTTAAAATAAGCCCTTCGCTGTATCTCTTAGAGCGGTTGGTGACTCTACAATTCCGTGTAAGGTACCGCTTATCCACTTGTACATTCTTCTCGTTGTGGATGCTACGAGCGCCCGTAAAAGAGATCAACTATTGAATCCTATTTGCGGTCATCGTGTATTTCACAGATATATATTATAACGTATTTCTTGATTACACAGAACATTCGAATCTGTGAGTCACCCTTTTTATTTATTCTTATTTATATTTATCCTAACGTATTTATTTAATGTTTATTCAAAATATTTTTTTAAGTCGGAAAGGTCTTACTTATTTTAAATGATTGAAGTTTTCCTACTTCCTTAGATTTGAGCGCACGGTTGTGACCGAGCCATGTTTCTTTATGAATAATAAAACTTTACTATTTTCTTATTAAAATAATTACTTTTAACTGTTAAGTTGGGATGTTAGAAAAAAAAAATATTTAAACAAATTACGAATTTTATGTTACTTGAATTTCATATTCAAATTTCATTCTTATTGTATGTAAGCCATTACAATTTTTTTTTTTCTTTTCCTATTAACTAACAATCAAACTCTTACAATTACTGAACACTTCCTTATCGGTCTTGTCTTTTCTTTTCTTCTTGTTTTCTTTTATCTCTGCAAATATTTAAAGATTTTAAATTTTTTTCTTTTTATATGGGTTGTTCCCACATTAATGTTTTTTTACTTTGGTTGTAACTAAGGATTTTCTACATATTACCCATATTTATTTAACTCCCTCTACACTTTAACCCCTCTAAAGGGTTAGGGTTCTTTATTTTGCTTAAACTACTCTAAAGGATTAGGGTTCTTTGTCATGCTTTAACCCCTCTAAAGGGTTAGGGTTCCTCTTATACTTTAACCCCTCTAAAGGGTTAGGGTTGTCTCTATGATTTAACCTCTCTAAAAGGTTAGGGTTGTCTCTATACTTTAACCTCTCTAAAAGGTTAGGGTTCTCTTAATATACTCCAACCCCTTTAAAAGGTTAGGGTTCTCTTAATATACTCTAACCCCTCTAAAAGGTTAGGGTTCCTTTAATATACTCTAACCCCTCTAAAAGGTTAGGGTTCTCTTACTATACTCTAACCCCTCTAAAGAGTTAGGGTGTTCTTGTTTACTTTATCCCTCTAAAGGGTTTGGGTAAACTCTTATCACTCAAAGTGATGAGGAATTACTGGGAGCGGCTGACAACTCCTTAAATAAACCATTGTTTTAACTTACTGACAAAATTTATAAACCTTACTTGTACTTAAGTTGCAAAAAATTTTCTTTATAGGTTCAAATTTTTTTTTTCCGAGTTTTTGGGGTAATATGTAGGATCTTACTTTGCCTTATGTAATACTTACGGTTATGAGGACTCCTGTTTAAACGTTGTTTTCAACACGTTGACACTTTTATTCTTAATTTTTCCACCTTTATTAGTTTATTATGGGCATCTTTGGATCTGGCCCTTCAGGCTCTGATTGTCAATCATTATTTCCTGGAAAATATGTTAATTCTGTATTTGATGTAACTACGTTTTTACTAATGTGTTTAATTTAAATTGAATATAATAGCATATAGGGTTTTGCTTTGACTTGTGTTAGTACTTACAGTTATTAGGACTTTTAGACACATTTTTGTGTAGCATGTTGATGTTTTTTATTTTCA
The DNA here is from genome assembly GCA_905147135.1 of Blastobasis lacticolella. Taxonomy (NCBI): domain Eukaryota; kingdom Metazoa; phylum Arthropoda; class Insecta; order Lepidoptera; family Blastobasidae; genus Blastobasis; species Blastobasis lacticolella. The sequence continues at coordinate 21,892,243 of LR990040.1, forward strand.
ATTTGTCACCTTTTATGGGTATCTTTGGATTTGGCCCTTCAGGCACTGATTGTCCATAATTCCTCCCTGGAAAATTAAGTTTATTCTGTATGTCAGACTATGTTGATTACTACGTTTTATTAATGTTTTGATTATAATAGATTTTGGGGAATGTACTTGTGATATATAGACACCCAAATGATAAAAGTAATGATGGTTTCCGAATGAAAAGCAGGGGGCAATGGCGTGTGTCTAGATTCTTACCTTCGTAACTTCTTGTTTTTTTTAAATATTCTGGATCCGGACGGGCGCCAATGCTTCGGAGGGTTGTTTGTTTCGATGGGGTTTGATTTATATATGGTTTCCAATACGAATTATACACATAAATCCGCATTTTTATTAAAAGCGGGTTCTTTCTGTTATTGTACTCTTGTCATGTCATTTGATGACAAGTGAAATTTTTAATAGTCAAAGAAGATTTTAATCTTTTTTGTGCCTCTCTTATTCTAGATAACTGCTGGATCCAATTCCTCATCAGGTCGGCATGAATTATATCTTTGCTGTCGAACACCAGACCGTCCGAAAATTAATATGGACCATTTCGGGAACTGGCTGGTTGACTATGACTACTGGCCAACAAGATCTTATCTTCCTTTGTGCCAAATGGTTCCAGAAGGTTTTTAAACGAGGACCCGAGCCTTCAGTAGAGGAAGCAGAGAGGGATTCAGTTCAGTTTTGTTTTCCCAGCCTTCGGCCTTGGAGGTGAAAAGTTTATAACGTGACGTTACCTTGAGATAATAAATCGCCAAAAGTTATTATGTGTGCGGTATAAATCTAAAAAGTATATGCTATGCAGCATCACATTCTATCTCCGAAGACCCAGTTCTAGGGGTATGCACCTAGTCGCATGAACCACCAACTCCTACAAGAATCCCAAGCTGACGTAGTCGCTCAACCAGTTCACAAACCGGTACTTTCGGTCTGCGTTGAAAAGTGAAATAAGTGCGCCAGCCCGGACAGAAGGTTATGAGGACAAACTCTTTTTTATAACGTTTGTGCTTTTGTAGATTATTTTTGATAAATTCCTTGTTTTAAGTAGATTACAGATGGACTGAATACATACCCACTACCCTGATTCTTTTGTTTTCTTTGCTCAAGGGGTCGGCTACCGACCTCCAATTAATCTCTCATAAAATAGCTTGCTACTGACCTCTAACAGAGCATTCCTTATTTTACAACTGAACCTGACCCACTGCTAGGCAGTTTGTTACGTTACAATATAAATCCTAAGTTTTTATACGCTCTATCGGTAATGTAGTCTATGTGATGAGCAAAAGTAAGTTTGGCATCCAACAGTACTCCCAGGTCCCGGACCAATTGTTGCCTTTGTATTTGAGTGTTGTTCAGACTATAAGCAAAACTAATAGGAGATGGTCTTCGTGTAAATGATAACAACATACATTTGTCGATATTCAACCCTATTCTATTATCAACGTAATATTGAGAGAGTCTGTCCAGGTCATTTTGAAGCTCAATACAATCCTTGAGAGTGTTTATTTTATGATAAATCTTAGTGTCATCTGCGTACAGAAGGCACTGAGCATGATGAATATGACGAGTTATATCGTATAGGTAGGCGACAAAGAGCAGAGGACCGAGGATAGATCCTTGCGGAATACCGGATGGAATGACTTTGTATCCCGACCTGCATCCGCCAATGGCGACAGCCTGCAGCCTGCTAGACACGTATGACTGAACCCATCTGTGAAGGTCCCCGTGAATTCCAAGCTCTTGCAGCTTCCGCAGCAGGATGACGTGATCAACACGATCAAAAGCTTTTTCGAAGTCCGTGTTGATCACGTCAACCTGAGACTGAAACCCCACACTGTCCAATACATCACCGATAAAGACGGATAAGTTGGACGTGGTCGATCGTCCTTTTATAAAGCCGTGCTGCTCCTCCGGGACACCCTGCATTACCACGTTACAAATATCCCCATAAACAATCTTTTCAAAGCACTTACTTAGAACATTCAGTTTTGAAATTGGCCTGTAGTTGAGAACTTCTCTCTTCGTTCCCTTTTTATGCAATGGAATTATAAGCGCCTCTTTCCAGATTGATGGAAAGATGCCCTCCTTAAGAGAACGGTTAAATAAAATAGTTACAGGTATTGATAATGATTCTGCACATTTAACAAAAAATATAGGAGGAATGTTGTCACTACCTGCACCCTTTCCCACGTCCAAACCCTTTAGCAATTTCTCAATTTGCTCTTTTTGTAACACTAATTTGCTTAATATTTTTGGAAAATTATTATCAATGGGTTTATGATCCTAGTGGCACCGAAAACATGCATTGGAAATAATCGCTAAAGGCGTCGCAAATGTCTTGCAGACCACTAATGTTTTTGGCCTGGTATTTCATTACACTGGGGTAACCTGAGCTAACATTCTTTTTAGATTTCACGAAAGACCACACTAGCTTTGGATTGGATTTAATATTATCTTGGGCTTGAAGCAGATAAGTTTTATAACATTTAGCTTGCATAGATTTTACTCTTGTACGTAAAAGTGCGAAAGCGTTTAGAAATTTATATTTAGGAATTACGTTACAACAATTTTGTATGCTTTTACAATGTTATATTAGCAAGATTGATGACTGACGTCTATTCCAGTGCCACAAACCGGTGGCCAAAACTGGAACTAAGTGTTGCCATATTGAAATGTTATGTCAATGCTAAAAACAGTGACGCTGTCATCGGGTCAAATAAGTTTGTGGCACAAGAGACAGTGCAATTTTATTTTATTTAAAGCCAAACGATTTTGTAGTGTATATTCATATTCATATTCATATTCATTTATTCGTAGTAATAAGCATACATCGTCATTTAAAATAGTTTCATGAATAGAATTAAGTACTAATAGTTGATGTCAGTGTTAAAAAACAATTAATTCAATTAATTAATTATACGCTCTGGTAATAATTCTTTCGGTCTTTCATTCATTCAGTCTTGTTTATTCAGAGTTCATCTGTCATTCACAAGTCAGTCGATCGGGGCAGTCGTTTCCCGACAGTCAGTGAGAGCGTTTATGCCAAGTTGTTAGTTATCTCGGTCTATGTATAGGCAGTATATGTTAAATATTCCAATATATGCTTTAAGCGTGTGCGTGTGTGCGTGCCTCTTGGTGCGGGGATGAACACTACAAAATGGCAACGAGGTGAAAACTGTGAGTCATCTTTTGAATTATGAAAGCAATAAATATTGAGTATTTAATATGTTCTGCGACTAAGAAAAAAAAAGATGGAATAGGTAGTCCACGCTGTAATAGTAAATATGATGAGTAATGGATGGACTGACTTTTGTCAGCTACAAAATATGCACCTATGATTTAAATTAAATGTTGATGCTTGACAACTAGGCTAAATACTTAAGTCTATCGTTTTGATCATCTATCATGATACATAATAATTTTATCAAGATAGTCCAGTGCCTCATGGACACTCGTGTACCAAAATTATTCAAATTAATTATTATTTTATCGTAAATGTAAATATAATTTTATCGAGATGGTCCAATGGTTGATGGACACTCGTGTCTCAATTTGTTATTTATTTTTCTTTATTAAGGAAACAAACAGCTTACAATACTACTTGCAATAAAAGAGAATAAATTACACGTTAGCCAGTGAAGTTTCCAAAGAACAATTTTACGAAAGTTAAGTAATATACATAATAACACCACTTTATGCCACCATAACCGAGACGGTCCAATATCTGATGGACGCTCGTATTGCGAGACGATCCAATGCTCAATGGACACTCGCGATTCAATTAATTATTGCACTTTAAACGAGACGGTCCAATACCTAACACTCGTATTGTAAGGTCCAATACTCTGATGGAGACTCGTATTTAATTATGAGAAGGTCCAGTGGTCAGTGAACACTCATGTTTAGTTTCGAGAAGGTCCAATGATTGATGGACACTCGAATAAAAAGTAACAAGTATATTAAGATGGTCTAATGATGTTTATGGACACTAATTAGTTGTAAGCTAGGCCAGATGGTCCAAACAAATGGACACTGTAAATTAATTGCTAAAGTTAACAGGAATATCAAATGGTCCAATGGAGATTTATGGACAATTATAAATTAAAAACCAAACAAAAATTATTATTTTTAAAACAAAAACAAATACTATCTTAACTTACGTGTAATGGAAACAGTCGTTCGTTTGCGCTTGTCCAAAGGGTACAAGCAATTTGGAGAAGTTGGAAATTTGGAAATTTGGAAATCCATTTACTGGGTTGCTGTGCTGTGGTAAATAGTTTCCCGGGTGGATATAAAACTTTTAATTACCTAGTCATTGTCAATATGTAAAGTTGATTGTAAAGTGACCTGATGAGGTTCGATTTTCGAAGTTCTGGTTGCAATGTGATACCGTCTTTAATATTGTCACTTAAATTAACTTGACACTGACTTTTATGACTTTAACACCCGGTTTCTAAAACGTTAGTCAAATCATTGATTAGCTAACAGACTGTCACATTAAACAAGCTGTTAAATCACTGTGGATTTCTGAAAGGCCAATCAATCTAAAATTAGCTAATCGAACATTAACAGGTGATAATTTTTATCGTCTGGCTACCTCTGCTAAAATCAGTCACATTCATTCACTCATATATGTTTTGTTTCTGTCTAACGCATTGATTTGTCTCTGTCCCCTTTTAGGAGCCTTTTGAAGCCAAAATCTAATGTGATATTAATATTTTAGATGAAACTGATACAGATTGTATAGTTTTCGTGTACAATCGATAATTATCGAAAAAAATATACAGAGCGAAGGTAAGGTAAGCTAAGGCCGAAGCCAGCCTAGCCGAATCCGGCAAGGATATTCTCACTGTGGAGCCCCGAGAGTCGGGAGGCTCTAAACAATGTGACTTTACTAGTCGCGTTTCACTCGTGAAACGCGACGTCGAAGCCCATTTGGATCTCTGAGATCGGTGCGTACCGTTTAACGCGTGCATCACGGCTCAGCGGGTCCGAATTTACCTCAGTTCGATGTCGGGGCTCGGAATAGTCTGTAGACGACTTCCGTTCCTGGCGGGGTGTTGTGCTCGGTAGAGCAGCGTCGTGCTGCGATCTGTTGAGACTCAGCCCTACGCCAGGTGATTCGTCCGTGGACGATGACCGAAAATGTGTGTGTAGTAGAGTCTTCTTATAATAATAAATGAGAGGCTCGGTACTACAACTTTACTGTAGTGTGCTTACAGGAGATGAGTTTTTGAAAATTCTCAATACACGAACACCTTTCGATTTGACGCTCTGCTTCACACGCAAAGTCTCCGACTGAGAATGTGCTTCGACGTTTGAGAATGTTCAATACACGAACACCATAAATGCTGACGCCATAATTTCAATACACGAACACCTTCATACATACATCCTAACCTATCTATCTAAAGTACCTAATCACCGACCGTGTACAATTCATATCTTGGGACCGACAAAATAATATATTTACGTTTCGTATGAAGAAAATGACGGAAATTGTATCTTTAGTGTAAGCAAAATTTACAATTTCTTGGAAACGGCTGATCCGATTACAATGAAATTTCATACGTATAAACAGACAGCATTGAGGCAACTGTCGAATTTTTTTTTTTTTCTCTATCTGCCTTTCTCACAATATTATATCTGGTTGAAGAGCCAAAACTGACGTACAATATAAAATGGGGTACTTTCAAACACACGTACGAACTGTATAATGTATACATTTATTTAGCTTCAATAACTGAGCAGCATCTGGACATACTCTATTTTCGTAATCAATCATTGATTTTGACATGTTAGGTAAAATGCAAAAATTGCTAGCGAGTATGTAATAATTGGCCATTAAAAAGACAAAATCACATAAATAATAGCTTTTCATAACTATACAGGCACACGGGGACGAGTCCGAACAAAATTTTGGCCACCAGACGTGATACCCGACGCGTCTCAGTGATAAGAAGTGAAAAAAAAAGGAAAAAATAAATATAATAATTCTTTTGTATGGGCGCCGGGGAGGCCGAGCCGATGTGCCTAATCAACTGTGGGTGGGTGGGTGTTCATTTTTTTGCGTCCTAGCGCCACTTGCGATACGTCGTTGGATCCGTCTCGATGAGCACATTAAGGATATAACATAAAAAGTCGGACCCCCCATACAAAAAAATAAAGTTATCATCGAAAAACGGTGATTTTTTGTCAATTATTTTTATATATAATTGACAAATAGTACATATCGTCCCGTGTCCGGCATCGTTGGATCCCGCTCGACGGGTACATTGAGGATATACAATAGGAATATTTTTGCTCATAAAGCAAATATATTTCCACAGTTCACCAGGTGTCTGACACCGTTGGGTCCCGTTCGAGGAGAACATGAAGAATAAAATATAAAAAATGCTATCCCCCGTAGAATAAATTCATGTTACGTCCAAAAACAGAGTTTTATTTTTATGTATCGTATAATTTCGTCCAGAAATATCCCAACCTAACCAAACCCAACCTGACCAAAATTTATTACTCGTTTGGTAGCATATTTTGGTAACGAAATAAAATTAATTATTAAAATACCTAACCTAACAAAACATAACCTAAAATAAACATTAGATGAATAGTTGGCATTAAGCTTGTAAATTTCTAATTTTGAACAAAACAATTAACAAAAAATATCTAACCTTACTTAAAAAAATATCTAACCTAACCTAACCTAACCTAACCTAACCTAACCTAACCTAACTTAACCTAACCTAACCTAATCTATCCTAACCTAACCTGACCTAACTTAACCTAACGTAACCTAATGCCGGACTCGGGGGAGAGAGGGTATGCAGGGTAAGTAATGTCACACAGGTACACAGGTACACAGGTACACAGGTACACAGGTACACAGGTACACAGGTACACAGGTACAAAGGTACAAGTACAGGTACAGAAACATTTACACAGGTACAGGTACAGATACATTTACACAGAGGTACAGATACCGGTACAGGTACAGGTACAGGTACAGGTACAGGTACAGGTACAGGTACAGGTACAGGTACAGGTACAGGTACAGGTACAGGTACAGGTACAGGTACAGGTACAGGTACAGGCACAGGTAGACAGGTACAGGTACACAGGTACAGGTACACAGGTACAGGTACACAGGTACAGGTACAGGTATAGTGTATAAAGTGCACAGTGTAAAAAGTACACAGTGTAAAATATGCAGTTTAAATAGTACAAAGTGTACAAAATACACAGTGTACAAGTGTACAAAGTACACAGCGCAAAAAATACACAGTGCAAAAAGTACACAGTGTAAAAAGTACACAGTGTACAAAATACACTGTGTAAAAAGTACACTGTGTAAAAAGTACACAGTGTAAAAATACACAGTGTACAAAATACACAGTGTAAAAAATACACAGTGTAAATAATACACAGTGTTAAAAATACAAACTGTATTAAGTACACAGTGTAAAAAATACAAAGTGTTAAATTTACACAATGTAATAAGTGCGCAGTGTGAATAATACACAGTGTAAAAAATGCTCAGTGTAAATAATACACAGTGTAAAATGTACACAGTGCACAAAGTGTACAGTGTAAAAAGTACACAGTGTACAAAATACACAGTGTAAAAAATACGCCGTATACAAAGTGTGAGAAAATACACAGTGTCAAAAGTACAAAGTGTACAATGTACAAAGTGTACAAGTGTACAAAGTACAAAGTGTACAAATTGCACAGTGTAAAAAAATACACAGTGTAAATAATACACAGTGTTAAAAATACAAACTGTATAAAGTACACAGTGTAAAAAATACAAAGAGTTAAATTTACACAATGTAATAAGTGCACAGTGTAAAAAGTGCACAGTGTGAATAATACACAGTGTAAAAACTGCTCAGTGTAAATAATACACAGTGTCAAAAGTACAAAGTACACAGTGTAAAATGTACACAGTGCACAAAGTGCACAGTGTAAAAAGTACACAGTGTACAAGTGTAAAAAATACACAGTGTACAAGTGTAAAAAATACACAGTGTAAAAAATACACAGTGTAAAAAGTACACAGTGTAAAAAGTACACAGTGTAAAAAGTACACAGTGTAAAAAGTACATAGTGTAAAAAATACACAGTGTAAAAAGTGCACAGTGTAAAATGTACACAAAGTACAAAGTGCACGGTGTAAAAAGTACAAAGTGCACAAAGTGCACAGTGTAAAATGTACAAAGTGTAAAAAGTACAAAGTGTACAAGTGTACAAAGTGTACAAGTGTACAAAGTGTACAAGTGTACAAAGTGTACAAGTGTACAAAGTGTACAAGTGTACAAAGTGTACAAGTGTACAAAGTGTACAAGTGTACAAAGTGTACAAGTGTACAAAGTGTACAAGTGTACAAAGTGTACAAGTGTACAAAGTACAAAGTGTACGAGTGTACAAAGGACACAGTGTAAGAAATACACAGTGTAAAATGTACACAGTGTACAAAGTGCACAGTGTAAAAAATACACAGTGTAAAAAGTACAAAGTGTTAAAAATACACAATGTCAAAAGTACAAAGTGTACAAGTGTACAAAGTACACAGTGTAAAAAATACACAGTGTACAAGTGTACAAAGTACAAAGTGCAAAAAGTACAAAGTGTACAAGTGTACAAAGTACAAAGTGTGAAAAATACAAAATGTACAAAGTACAAAGTGTACAAGTGTACATAGTACACATTGTAAAAAACACACATTGCAAAAAGTACACAGTGTAAAAAGGGCACATTCTAAAAAGTTCACAGTGTAAAAAGTACACAGTGTACAAAAGACACAGTGTCAAAAGTACAAAGTGTACAAAGTACAAAGTGTAGAAAGTACAAAGTGTACATGTGTACAAAGTACACAGTGTAAAAAGTACACAGTGCAAAATGTACACAGTGTACAAAATACACAGTGTACAAGTATACAAAATACACAATGTCAAAAGTACAAAGTGTACAAGTGTACAAAGTACACAGTGTAAAAAATACACAGTGTACAAGTGTACAAAGTGCAAAAAGTACAAAGTGTACAAGTGTACAAAGTACAAAGTGTGAAAAATACAAAATGTCACAAGAACAAAGTGTACAAAGTACAAAGTGTACAAGTGTACATAGTACACATTGTAAAAAACACACATTGTAAAAAGTACACAGTGTAAAAAGGGCACATTCTAAAAAGTTCACAGTGTACAAAGTACACAGTGTACAAAAGACACAGTGTCAAAAGTACAAAGTGTACAAAGTACAAAGTGTAGAAAGTACAAAGTGTACATGTGTACAAAGTACACAGTGTAAAAAGTACACAGTGCAAAATGTACACAGTGTACAAAATACACAGTGTAAAAAGTACACAGTGTAAAAAGTACACAGTGTACAAGTGTACAAAATACACAGTGTAAAAAGTACACAGTGTACAAAATGCACAGTGTAAAAAATACACAGTGTACAATGTACAAAGTGTACAAGTGTACAAAGTACAAAGTGTACAAATTGCACGGTGTACAAATAATACACAGTGTCAAAAGTACAAAGTACACAGTGTAAAATGTACACAGTGTAAAAAGTACACAGTGTAAAATGTACACAGTGTACAAAGTGCACAGTGTACAAAGTACAAAGTGTACAAGTGTTCAAGTGTACAAAGTGTACAAGTGTACAAAGTGTACAAGTGTACAAAGCGTACAAGTGTACAAAGTGTACAAGTGTACAAAGTGTACAAGTGTACAAAGTGTACAAGTGTACAAAGTACAAAGTGTACGAGTGTACAAAGGACACAGTGTAAAAAATACACAGTGTAAAATGTACACAGTGTACAAAGTGCACAGTGTAAAAAGTACAAAGTGTACAAGTGTACAAAGTGTTAAAAATACACAATGTCAAAAGTACAAAGTGTACAAGTGTACAAAGTACAAAGTGCAAAAAGTACAAAGTGTACAAGTGTACAAAGTACAAAGTGTGAAAAATACACAATGTCAAAAGAACAAAGTGTACAAAGTACAAAGTGTACAAGTGTACATAGTACACAGTGTAAAAAACACACATTGTAAAAAGTACACAGTGTAAAAAGGGCACAGTCTAAAAAGTACACAGTGTAAAAAGTACACAGTGTGAAATGTACACAGTGTGAAATGTACACAGTGTAAAAAATACACAGTTTAAAAAGTACAAAGTGTACAAAGTACAAAGTGTGAAAAATACACAGTGTAAAAATTTCAAACTGTACTAAGTACAAAGTGTACAAAGTACAAAGTGTAAAAAGTACAAAGTGTACAAGTGTACAAAGTACAAAGTGTACAAGTGTCCATAGTACACAGTGTAAAAAATACACATTGTAAAAAGTACAAAGTGTAAAAAGTTCAAAGTGTACAAGTGTAAACAGTACAAAGTGTGAAAATTACACAATGTCAAAAGTACAAAGTGTACAAAGTACAAAGTGTAAATAATACATAGTGTACAAAGTGGAGTGTAAATAATACACAGTGTCAAAAGTACAAAGTGTAGAAAGTACAAAGTGTACATGTGTACAAAGTACACAGTGTAAAAAGTACACAGTGTGAAATGTACACAGTGTAAAAAATACGCAGTGTAAAAAGTACAAAGTTTACAAAGTACAAAGTGTGAAAAATACACAGTGTCAGAAGTACAAAGTGTAAAAAATACACAATGTACAAGTGTACGAAGTACAAAGTGTACAAGTGTACAAAGTACAAAGTGTGAAAAATACACAATGTCAAAAGTACAAAGTGTACAAAGTACAAAGTGTACAAGTGTACATAGTACACAGTGTAAAAAATACACATTGTAAAAAGTACACAGTGTAAAAAGTACAAAGTGTACAAGTGTACAAAGTACAAAGTGTGTAAAATACACAATGTCAAAAGTACAAAGTGTAAAAAGTACAAAGTGTACAAAGTACAAAGTGTACATGTGTACAAAGTACACAGTGTACAAGTGTACAAAGTACACAGTGTAAAAAATACACAGTGTACAAGTGTACAAAGTGCAAAAAGTACAAAGTGTACAAGTGTACAAAGTACAAAGTGTGAAAAATACACAATGTCAAAAGAACAAAGTGTACAAAGTACAAAGTGTACAAGTGTACATAGTACACAGTGTAAAAAACACACATTGTAAAGAGTACACAGTGTAAAAAGGGCACAGTCTAAAAAGTACACAGTGTAAAAAGTACACAGTGCACAAGTGTACAAAGTACACAGTGCAAAAAATACACAGTGTCAAAAGTACAAAGTGTACAAAGTACAAAGTGTAGAAAGTACAAAGTGTACATGTGTACAAAGTACACAGTGTAAAAAGTACACAGTGTAAAAAGTACACAGTGTAAAAAGTACACAATGTAAAAAGTACACAGTGTAAAAAGTACACAGTGTGAAATGTACACAGTGTAAAAAATACACAGTTTAAAAAGTACAAAGTGTACAAAGTACAAAGTGTGAAAAATACACAGTGTAAAAATTTCAAACTGTACAAAGTACAAAGTGTACAAAGTACAAAGTGTAAAAAGTACAAAGTGTACAAGTGTACAAAGTACACAGTGTAAAAAATACACAGTGTACAAGTGTACAAAGTGCAAAAAGTACAAAGTGTACAAGTGTACAAAGTACAAAGTGTGAAAAATACAAAATGTCACAAGAACAAAGTGTACAAAGTACAAAGTGTACAAGTGTACATAGTACACATTGTAAAAAACACACATTGTAAAAAGTACACAGTGTAAAAAGGGCACATTCTAAAAAGTTCACAGTGTACAAAGTACACAGTGTACAAAAGACACAGTGTCAAAAGTACAAAGTGTACAAAGTACAAAGTGTAGAAAGTACAAAGTGTACATGTGTACAAAGTACACAGTGTAAAAAGTACACAGTGCAAAATGTACACAGTGTACAAAATACACAGTGTAAAAAGTACACAGTGTAAAAAGTACACAGTGTACAAGTGTACAAAATACACAGTGTAAAAAGTACACAGTGTACAAAATGCACAGTGTAAAAAATACACAGTGTACAATGTACAAAGTGCACAAGTGTACAAAGTACAAAGTGTACAAATTGCACGGTGTACAAATAATACACAGTGTCAAAAGTACAAAGTACACAGTGTAAAATGTACACAGTGTAAAAAGTACACAGTGTAAAATGTACACAGTGTACAAAGTGCACAGTGTACAAAGTACAAAGTGTACAAGTGTTCAAGTGTACAAAGTGTACAAGTGTACAAAGTGTACAAGTGTACAAAGCGTACAAGTGTACAAAGTGTACAAGTGTACAAAGTGTACAAGTGTACAAAGTGTACAAGTGTACAAAGTACAAAGTGTACGAGTGTACAAAGGACACAGTGTAAAAAATACACAGTGTAAAATGTACACAGTGTACAAAGTGCACAGTGTAAAAAGTACAAAGTGTACAAGTGTACAAAGTGTTAAAAATACACAATGTCAAAAGTACAAAGTGTACAAGTGTACAAAGTACAAAGTGCAAAAAGTACAAAGTGTACAAGTGTACAAAGTACAAAGTGTGAAAAATACACAATGTCAAAAGAACAAAGTGTACAAAGTACAAAGTGTACAAGTGTACATAGTACACAGTGTAAAAAACACACATTGTAAAAAGTACACAGTGTAAAAAGGGCACAGTCTAAAAAGTACACAGTGTAAAAAGTACACAGTGTGAAATGTACACAGTGTAAAAAATACACAGTTTAAAAAGTACAAAGTGTACAAAGTACAAAGTGTGAAAAATACACAGTGTAAAAATTTCAAACTGTACTAAGTACAAAGTGTACAAAGTACAAAGTGTAAAAAGTACAAAGTGTACAAGTGTACAAAGTACAAAGTGTACAAGTGTCCATAGTACACAGTGTAAAAAATACACATTGTAAAAAGTACAAAGTGTAAAAAGTTCAAAGTGTACAAGTGTAAACAGTACAAAGTGTGAAAATTACACAATGTCAAAAGTACAAAGTGTACAAAGTACAAAGTGTAAATAATACATAGTGTACAAAGTGGAGTGTAAATAATACACAGTGTCAAAAGTACAAAGTGTAGAAAGTACAAAGTGTACATGTGTACAAAGTACACAGTGTAAAAAGTACACAGTGTGAAATGTACACAGTGTAAAAAATACGCAGTGTAAAAAGTACAAAGTTTACAAAGTACAAAGTGTGAAAAATACACAGTGTCAGAAGTACAAAGTGTAAAAAATACACAATGTACAAGTGTACGAAGTACAAAGTGTACAAGTGTACAAAGTACAAAGTGTGAAAAATACACAATGTCAAAAGTACAAAGTGTACAAAGTACAAAGTGTACAAGTGTACATAGTACACAGTGTAAAAAATACACATTGTAAAAAGTACACAGTGTAAAAAGTACAAAGTGTACAAGTGTACAAAGTACAAAGTGTGTAAAATACACAATGTCAAAAGTACAAAGTGTAAAAAGTACAAAGTGTACAAAGTACAAAGTGTACATGTGTACAAAGTACACAGTGTACAAGTGTACAAAGTACACAGTGTAAAAAATACACAGTGTACAAGTGTACAAAGTGCAAAAACAGAGTTTTATTTTTATGTATCGTATAATTTCGTCCAGAAATATCCCAACCTAACCAAACCCAACCTGACCAAAATTTATTACTCGTTTGGTAGCATATTTTGGTAACGAAATAAAATTAATTATTAAAATACCTAACCTAACAAAACATAACCTAAAATAAACATTAGATGAATAGTTGGCATTAAGCTTGTAAATTTCTAATTTTGAACAAAACAATTAACAAAAAATATCTAACCTTACTTAAAAAAATATCTAACCTAACCTAACCTAACCTAACCTAACCTAACCTAACCTAACCTAACCTAACCTAACCTAACCTAACCTAACCTAACTTAACCTAACCTAACCTAATCTATCCTAACCTAACCTGACCTAACTTAACCTAACGTAACCTAATGCCGGACTCGGGGGAGAGAGGGTATGCAGGGTAAGTAATGTCACACAGGTACACAGGTACACAGGTACACAGGTACACAGGTACACAGGTACACAGGTACAAAGGTACAAGTACAGGTACAGAAACATTTACACAGGTACAGGTACAGATACATTTACACAGAGGTACAGATACCGGTACAGGTACAGGTACAGGTACAGGTACAGGTACAGGTACAGGTACAGGTACAGGTACAGGCACAGGTAGACAGGTACAGGTACACAGGTACAGGTACACAGGTACAGGTACACAGGTACAGGTACAGGTATAGTGTATAAAGTGCACAGTGTAAAAAGTACACAGTCTAAATAATACACAGTGTAAAATATGCAGTTTAAATAGTACAAAGTGTACAAAATACACAGTGTACAAGTGTACAAAGTACACAGCGCAAAAAATACACAGTGTACAAGTGTACAAAGTACAAAGTGCAAAAAGTACAAAGTGTACAAGTGTACAAAGTACAAAGTGTGAAAAATACAAAATGTACAAAGTACAAAGTGTACAAGTGTACATAGTACACATTGTAAAAAACACACATTGCAAAAAGTACACAGTGTAAAAAGGGCACATTCTAAAAAGTTCACAGTGTAAAAAGTACACAGTGTACAAAAGACACAGTGTCAAAAGTACAAAGTGTACAAAGTACAAAGTGTAGAAAGTACAAAGTGTACATGTGTACAAAGTACAAAGTGTGAAAAATACACAATGTCAAAAGTGCAAAGTGTAAAAAGTACAAAGTGTACAAAGTACAAAGTGTACAAAGTACAAAGTGTAAATAATACATAGTGTAAAAAGTGGAGTGTAAATAATACACAGTGTCAAAAGTACAAAGTGTACAAAGTACAAAGTGTAGAAAGTACAAAGTGTACATGTGCACAAAGTACACAGTGTAAAAAGTGCACAGTGCGAAATGTACACAGTGTAAAAAATACGCAGTGTACAAAATACACAGTGTAAAAAGTACACAGTGTACAAAATACACAGTGTAAAAAATACACAGTGTACAATGTACAAAGTGTGAAAAATACACATTGTCAAAAGTACAAAGTGTACAATGTACAAAGTGTACAAGTGTACAAAGTACAAAGTGTACAAAATACACAGTGTAAAAAGTACACAGTGTACAAAATACACAGTGTAAAAAATACACAGTGTGCAATGTACAAAGTGTGAAAAATACACATTGTCAAAAGTACAAAGTGTACAAGTGTACAAAGTACAAAGTGTTCAAATTGCACAGTGTACAAATTACACAGTGTAAATAATACACAGTGTTAAAAATACAAACTGTATTAAGTACACAGTGTAAAAAATACACAGTGCAAAAAGTACACAGTGTTAATAATACACAGTGTAAAAAGTTCAAAGTGTAAAATGTACACAGTGTTAAAAATACACAATGTAAAAAATACAAAGTGTTAAATTTACACAATGTAATAAGTAAATAATACACTGTGTAAATAATACAGAGTGTAAAAAGTGCACAGTGTAAAAAAAAACACAGTGTACAAGTGTACAAAGTACACAGTGTAAAAAGTACAAAGTATGAAAAGTGCACAGTGTCAAAGTGTATAAAGTGCAGATTGTAAAAAGTATACAATTTATGTTGAATGAACGAAATATATGAAGTATGTAAACATCACGAACTGTCAAAAGTACAGTGTGTAAGAAGTACAATTTGTAAAACTTACTAAGTTTATAAAATACATAGTGCATAAAGTGCAAAATGTTTAAAGTGCAAAGTATTTCTGTGTGTGATTCGTTTATAATATTTGTTATATACGCTGTATAACTGTATGCAAATTTATATTTCATTAATTTATATAACAATAACACCGTTTGTGTGTGTGTGTGTGTATGAATAAAAAAAAACACTTATGTTTTAAGACCCCTCAACCGCGCTTGATTATTATGTACAAGTTTCAATTACAGACTGTATGTACATTTCTGCTACAGGTTGTATACATATTTTAATTTTAATAATAAATATAACAATAACAAAACAATTATATAATATGCGTGTGTGTATGAATAAAAATAACACTAATGTTAAATAATAACCCCTTCACTGCGCTTAATATTAAATACAAATTCTTATTACAGACTCTATGTATGTATAACAATAACACTAATCGTTGACCCTTTAGACGCACTCAAAGTGAAAAAAGTATAGAATACAATATTTCTGATAGAGACTGTATAACTGTATACATATAACAATACCACTGTATGTGCGTGTGTGAATAAATATAACACTAATGTTTAAAAACCCCTCAACCCGCTTCATTATTATGTACAAGTTCAATTACATACTGTATATACATTTCTGATACAGGCTGAATGCATATTTTAATTGTATTCATAAATATAACAATAACAAAACAATTATACAATATGTGTGTGTATAAATAAAAATAATATTAATGTTTAATAACCCCTTAACTGCGCTGAATATTAAATACAAATTCTGATTACAGTCATTATGTATGTATATATGTATAACAATTATTACATAATTATATAAATCTGTAAACTCAGTTGTTTTTTCTAACAAAATTGCTTAAGTATCTATTAATTTGTGTAATATATTTTATTATAATAGATTAGTACTTACGTTATATGCGCGATTTATATAGTGCACGTAAGGTTTGCCTGTTATTGGCTTTACATTTGTGTAAATAGTTATTGTTACTATAATTTAAGAGCATTGTAAAAAAAATGAAAATCTGTTGGCAAAATAAATAAATAAATAATAACACTGATTTTTGACCCTTCAGACGCACTCAAGGTCGAAAAAGTATGGAATATTATATTTCATGTACAGGGTACATGTACACATGGTTTTACAATTAATAGTTAATAATTTTTTATAGCAATAACACTGTATGTGTGTGTATGAATAAACTTAACAGTAGTTTGTTTAATAACCCCTTAACTGCGCTAAAAGTTATGTACACGTTTCAATCGCAGACTGTATGTACATTTTTGATGCATGCTCTA
Source organism: Blastobasis lacticolella (assembly GCA_905147135.1). Classification (NCBI taxonomy): domain Eukaryota; kingdom Metazoa; phylum Arthropoda; class Insecta; order Lepidoptera; family Blastobasidae; genus Blastobasis; species Blastobasis lacticolella. Next base: position 21,909,294 of record LR990040.1, read on the forward strand.
TAACTGTATACATATTTTATTAACATTAATTTATATAACAATAACAAAACAATTTTATTATATGTATGTGTATGAATAAAAATAACACAAATGTTTAATAACCCCTTAACTGCGCTAAAAGTTTTGTACAAGTTTCAATCGCAGACTGGATGTACATTTTTGATGCAGGCTCTATAACTGTATACATATTTTATTAACGTTAATTTATATAACAATAACAAAACAATTTTATAATACGATGTGTATGAATAAATTTAACACTATTGTTTAATAACCCCTCAACTGCGCTAAAAGTTATGTACAAGTTTCAATCGCAGACTGTATGTACATTTTTGATGCATGCTCTATAACTGTATACATATTTTAATAACATTAATTTATATAACAATTACAAAACAATTGTTAAATACGATGTGTATGAATAAACTTAACACTATTGTTTAATAACCCCTCAACTGCGCTAAAAGTTATGTACAAGTTTTAATCGCAGACTGTGTGTACATTTTTGATGCATGCTCTATAACTGTATACATATTTTAATTACAATCATTTATATAACAATAACAAAACAATGTTATAATACGATGTGTATGAATAAACTTAACACTATTGTTTAATAACCCCTTAACTGCGCTAAAGGTTATGTACAAGTTTTAATCGCAGACTGTATGTACATTTTTGATGCATGCTCTATAACTGTATACATATTTTATTAACATTGATTTATATAACAATAACAAAACAATTTTATTATATGTATGTGTATGAATAAAAATATAACAAATGTTTAATAACCCATTAACTGCGCTAAAAATTATAAACAAATTATAATTGCAGACTGTTTGTATGTATTTATGTATTTGTGTAAAGCAATAATACTAATTTTTAATTTTTACCCTTCGACGCCACTCAAAGTGAAAAAAATACTGAATATAATATATCTGATGAAGGCTGAATAACTGTATACATATTGTAGTTACATGAATTTATATAACAATAACACTGTATGTGTGTGTATGAATAAACTTAACAGTAGTTTGTTTATTGACCCCTTAACTGCGCTAAAAGTTATGTACAAGTTTCAATCGCAGACTGTATGTACATTTTTGATGCAGGCTCTATAACTGTATACATATTTTAATAACATTAATTTATATAACAATAACAAAACAATTGTTAAATACGATGTGTATGAATAAACTTAACACTATTGTTTAATAACCCCTCAACTGCGCTAAAAGTTATGTACAAGTTTCAATCGCAGACTGTATGTACATTTTTGATGCATGCTCTATAACTGTATACATATTTTAATTACATTAATTTATATAACAATTACAAAACAATTGTTAAATACGATGTGTATGAATAAACTTAACACTATTGTTTAATAACCCCTCAACTGCGCTAAAAGTTATGTACAAGTTTCAATCGCAGACTGTATGTACATTTTTGATGCATGCTCTATAACTGTATACATATTTTAATTACATTAATTTATATAACAATTACAAAACAATTGTTAAATACGATGTGTATGAATAAACTTATATTCATATTCATTTATATAACAATAACAAAACAATTATATAATATGTATGTGTATGAATAAAAATAACACAAATGTTTAAAAATCCCTTAAGTGCGCTTAAAATTATATACAAATTTTAATTACAGACTGCATGTATGTATATACATACATACAGTGCAATGACACTAATTTTTAACCCTTTAGACGCACTCAAATTGAAAATTATATATAAATAGTGAAAAATGTTTACAAGAGTACCCAAAATTTTGTTTAGACTGTATGAATGTGTGTATGTATGTATATATGTATGTATGTTCATGTGTATGTGGGTAAGTATAACAAATTAACACTGTTGGTTAACCCTTGAGATGCGCTCGAAATGATAAAAATGAATATTTTGAGCAATTTTTTTTGTTTTGCTTGCGCATCGAGGGTATAACTTCCACCTGAGTGTGCGCACGCGCAACGCGCGACGCGCTACGCGCGCTCGGCGCTATCGGCACGTCGAAATGAGGGGCCGCGTTTGTAACCGACGTAGTTGGTGATTTTGCTGCGATGACCCAGTGTCCGACCGTGCCACGTGTGTGTCTATTCAGCGTTGCGCTCTCGCTTGCTACACAATATTTGGCTCTGCTTTTAAAATACTACCACCGGGGGGGGCGGTTTTGTTGTGTACTCTACATACACCGCGCCTTTCTACGGGACTTTTTTGGCAGAGTTGGTGGTGATACACACCACCGTGTGCACAAAACACACACCGGGTTTGGGAGGCTAGCCCGGTCGGTGTGGTGTGTTGCGCGCGGTGTGTGTGACTGTTTTTATGTTGTGTCGACCGATTTAACGATTGTGTATAGCACTTGGTATTTCCAATGCGCGAGTCCCTTCAATGGGTATCTTGCGTTACGAACGAGTGTTCGCACAAAAAATCATCGTTAAATTTAAACGGTCGTTCGAAATGCAGAGCGCGCAAAGTGTTGGAAAGTGTCACTGAAATAATGTTGACGCGCGCACTTTGAAACCACGCGCTAGGCGAAATACGCTTGACGTTAAACGTTTCTGTTTCGTCGTTAATGCCGTTTCGTATGACGGTCTCTCCACTACCGGGCGGCAATCGTAGATTTATTATTTAACGCATATGTTAAATGATTATATATAATCGTGAAAACTGTCGCTTGTCAAAGTACACTAACTTGGTGTTCTTGACGCCACTCTACGTTGTCGCTGCGCAAGCCGTAGAAAGTTTGCGTATCGATACGTCAACGAAGAAGTATGATATTGTTAATGTCTACTCTCACTCAAAACAACGAGTCGAGATAGTCGAGGAGTCACGCCGCGTCCGAGGTGTCACGATGCCGAGGGCGATGGTTATGTGCGATTATGGGCTAACGCCTGTACATCGATAGCTCCCTGGTTGATCCTGCCAGTAGTTATATGCTTGTCTCAAAGATTAAGCCATGCATGTCTCAGTGCAAGCCGTATTAAGGCGATACCGCGAATGGCTCAATATATCAGTTTTGGTTCCTTAGATCTTACTCAGTTACTTGGATAACTGTGGTAATTCTAGAGCTAATACATGCAATCAGAACTCTGACCAGTGATGGGATGAGTGCTTTTATTAGATCAAAACCAATCGACGGAGGGCCTTGCGTCCGAAGTCGTTAATTTTGATGAATCTGGATAACTTTTGCCGATCGCATGGTCCACCACCGGCGACGCATCTTTCAAATGTCTGCCTTATCAACTTTCGATGGTAGTTTCTGCGACTACCATGGTTGTCACGGGTAACGGGGAATCAGGGTTCGATTCCGGAGAGGGAGCCTGAGAAACGGCTACCACATCCAAGGAAGGCAGCAGGCGCGCAAATTACCCACTCCCGGCACGGGGAGGTAGTGACGAAAAATAACGATACGGGACTCTTAAGAGGCCTCGTAATCGGAATGAGTACACTTTAAATATTTTAACGAGGAACAATTGGAGGGCAAGTCTGGTGCCAGCAGCCGCGGTAATTCCAGCTCCAATAGCGTATACTAAAATTGTTGCGGTTAAAAAGCTCGTAGTTGCATTTGTGCGCCGCGCTGTCGGTGCACCGCATCCGCGGTGATACTGACACGTTTGCGGAGCATATCGTCGGTGAGCCGACGGTCAAACGCCGGTTCAATATCAAAATCCTATCGCGGTGCTCTTCAGTGAGTGTCGAGATGGGCCGACAATTTTACTTTGAACAAATTAGAGTGCTCAAAGCGGGCTCAAAATGCTGCTTGAATATTTCGTGCATGGAATAATAGAATATGATCTCGGTTCTATTTTGTTGGTTTTCAGAACTCCGAGGTAATGATTAATAGGGATAACTGGGGGCATTCGTATTGCGACGTTAGAGGTGAAATTCTTGGATCGTCGCAAGACGAACATCAGCGAAAGCATTTGCCAAAGGTGTTTTCATCAATCAAGAACGAAAGTTAGAGGTTCGAAGGCGATTAGATACCGCCCTAGTTCTAACCGTAAATATGTCATCTAGCGATCCGCCGACGTTACTACAATGGCTCGGCGGGCAGCTTCCGGGAAACCAAAGATTTTGGACTCCGGGGGGAGTATGGTTGCAAAGCTGAAACTTAAAGGAATTGACGGAAGGGCACCACCAGGAGTGGAGCCTGCGGCTTAATTTGACTCAACACGGGAAATCTCACCAGGCCCGGACACCGGAAGGATTGACAGATTAACAGCTCTTTCTTGATTCGGTGGGTGGTGGTGCATGGCCGTTCTTAGTTGGTGGAGCGATTTGTCTGGTTAATTCCGGTAACGAACGAGACTCTAGCCTGCTAAATAGGCGTCGTCATTTAGGTGTGCGTGGTTCTGCCACGCATCTCACTGGCGACGTATTAAAATTCTTCTTAGAGGGACCGGCGGCTTCGAGCCGCACGAGATTGAGCAATAACAGGTCTGTGATGCCCTTAGATGTCCTGGGCCGCACGCGCGCTACACTGAAGGAATCAGCATGTTCTCCCTGGCCTAGAGGCCCGGGCAACCCGCTGAAACTCCTTCGTGCTGGGGATTGGGGTTTGCAATTATCCCCCATAAACGAGGAATTCCTAGTAAGCGCGAGTCATAAGCTCGCGTTGATTACGTCCCTGCCCTTTGTACACACCGCCCGTCGCTACTACCGATTGAATGATTTAGTGAGGTCTTCGGACCGACACGCGGTGGCTTCACGGCCGTCGGCGTTGCTGGGAAGTTGACCAAACTTGATCATTTAGAGGAAGTAAAAGTCGTAACAAGGTTTCCGTAGGGGAACCTGCGGAAGGATCATTAACGTATCGCAACGAATACTCGTATTCGTATGTGTACACACACATGAATCCATAGTGAACGATCACTAAAAAGTTCCGAAAAAACCGCCACCCGTCGCGCTGCTGCTGCCGCCTGGACGTGTCCGTGTGACTACGTGCAGCGACCGGTGCGAGGGACGGTGTTTCTTTCGGCGTCGCATCGCTCTCAGATTTAGACTGGTGAAAATCCGCGCCACGAGTCACGGGAGCGTGCGTACGTAAAACATATGAAATATTTTGCGGTTTAGTCTTGTGTCTTGCACGATTCTAATTCAATACACAACGAAAACACAAAAAAATTGTGTTCTCTTCTCTGTCAATATATCAAAAACACAATACAACCAAACGATTACCCTGGACGGTGGATCACTTGGCTCGCGGGTCGATGAAGAACGCAGTTAACTGCGCGTCATAGTGTGAACTGCAGGACACATTTGAACATCGACATTTCGAACGCACATTGCGGTCCGTGGAGACACATCCAGGACCACTCCTGTCTGAGGGCCGGCTGCATAAAAACAAATGCCACACTGCGGCTCACTGTCGCATCTGACCGTTCTCCTTCACTCGTATGCGGTGTGTGTACAATATACACACCACATATGGCGTGTAGGTCGGTTTAAATATGAAATTGCATTCGTTTGTGTGCGTGTGTATGTCCGCGACGTGTCTCGCGACTGATGTGTATCCGTCGTCTGGCGCTCCGCGGCGACCCTTCGTGTAAAAACGTCGGGCGTCATTGCGGCGTGCGCGAGACGCGTTTGCACCGCTTGACACACCTGTGGGCATGCTAAAAAACAACTCATAACGAATAAGCAGACCGGAGCCGTGTCGTACGCATACACACCACCGTGTGTGTGTGTCGTGTACGCCGCGCGCCGTAGGCGGACTCGACGTCCGAAGTGCGCGTCGACGCCGGCCGCTTCGACGACGGTACACACTGTGTATCTGCTGTCGTTGTGGTCGAGTCGACGATAGCGCTGACGGATATCGTGTCTGCCTCTATTTTTTATCGTTGGCCTCAGATCAGGGAGGATCACCCGCCGAATTTAAGCATATTAGTAAGCGGAGGAAAAGAAACTAACCAGGATTTCCTTAGTAGCGGCGAGCGAACAGGAAAGAGCCCAGCACTGAATCCCGCGGTTGTCACGGCCGCGGGAGATGTGGTGTTCGGGAGGTTCCGCTTTCTCGTCGTCGCATCTCCTGTCCAAGTTCGTCTTGAACGGGGCCGTTTTCCCGTAGAGGGTGCCAGGCCCGTAGCGACGGAGGGCGGCGGCGAGAGGGACTCTCCTCAGAGTCGGGTTGCTTGAGAGTGCAGCCCTAAGTGGGTGGTAAACTCCATCTAAGGCTAAATATTACCGCGAGACCGATAGCGAACAAGTACCGTGAGGGAAAGTTGAAAAGAACTTTGAAGAGAGAGTTCAAGAGTACGTGAAACCGTTCAGGGGTAAACCTGCGAAACTCGAATGAACGAACGGAGAGATTCATCGTCACTCCGCGGCGTACGGACGTGCGATTCGATGTGACCGGCGCAAGTCGGGCCGCACGACGCGCGTACGTCACGTCCGTGGACGGCGTGCACTTCTCTCTTAGTAATACATCGCGACCCGTTCGTAGTCGGTCTAAGCGCCGTGCGGGAGTCCATTCGTCGCCTCGTGTGACGGTTGGACCGCTGCGGTCGCCGACCGGCTAACGCGGACGGTACGACAATCGAACCGCGCACGCGTTAACGCGCGTCCGGCCCGACGCAAGGCAACGTCGTCACCTATGTCCTGCCAATGTGCGGACGTCGGTGCGGCGCGCCTGTCGTCGCTGCCGTGCAGTCTCGGACTGTGCGCGTCTCCGTCTGCGATGATTCAGTTTCGGGCACTCGCAGGACCCGTCTTGAAACACGGACCAAGGAGTCTAGCATGTGTGCGAGTCATTGAGATTAATAAACTGAAAGGCGCAACGAAAGTGAAGGCGTGCGCTCGTCGCGCGCTCAGGGAGGATGGAGCGCCGGTCTAGGTCGGCCTCTCGCACTCCCGAGGCGTCTCGTTTCCAATCTGTGAATGCAGGCGCGCTCTGAGCACAGATGCTGGGACCCGAAAGATGGTGAACTATGCCTGGTCAGGTCGAAGTCAGGGGAAACCCTGATGGAGGACCGTAGCGATTCTGACGTGCAAATCGATCGTCGGAACTGGGTATAGGGGCGAAAGACTAATCGAACCATCTAGTAGCTGGTTCCGTCCGAAGTTTCCCTCAGGATAGCTGGCGTCGATCTGGACAGTCTCATCCGGTAAAGCGAATGATTAGAGGCATTGGGGCCGAAACGACTTCAACCTATTCTCAAACTTTAAATGGGTGAGAACTCCGGCTTACTCGAACGATGAAGCCGGAGATCTGATGACGGTGCCAAGTGGGCCAATTTTGGTAAGCAGAACTGGCGCTGTGGGATGAACCAAACGTAGTGTTAAGGCGCCTAAAAAACGCTCATGGGACACCATGAAAGGCGTTGGTCGCTCATGACAGCAGGACGGTGGCCATGGAAGTCGGAATCCGCTAAGGAGTGTGCAACGACTCACCTGCCGAAGCAACCAGCCCTGAAAATGGATGGCGCTGAAGCGTTTTGCCTATACACTACCGTTACGGGCATGTGCGACGTTCATTATTGAATGTCATTAAGCCGTAACGAGTAGGACGTGCGCGGCGGAGAGCGCAGAAGGGTCT